>JARHVA010000171.1:3920000-4115000 GCA_037957365.1 Torreya grandis | reverse complement strand
AATAATATTCCTTTTCCCATTTCGTATGGGGTGGATCAAATATAAATTAGAATCACTTACAGTCCTTGATCTAAGATTTTTCAGAGTAATAGGTATAGCGTTTAATGAATATTTGGCTTGATCTAATATTTTTCAGAGTAATAGGTATAGTGTTTAATGAATATTTGGCTTCATTTAAGATTTTTCTGTAGTGCAGTAGGTATAGCGTTTAATGAATATCGGGTTTCATTTAAGATTTTGAAAGAGAATTGGCAACCAATGATTTTTTTTAAAAAAAATTAAAATATGTCGATATATTTACTAATCAAATTTTAAATAAAATATTTCAAAATAATCAAATATTTTTATCTTTTGGTTTAAAATGAATATAATTAAATAAAATATTTTTCGATTAATTTTAATATTTTTCGATAGAATGAAAACTTATAAATTATATATAATTATTTATTTATAAACAAAATAGAGTTAAGTTATATTAAAAAAAAATTATAAATTATTTATAAAAATGTAGGTAATATGAATGTACACTACAATGCCTTTTAAGAAGTTATAACGAAGAGGCCAACAACAGGGGAATTTTGGTCATTTACATAACTCTAGACAACATTTGAGATGTCATCTTCATTAAGTAAGAGATTTCAATCGTTGTTTGCATTGTTCACTACCTCTACATCATCTTCAATTACACCTCGTGTTCCATTTGTAACAGTTAATGGGGAAACTTTTCTAAGACGAGGTGTCAAACCATCCTGATGGTCATGTTTCAGCAGAGGAGGCAAGTGCCTATGTGGCAACAACTACACAAGTCATTGGTGAGAGTGATAATAGGAACAAATCCTTTTGCATGTTATTTTCGACATACCTTCCCTAGAAGGAAAGGAGGGGCACATGAGAAATTATGCAGGGCATGTTACCCCAATGGTGTAGAAGTGTTTGGAGATGGGCTACCTTCAGAGCCACCGTATTTGCCCACACTTAAATCTCAATACACACATTTGAAATAGCCATTACTTTATTTTAAGTAAAAAAATGAACATCAGTTTACTAGTATATTTTTATGAATTTTTGACACTTTTCATGAATTAATTTATTAATTTTTTTGTGATTATTAATACATTTTTTTATTAACGAGTTTCGCTTACGTAAATTGTGTCAAGGAAAACTACACTAAATTTGGCAAGACAAAATTGCTCTAAATTAGCGATTTTCCTTCAGTGATGCATGTTGCATCAATGTTTGCATCAAAAAATTATAATTATGTTTTCCTCTAATGTGAATTTGCATCATCCAATTTTTTTTATGAAAATTTTGCATCAAAAAGTGAAAAGTATGATTTGACTAAGGTGTTATTCATATCGATATGATGCAGGAGCATCCTAAGTGCAAAAGCAGCCTTGCATCACCGAGGATGATTAAGTCCCATTTTATTTTGTCAAGGGGCACAACACACTAAGATAAGGGAGCAGAGGATGTGAAGGCTTTGAAGTAAGTGTGTACAAAATCACATGCATTAGGGTAACGCACAAGATAAACTTATCATACAACTTCTTGATCCACTAGGTTTGACTAATGCCATGAAGACTTACAGGAAGCCTACTCAGAGTTTAGTTCATTAGTGTAAAGTATGAGTTAGTGGGATGTGCAGGAGATAATAGTTAATGCATGACCTATCCAAATAGGTAGTTAGTATTTAGATGATGCCATCTTGGAGGAACTTATAATACTATCAACTCGAGAGTTACGCATCATTAATTGCAACAGACTAGTTGCATGATGAAGGATCTCAAGTTGTGAACCTCAAATGTCAGTTTGCATGTGTTTTTTGCCACGTAAACACTAGTATGAGAATATAAATAAAAACCCCTCGGTTCATCCAAGAAGAGGATAGAAAAGAAAAAGAAGAGAGGTTAAGGATGATCGAAATGATCATGTGGCTTAAGACTTCTAATAAAGGGAAGGCATTTTTAAGTAGCACATAGGAGAAAAGTAGTCCAAAGGAAGGCTTGAACTCTGAATTTATATGTAAACCCAAAATAGAGCTGATGTTTGTAACTTCTACTTAGGATGAATTTGTATAATTGTGATATTTAATTAATACAAAGATTTCTTGTTATTTGATAACCACTTGTGTGAGAAGAGGGGGGAGGAGTGAGAGCATTTCACTATTATGTAGTGAAAGGCATCCTTTCATTAGAATCTAATAGTGACTATACCATATTTATATCAAAGTGGATGGAGCCTATAGAGAGATTGGTATGTGAAGGAGTTAGCGAAAAGCTAAATGAGAGGTCGATAACTAGTTCTCCACTACAAAAATGTGGGTAGAGACAATGAGGGTGAAGAAAGGAGATAACTAGGAAGTAAAGATGTCATCCATAAGAGATGTTGATAGAGGCATGATAATAATTGACATAACTAGAAGACTTGACAAAGTCTTGGGTATAGTACATGCCTACCAACATTAACAGAGAAAATGTCTACTTATCCACCAACCTAAGACTGTTACTTGGGTTGTATGACGTAGAAGTATCCGATTCTACAAATAATTTTGCATCAACCAAAATATGTGCGTTTGTGTATCTGTGTGAATGAATCCCAACTCAATGAATGAAAGGACCTCACCTCCCTTAAATAATCAAATACAATTATATTCTTTGCAATGACCTCTTTGTATAAGATGTAATGTCATAAGACTTAGATTGATGTTAATGCAATATAGACTTAATGGATCAAAAGTAAGTCTTCGATAAAGTGTCTCCATATAACTCTATAGTGTCTGATGACTTTTCAAAGTACGTCATGTATCTATAAGATGTGATAGTATAAGACTTAGATTGACTTTATCTCAAAAGTAAGTCTTCAATAAACCATGTACACAATGTAAATTTTAGGGCATCTATTTACTTTATTTGAAAAACATAAATGTAGAGGTAAAGGATGTGAAAGTGAGTGCATGTTATGTTGATTTAGAGGGAATATTGAGTGGAGATGAAGAAGATATTCCACTATAGGAAGATGAGGAGATTGCATTAAGAGAATATGCAGAAACTGAGATGGATGTTTGTTGAGGTCTCATGTTTGACCAAGGAGGATAAAAATATTATCTATTACTTGGAGAAGAGATGCGGGTGATTGGGGGGGATGTTTGATTCTATTAATGTTTATTTTATTATAGGTAGTGTGGATAACACATGAACTGATGAAAAGAGGGAAGATGAATAATGTCACACATGTGGTATTAAGGTAATGAGTGAGACAGAAGAGGTGGATGAACTATTTGATGACATCCTAAATGAAAAAACAATGGAGAAGAATGTTATAATAGATATGGTAGAATTATTTGGTGTTGCAATGATGAAAACATAAGTGTTATGGCTTGATTCCTCATTGAGCAAACTTACTTGATTATCTGTGGATATTTATAGTTGACAAATTTGATTTGGTTATTTTTGGCTAAGGTTTGAGATATATGTTGTTATGGGACAATTGGATATTGTTTAAGTTACATGATTACATTGTTATGGGTTAGTTGTAGTGTATATGTTTACATTATGATCATATTGATTTGTTATTTCAGCTATATTTTAAGATGAACATATAACATGATATTATGATCTCTAATTACATATTTGTTGTGAGGTTGACATAGGGTAACTCATCCCTTAGAGCATGACAAAAGGAGAGCACCATCAAATACTGTGATGTAATTGGAGTTGTTTGGGGATGATAGAAAAACCAACTAGAACCTTGCACAGATGGCATTAGTAATACATGTTAGATGCATAGTGAAATGTCTAGCATAGTGTGTTTTGATGTTGTTTGTATTAGATAGTTGTTACACATGGTTGATAGCATAGTTTAATGGTTTTATAAAATTCATCATGCATGATTTACATGTATGATCATTAATGTTTGTGATTTGCATAATTAGATTAAATTTGAGTTTATTGATTTATAAATTAATCCTTGCATCATTTGAGGTGTTAATTTAATTAGTGAAATTATTGATTATTATAATTAGTATAAAATATGATAATTGACATTTAAGAGGAAAAAATAGGAAAAAGAAAAAAAATTCTTAAAATAAATAAAAGGGAATAAAATCAAAAAAATAATAATAAATAAAGAGAAATGGAAAGGTTTAAATTTAGTAAAAACAAAAGAAATAAATGGAATAAAAAAAGTAAAGAAAAATTAAATGATAAAAAAGAAAAATCTTAAAAAGAAAACTACACCCCTTTTCATCTAAATAGAATAAGAAATAATATATTCAGGGAGAAGAGAGGGAGGCATAGAACAGAGTAGAAGAAGGAAATAAAGAGGAGGACAGTGTGTGGAACGTGGAAGTGGAAGAAACAAGGAAGTCAAAAAGAAAGCAAGCACAGTCTTCTATGGAGGCAAAGTATTAAATTTTGTATGATTATATGGACTGTGTAATTATAATATTGATTAATTATATAGGAATGATTTGTACATCAAACCAAGGAAAAAAAAACATCATGTATAATATTCTATAGCAATTTGTATAAGGAAGACTTATATTTTATAACAAACTATAACATCATGTATAATATTCTATAACAAAATTATGTGATAGATCTTCCATAGCAAACTTATGGTGATTTAATCATACATATATGAGAAATATTATATAATTTTACTTTATACCTGTATATTCTTATAAGTTTGCTAAGTGAGAAATCTCATAAGTTTGTGGGAAATATGGTGATTTAATCATATATATACCTAAAAGGAAGACATGTATAATATTCTATAGAAAATGATAGCGACCTATATATTTTATAGCTTAAGGTGTTGACTAGTAATATTATATTCCCTAAAATATTATTGAAGACTTAAATTTTAAAATTCAGCAACTTGTATAAGGAAGATATAGCAACTTGTATAAAGGGAAAATATAGCGACTTATAAAGAAAAAGGATAGTGAACTAGATATTCAAATACTAAGCATTGATTTGTGCGCGCGCGCGCACACACACACACACAACAATATACGTTTATACCAGGTAGAAGGTAGTATAGACATTCTCTATAAAACTATTTCTTGTTGATAGAGATTATACTAAGAGAATTACTTACAATGATTATGTATTGTATGTAGTCATAGGGGTCGATGAACCTAGGGTATTTTTTTGATAGGAATATAAATAAGAATAATATATGATAATCAAAATAAGTATACATATAATAATATTTGGAATTAAACATACCCCTAACTCTGTATATACATATAATGATATTTAAAATTAAACTGTATAAAAAAAGAGTATCAACTTACAAATCCTTTTTGGCTCACAGAGGAACTAAGTTGACTAAATTGTACATGATTATAAAATTATCAAACTTAATGTTTGAGCATATAATAGTGCTTCATTGATTTCATGAATTGTAAAGAGCATGGCCAGTGAATTGTAAAAATAAGTCAAGTAATGATTATTTTATTAAAATGAAATATATGGTATTGGCATATCATGTTAAATTGGTAATTTTCAGTGAATAGATTTATTTTCTCTTAATATTATGGGAATAATTATATATATTGTTATAGGTCTTCAATAAGGTTATATTGATCAAATAGTTGACTAAGATTTTTTTTTAAAGGACTAATGACATCTATATACCATACCCACATATATTGTCAAGTACAGATACACACATGAAATAAATCTATATGTAGATTTAGGAGTTAGTATAAGAGTATTGGTGTATCGGTCATATACTCTAAGTTTTGTTGATAGATATAAAATAATTGGTCACAGGAATCTGAGAGTTGAGAAATTATGTCAATGTAAACATAGACTCCTAACCTAGTGTTTAAATATAGTATCATGTTCATAAAAAACTCATAGTGTGGATATATTGCTATAAAATCTATGTATTAGTGAATAAATTAATAGTATTCTTAATGAGAATATATGTATAAATATGTCTATTAGCATATACATGTACATAGGGGTGTGTACTTCTAATTGTAGTTATATTTCTGGTTCAAATAATATTGTAGATTTTTATGTAAAATAATATTATAAATACATGCATACAACCCTTGAGAGTATTAAAAATTCTAGAATGGAATATTATTTGTTTTGTTAGAACTGAGACTTTCTTTGTTATATCTAGGTGCTTGAACATAAGCTTATATTTCCATTATTTTATACTACTTTATTACAACTGGTTGTGGTATTTTGTTGTTGTGTTTAAGAACACTAGACTATGATAATATGGATTATCATAGGGTGTAGTATATTTAGAAACTATTTATAGTAATTAAAATTTGCACTTAGATGTATATTATACTCAGATGGGATAAACTATAGTTATTATTTCAATTATGGGATAGATATTATTGTGAGATTCATTCATATGTTTGATGAAATAAATAAATGTTTTTTTATTTTTCTTATGCCTAGCATGATATGTGATTGATAGTAGGATGTAATCTATATGAATCTATTGTTTATAATACATTAACCACATCTTGCATTATTTATACTGAGTAAGTAGTGAGATGGATTTCATTATCTTACTAGCATCATAATGTCAGATGAAGACAATCTGATCAAATGGTGTGTATGAATTTGACTAATATTTATATCATTATTTATTGAAAATTTTGTCCAAATTAATGTTTAGTGAAACATTATCATTTCATGAGTATGATTTACATGTTTGTGCAATATCTTTAGTAGAACGGGTTTCTATGATACACCACATATTTAGTTTTAGAAATCATATAACACACAGGTACTAGCTTATCTCTTTGGATTCCCATGCCATCAATATCTACTTATCCATGAAGGGAGAGCCATTCCCTGATGAGATTGGTGTGGAGGATCATTGGTCCATGGTTGGTGTGGAAAAATGTTTGAATGATGCTCTCCCTCCCACAACATTTTTTACTTGGAGATGATACTTAAGATTGTCATAGATACTAGAGTCTAAGAAACTTATGATTTGGGGAGTCATGTATCTTATATATGTACATTGTATTACATTTATTATCAAAACATTATCATGATGAACTATAATTACTTATTTATTATTCATTGACATGAGTGTTTGTATGTTTGTACCAACCGTGGATGGATATTTGTAATTACTTTATATAATCAATTATGATGGGTTTCTTATGATGATAGTGATGAATGATGTATGATGTAGTATGCTTCATTTACAGTTATCACACTTAGATTATTATATATGATCATCAATTAAGTTATCATGGTGAAATCTATTTAAAGTATATGTTGTTTAAATTCAAAAAAAAACATGTATTTCTAGGTAGATCCCAGTGGGGATGTTACAATAAGAGGTTGGCATGAAATCCATCTTGAAGATATAAATGAAGGTGATGGGTAATTTTTTTGATGCCCAAGAAAATGGCAAATCCTTCAACAAGAAGTCTAAGAAGGAAGAGGCAGTGAAAGAGGAATACTTTTGGGAGGAATGAGTATATAGATAATGTCTAGAGAAAACTTGGTGGAGGTGGATCGATAGTGATGACCAAAAACCCACAAGAAGAGGGAAAATGAGAAAAAAGATTATGTTTAAGGAGGTATATGGGCTATGCCCAAGCGATGGGCAAGGGGGATAGAAATCTATTAAAATATAGGTGTAAGAAGGTTTAAAATCTAGCATGTGACTGAAAAAGGTGAAATACATCACCTGGTAGAAGGGCCTATTGTGGATTTACCCTCAAAGTAAAAAAGGTGGTTCTACCATCTAGTTCAAATTTGAGAGCACTATTCTCAAAAAAAATTCATCCATAATGTATGATGTAGGAGTATCTAGGTCTACAAACAATCTTGCATTGACCAAAATATGTAGGGATATGTTTGTGTAGACTAGCTTGTGTATTTACCATTTTGGCATGACATAAATGATCCTCAAAAAGCATCAAAAATATGACACTTAGAGGGGTATAAAGTATATGAAATAAGGGTTCTCTATAGCAACAACATGGTTCTAGATGAGATGGTTGAGATTCTCAACAATCAGTAGGGTACAAGAAGTGGTTGTGTTTATTGAAGACCTAAAAGTGATAGGTTTTAGAGAAAAATAAAAAGGGAAATAAGAACACTTCTAAAACATATTATCATTACATATTTTCATTCTCCTTGAAACATTATGCACTTTTTTTTTAAATGACACTTTATAAAAAGTCACATCTCATTTTGAGTTCATATACAAAAGTTATGACCTTTAAAGTTATATGTTTTGCATGAAAGTTCACATAATGTGTATAAGCTCCTAAAATGTGTAGAATGTGCATATAATTCCACTGAATGAGATTCATTGTATATAATGTGTGTGTCAGTTACCACAATGTGTATAAATGCACAAAGAGTGCATAAAGTTCATGTATTTTTTATATTTATGGACTCTTGTGCACACTAATGTTGATCTAGGTTTTAACTTTGCTTTGTTGATTTGATAAGCATAATTATTTTATTTTCTTATCCTTTGATCTTGACCAAATCCTCATCAATGTATGCATAAAATGTTGTGCAAGTTAATTGGTTTGAAAAACCTCTTGAAGAGTTACAATTATATATTATGTATTCTTAAAATCATAACTCTATGTAATCCTAATGTTTGTGAATAAATCCCAACTTAATAATAGAAAGAATATAACATATTTATAGATAATCAAATATTTTCTATAACCTTCTCATATAAAATTTGAAAGGAAAAGACTTAAATTGATATTGATGGGGTGTCTTGGTTGGGGCAGAGTTTGCATTGAAAAGTAGTCTTCAATAAAAATTCTACACCACGTAACCCTGAGTAGGTCATGTGGTTATAAAATATTATAAGAAAATATCTTAGGAAATACAATATTTTCTATGATTTGGGATAGGGGAAAGGTCCCAATCACTGAACATGTTCCAATGGCCGAACAACTAAATGTTCAACTAGGTCTCAATAGTTGTACATATTTTCTCCAATAATTATTTTATTTTTATCTAAAAATTAAACACATTTAATTATTTCTTTGTGTTAAATGTACTATTATTAATACATTGACAGTTGACAATAATACATGTATCTAATAATATATAAAACTCAAAATTGAATATATTTTGAAACAATACAAATCAAAACTATGTGTTTCGCTATTCAAATAAAGTGACATAATAAAAAAATTAGGTGTCAATATTCATTGATAAAGTATTAATGCGTTAATGTATTGGAACAAGGTGTGCATCTTTTAAATTATATTGAATATAAAATGATTCATTTCATCCCATCATTCAACTTCTCCAATGTCACCTACTTCAATAGCTATGCACAACTTTTGCATTAAACCCAGTACCTACAAAAAAATTAATGGTGTAAGACTCACTATTTTTAAAGAAAAACATATACTTCAAACACAAATTTAAATATTACCTCCAAAATTTATATATTCTCTCCAATTCCAAGCAAAACAATCAATTTTTTAAAATATTAACTCCAAATTTTAAACATTCCCTCCAATTTGTTATAAACTTCATAAATACCTACAATGCATATGAGACTCCAACAATCTCATTATAATTCCTCAGACTAATTATTTTATCACAGCAAAAAGAACATATTTTGAGTTATAAATTATATACATACAATCATAGCACAGAGTAGAAGAGGATTCACAATCTGATAATAAAACAACTTGGGAGGGAAGTATAGTCTACATCAATCCCAGGTTGGAAATAATAGTATAATAATATGCTTTTCTCTAAAATAGTTCTGACTCTATTTATTTCTAAATTTTCATCTCAAATTCTAATAAACACAATATTTATTAAATGAAATTGAAGTTTCATAGCAATCATCCCTCTCAAAGACAAAATACTACCACTAGTTAACATTATTTTTAAAGAGTCATATTTCTGAATTAATCCATTTTTAAAGAGTCAAGAAAAATTACGAATGCAATTTTTTTAAAAATGGAAGGGTCAATTTATTATTTATTTTTCAAAATTATATAGAATAAATATCTTTACTATGACTGTTAGCTCCATATTCCACAAATTTCCTAATTACGATGAGTTTGTATGAAGTTCAACATGCTACTTTAGTGAACAGTTTACCTTCAACAAAAACATTTTTTCTCGAACAATTTTGAACTTTAGTTTGTATCATTTCTCGTGGTAATAATTTACTCAAATAAAATTGTGTTTTGGCACAAAAAAATTTTAAGGACTATTGTTATCATTTCTTGTGGTGATTATTTACTCAAATAAAATTGTGTTTTGGCACAAAAAAATTTTAAGGACTATTTTTTAACAAGTAAACATCCCACTGACCCCCACAACTACCACACAATCCTGTTTTAGATTAAGGTAAAAACAGGTTTTGAAGGGGCCCCGAAACCCTTTACATCAGAAGAGAGATAAACCTTAAGCACAACCAGGATACAAAATAGCCTGGAACCTGCATAAGCAAGACCAGACTAACCAGGAATCTGAAAATAGCAGTCAAGAGCTGGACAAACAATTAATATTTTTTTTTACAAGACCGAAGTTTCATATCTAGAGGGGGGACCAAAGGCTTAGACTTCTTCCTCGTAACTGCTATCCAACCATCCTCTACCTTAGCGGCCTCAGCAACCCATTCCTCAGAAGGCCATGATCCATGAAGTCCAGGGGGGATCGATGCCTCAGCAAAATCCTTATGAGAATTAGCCAGCTTCTGGCTCCTAGGAGAATCCTTCAAAATAGGTGGAGGAACCACCACCTCCTCAGTAATCGGTTCAGAGAGATCACATAATCCAATCTCCACAGTACCTTCAACAGGATCTATCTCCAGCGGAGTCTCCTGATCCATCGATTCAGAATGGATACTCTTTTCATTCTCATTCTCTGAATTAATCGAATCTTCCTCGGGTTGTTTAGCAAAATAGTGTTCATGATCATCTTCAGACCACCAAGAAGGTGATCTTCTAGATTTAGATTTCCCTGTAGTACACCGGGCTGCAACGTGCCCCGTCTGGTGACACTTTCTGCATCGAAAAGGTAAACCTTCAAAATCTAACATTTGCATCCAAGAACCCTTGTGGAGTCCAGACAAATTGCCTCAGGAAGGCCCTTAGAAACATCCACCTCAACCATATGGCGACCACAGGTCGAGCGGTAAAACCTCTTAGTTTCATCATCCTCAAATAAAAATTCCCCTATATCATTTTTGATGGTTTTAAACACCGATTCGTGCCATAGATGTATTGGTAGATTAGGGAGCTGAACCCAGAAAGGGATCTTATTGAAGGTTTTTGTGAGAGGATTAAAATCCATATGCCACCGTTTGGCCATAAGAGGGTATTTACCCTGCCATAAAAAATTACTGTTGGATAGAATAGTCTTCCTGTCCTTAGAGTTTTGGAATAAAGCTAAAAAAAACCTTTAACACATGGGTATATTTCAACATTTCCATCAATCAGTGGCAACCAGGTATCAGATATCCAGCCATGTAGATCAGCAAGAGATGGCCAGTAGCCATGAAATCGACAAATAGCCCCATACTTTGAAAAATATTCTACCCGATTAAAGATTGCTTCAATTGTATCAGGATCTAGATTAACCCTGACAAGATTTAAAGCACTTACTGGTGAAATGCACGATCTCCCAACAGAAGCTTGATGTTTCACGTCATATATTTTAGCTTCATAAGTAGCCACATCCGCATAAGTTCTTCCCTTTGACCCAAGGACAGAACCAATAATAGGGGATCCTTTTGCTATATTCGTAAATGGAAAAGAACCCCCTTCTGCAGAAGAGTGGGCGATCAGGATTCTTTCCCCATTCACAGGTGGAGTCCCTTTTGTAGCATAAACCTCGGCCACACCTGCCGCCGGATCAATGGCTACCTAGTTCAGGATTTGAGTTTGCGCTCGTGCATGCGCGCGCTCAGCATTCAAAATCTCAGGATTCAAATTCTCCATGAATTATTTTCATGTAATTACCACACAATCCTGTTGGCAAGACATACATTCCCTAAATACATACCCAGTCATTTTTCCTGGCTGGTGTGAATGTTGGCTAAAATTTCCATGCAGCACTGTTGAAAATCAAATTATCATGTACAAATTCAAAATGAGATAATGGAGAAACATAATAAATTAAATTTTCACATGAGATGATCAATACATGCTAGGGGAAAGGTCCCAATAATTGTGCATGTTCCAATTATTAAACAGGGGTTTTTGTTAACATGTGTTCCATTGATAGAACATATTGGTTTGTATAACTATTGAAGTGTACCAAAAGATGGACAGGTAGTATCTAATACTTGTTCAAAATTTATTCTATAAAACTAAAAGTAACCAATCACATATTGACAAGTAAGACTCAAGTATTGATATTCTACCACACAACTATTGGTACTCCAAAGGTTAAGCTTTGGTCATAAGTTTAAAAAATGCATTTTATGACCTCTCATGATAAAATCAATTATATCATAAAATTTATAATGTGTTATACCTTGAAGGATTTGTTATAAGTAGTTAAGATGACATATTAAAATGGGTAATTTTTTTGAAATTTAATGTGATGTTATGGTACCTTAATTCATTGTCCAAAGTTAGGGTGCATGGCTATTGGGACCTTTCCCCTATATTGGTCCATGGAAAGACACAGTTCATTAGTTTAGGATGACTCTAGACCCAATTTTTTCTCAACTCAACTTGACTAATGACACGCTAAGTAACATACTCTCAACATGATGGGCAATTAAATTGTCATGCATATAACTACTGACATCAACATGACTTTTAATAGCCTACTGACACTCAATAACTTACCATAAACGTTACATTCCAGAGGTTTTAACATACAATTCTTGTGAAGGAAAATTGATTTGACCATACATAACTATTGATTTAAATTTGACTTTCAACACAAGCACTCAATAACTAACCATAATTCTTACACATTAGAGATCCATAATTAATTCAACTTTTGGCTCAATAATAAATTAACTATTGTGAAACCATATTGTGAGCTATTGTGAGTTATTGGGCCTGTGAAATACAACTCAACATCTCCCTATAGATTTTTTTCATGTTGCCCTTATGGCATAGCTTTTTGAGATCTATCTGTACTACTTGACAACAAGATTGGATACAACTTATATAATAAGCTATAAAAACTAGGACACATTATGTAGTTTCTCTGTGGTTCAACTAGGCCACATTATTTATATCCCATATTTCTTGTTTTGTATAGAATTGCCTATAATTATGTTATATATGTAGGCATACATAATCCCAAATACAATACAATACTAATGTCTTATTTGATTGTGGCAAGGCTTTGAGAGGAATGAAGGGCCTGTAGGCATGATGAGTATTGAAGTAATAATAATAATAATGACATCATGGTTTTCTAGAATCTGATAATATAGCTGATAGGATCAATCTTCACTTTATAACAAGCAAAAATTAACCCTTCAAACACCATTTCCTAACCCCAAAATAACCAATAGCTAAGCATGGAAAAACCATTCATAAATTATTAATGCATATATTCATATTTGAAAAAGCCCCTTTAACATACCCTCCTCACCCTAAGCAAATTAAATTAACCCTAATTACTTTATACCTTCACCCAAATATATCACAAAAAATGTAAAAGCTAATCATTTGAGGCTCATTCTACGTTGATCTATGTTTCGTCCATAACTCAGTATGGCTAGGTAAGTGTGTAAACCATCTAGGCTCTCTCAAAATAAGAGGCCGACAGGTTTATACTCCTAATGGCCATATGTCAAGACTATCAATTGGATTGCACTCTAAAAAATGTATAGTAAAAATTTTATTTATAAATGTTTATTTCTCAATGTTTCTCATTGCAAGCAAAGAGCCTAGAAGTCTTACACACTTACCTAGCCATAAATCAAGACTACCAACTTTTAGTTTGTCACTGAATATTTATTGTTGAATGTTTCTTATTGCAGATCAGCATGGTACAAAAGAAGAAATGGAAGAGGCTAGTGTGTAAGTCACGTATGGACCCCCAAAAAAGGGGTGTGAAATTGGTTGATGTACCTGACTCTACGGAGGATAATGATGTTATGAAACCAATAGAAGAAATTGTGTCAAATCCACTTGAAGAGCCTTTTCCCAATCCATCAAAAGATATTGAGCAGAATGTTAAAATTAATGGACATAATTTTGGTACATCAAAGAAATTTTCCTTATTAAAAGAGTGGATAGAAAATGGCATGAATAAGCAATAAGGGATGTGGAGGAAAATGGACTATCCACAAGGACTACTATAGCCAAGCGGGGTATCCATCCAAGTACGTTGACAGCCTGGTTGTGGGGTCTCATAACAACCAAACACAAGGGACCAAAAACCATTCTAATAGATGAATAAGAGATGGAAATTGTGCAATGGTGTAAATACATGGCAGATATGGGTCATGGGCTATAAATTAGAGCACTAAAGGCTCAAGTAGCACACATATGTGAAACAAGGCCTTCTCCTTTAGAGGATGGTTTTCCTCATAGATCTTGGTGGGAAGGGTTCAAAAATAAGCATTTGGATCTATCCTTAAGGATTGCAAAAGGCATATATCGTGACAAAGCATACATGCTTAGGCCAAGCATAGTTACAAGATTTTATGACAACCTAGAGAGTATGCATAAAATAGAGAAATATGGACCATAAAAGATATGGAATTGTGATGAAACAAGGGTCTAAGTTGGTAAAAATTATGGGATGAGGGTCCTTACAAAGACAGGCAGCAATACTGTACCACACATTCTTCCAAAAAGTAGATGGTGGATTACCATTCTTTGTTGTGTTAATGCTATAGGGTAGAGTATAGTAGGTTTTTATCTTTTTAAAGCACAAAGGTAGTTATCAAACTAAATTGCAAACTATGAGCCTGGTGCATGTACAGTAGCCCAAACACATGCATGTATGATAGATGAATTATTTCTAAATTGGCTACACCACTTTTCAAGATTAGTACTAGGTGGTGTCTCACCATTAAACTGGTATCTTCTTATATTTGATGGCCATGGTATCCATATGGCTTATGGCATAATCAATGAAGCAAGAGCATTGGGAATAGATTTGATCACTATGCCTGCCCACACTAGCCACAAGTTGCAACCACTAGATGTTAGTGTATTTTCACCCTTCAAGACCTAATTTAAAGATGAGATATTCAAATGGATGTCCAAGCATCATAACTTAGAAACAAGGAGATCTAAATTGGCAACACTTAGCAGCAAGGATTTCAAAAGATCTTTGACCCCATCTAATATTAAAGCTAGATTTAGAAGAACTGGTATTTGGCCTCTCAATCAAGATGCACTTGCCAATGAAATGTGTCCTAGTGATGCATTCAGTTTCAATCAAGAAGAGGAGAAAATAACTGTGGAAAACATACTTTCATTAGATGGATATGGAAGGGAAGAAATCCATCAAATTCAGTGGGAAATTGAAAAACTTGAACAATCAGAAAGGACTAATCAAAATCAGCAAGCATAAGAAATGGCAAGGGATCCAAAAATGCAACCAGAGCAATCAAAAACACATCCACATGTTGTTGCATTTAGTGTTGAGTAGGAAGAGGAGGAAACCATGGTGAAAAACATACAAATATTGGATATGGAAGAGAAGACATCCCTCAAATTCAAAGAGAAATTGAAAAAATTGAACAATCAAAAAGGACTAATCAAAATCAACAAGCAGAGGAAATGACAGGGGATCCAAGAATGCAACCAGAGCAATCAAAAACACATCCACATGTTGCATTCAGTGTTGAGCAGGAAGAGGAGGAAACAATGATGAAAAACATAATTATAATGGTTGGATATGGAAGAGAATAAATCCATCAAATTCAATAAGAAATTAAAAAAATTGAGCAATCAAGGAGGCCTGATCAAAATGAATATGCAGGGCAAGTAGTAGTAGATCTTAAAATGTAGTGAAGGAAATTAAATATACATCCACAAGTTGAAGAAAAAAATAGCACACCAAGTTATGTGAACCAAACACAAGAAGATATAATAGTTGACGATGGGTTGAGCTTGCCAACACAAGTCAATCAACCACAATGGATGAAAGATACAACTACAGACATGGGGACTGCCCTCGATGTCCTGAATGATGATATATCACTTTCTATGCCATCTCCTCCTCCTACCATTCCATGTGGAATAGTTCACTACTATGTAGAATTGGAAGAATGACGTCTCAAAGCTACAGATTTGAAACCATTATAAATTTATATAGAAGACCCACATGAATAGACCAGCAATGAAGAACTGGGACAATAAGTGAGTGGGTCATTAGGTAATTTCTTAAAGCTACCAATTCATAGGGTTGTTGAGAGAGCAATTCACACAAGGAATGGAACTATTAGGTTGAGAAAACAATCACAAATTATTACAATAGATGAGTACTTGTACTTGCTTTAACAACAAGAAGCATGGAAGAGGGAATTGGAGGAGATTAAATCAAGAAAAAAAGAATAAATAAAGGAGAGGAAGGAAAATAAAATTCTTGAAGAAGAAAAGAGGGAATCAATAAAACTAGAAAGAGATATAAAAAGACAAAGAAAGGAATTGGAGAAGATGAAATAACAACAAGAAAAAGAGAAAAAGAAAGAATAGGACAGACTTTAATAGGAGAAAGATAGAATTGAAAAGGAGATGCAGAGGCAAAGGCATCTAAGCAGTGGATAAAATCCTTTTCCTTCACAACACCCAATCATGTTGGATTTATACAACATTTTCAATCCATAATATGCAAATGTCACTAATTTTCAAACCTGCAACCCCTCCTCTCCTACAAACCAAATGTAGTTTGCTTCTTCAACAATAATGTGTTTTCCCATATTAGCAGCCATGCATTTAGAATCTTTACAAACCATGCATTTTCCTTCAAGTCAAATGAATTTTTCTCATGCAATCCATATGTTATTTCCTTCAACATACACAATCAATGTGCTATGCACACTTGCAAAGGAGGACACAACATTGCTCACTTTAAAATAAAGTAGTGAGAAACCACATAATCTTGAAGAAGAGTTCACATTTCCATCATTGGTTTAATCACGTCATAGCAATGTTTTTTAGAAGCAATGGTTTGATATTATCATAGTAATAGTAGGTATTAAGAATTTTGTAAGACGTCATACTGTTGTCCAATATATTTTGTAACTTTCATGTTCTTTTGAATATAAAAATTGTCTAAACCTAATTTAATATCACCTATTTTTTCCATTTTAAGTATTTTTTTTTTCATTGGTTTGTCAGCTGCTAATTGTAATGATGTATGTGTATGTATATTTATGCATGTCTATATGTATGCATATGTTTATATCTGTATGTGTATATATGTATGATTATGTATATGTAAACATACATACACATACATATATACACGTACACATACATATACACACACATGTATGTATGTTTTTTATATATGTATGTGCATGTATACCCATTTTAATACTTCATCTTAACTACTTATAACTAAGCTTTCAAAGTCTAATGCATTATACATTTTACGATATTAATGATTTTATCACAAAAGGTCATAAAACACACTTTTTAAACCTATGATCAAAACATAACCTTAAAACACTATTTTATAATCTCAAAAGCACCAATAACTAAACATGAAAAAACCATTTACAAAATAATAATAATAATAATAATAATAATAATAATAATAATAATAATAATAATAATAATAATAATAATAATAATAATAATAATAATAATACATGTATTCATATTTTAAAAAGCCCTTTTAGCATACTCTCCTCACCCAACCCAAATGAAATTAACCCTATTTACTTTTCCCATTCACCCAAATATAACTCAAAAACCCTAAAATTTAATCATTTTGGGGTTCATTTGGGGTTGAGCAACAACTACCATGCACCTCCCCCAACACTATGGAATCTCCCAAAATATCAGGGTCAATTATTTTTTTGTTACAGATTTCCTTCTATGGACATCACTAGTTATTATGGAGAAGGCATTATGTGTGTGTATATTTATGCATGTATATATTTGCATGTATGTCTATATGTGTATGTGTATATATGTATGTGTATGTATGTTTAAACATACATACACATACACATATAGAGACACACATACATATATATACATACACATATAGACATACACATATACACATACATATATACACACACATATAGACATACACATACATATATACATATACACATAAAGAACACATACATATATAAACACACATATGTGTGTATGTTATAAGGAGAAATCACCACAAAGGATCAATATTTCATTTTGGCTTGAAAAACCATGAAGAATTCTTATAAGGAGAAATCACTTTCGCTCAATAATTAATGGAACAACGCATTTAAAGTTAGGGGAAAGGTCCCAATAGTTGTGCATGTTCTAATTGCTGAACAGGGCTTTTGTTAATATGTGCTCTATCGATGGAACATATTGGTGTGTATAAATATTAAAGTGAACCATAACTTGAACATGTAGTATCTAATACTTGTTCAACATTTATTCTATAAAATAAAAAGTAACCAATCACATCTTGACAAGTAAGACTCAAGTATTAATACTCTAATGCACAATTATTGGTACTCTAAAGGTTAAGTTAAGACTCAAGTATAATGCGTAAAATGTATAATGTGTTAAAACTCAAGTATAATTCATTTTATGACTCAATTATTGATACTCTAATGTAAAATTTAAGTTAATTTAAGACTCGAGTATTGATACTCTAATGTATTTTATGACCTCTCATGATAAAATCAATTATATTGTAAAATGTATAATGTGTTAGACCTTGAAACCTTAGTTATAAGTAGTTAAGATGACATATTAAAATGGGTAAATTTTTTGAAATCTAATATGATATTATGTCACCTTAATTTGATGTCCAAAGTTAGGGTGCACGGCTTTTGAGACCTTTCCCCTAGAATAAAGTAAAATAAAATATCGTTATTAATTATTATCATATCACAAAAACTACAGTCTACTGCCACTGTAAATTAAGATTATGAGCCTAATAAAAGGGAGATATACATAAATCTAGGTAGGGTATGACCATCAGGGTTAATAAATTTCAAAAGAGCAGAAGCAGCGCATATCCTAACTCCTCAAATAGAAATCCAAAGAAGAGATTCAAAGACCATAATCTCACCAGAACCACCACACCTGATAGAAGATATAAAATTTTATAGAACACATGCAAAGATATAAAAAAAATTAAAATTTAAGGTTTATATTTATATTTTAAAAAATAAGTGTAAATATTTGTAAGAGAAGCAATATCACAATGAATCATACCCTGACACTAGGCCTAACACAACAAGATCAATTTGAGATGTCTCAAGTGGAAGAAATGAAACATCTAGGGTTTGAAATAGCTTCAAGAACATTCAAAGTTTCATTTATTTAATGCAAATATTAGCTTTCATTTATCCTTACAAAAAATGAAGCATTATAAATCTAAAGAAACAATAGGATGATGATTCACTGGATCATTTTGCACCTGTGTAGAAATAAAAGAAGAAATAATTTTGTCAGATTCTTCATCATTTTTCATCAGCTCTTTAAGATTCTACTTGAAAGGACTCATCTTGGCCTTTCTAGAAGAGTTTCGACTGAGTGAGTGAGGAACCCCTACACCACCATCGATCCTCAACATCGGGGATCGAGACTGTGACATCGTGGCTAACACACTGCAATTATTGAGCTCCCCTAAATTCAAACCACATTTCATAGGATGTTTTGAAACCCTTGCGCTTGCCATGTTTTGAACCTATGACCTCTTGATAGTGTTTTTAGAACCTATGATGTCTTCATTCATGCTTGACAAACTTACTAATAAAAACCCTAGGTACTGCAATATGCATTTGAAGCTGCTATTTTGGGAGATTCAACAGTGCCAAGGGAGGTGCATGGAAGATACTACTCAACCCTAAATGAGCCCCAAAATGATTAAATTTTAGGGTTTTTGAGTTATATTTGGTTGAATGGGCAAAGTAAATAGGGTTAATTTCATTTGGGTTAGGTGAGGAGAGTATACAAAAAGAGTTTTTTAAAATATGAATACATGTATTATTATTTTGTAAATGGTTTTTCATGTTAATTATTGGTGCTTTTGGGATTAAAAAATAGTGTTTTTAGGTTAAGTTTTGGTCATAGGTTTAAAAAATGCATTTTATGACCTCTCATGATAAAATCGATTATATCGTAAAATGTATAATGTGTTAGACTTTGAAACCTTAGTTATAAGTAGTTAAGATGGCATATTAAAATGGGTAAAAATTTATAAATTTAATGTGATGTTATGGTACCTTAATTCATTTTCCAAAGTTAGGGTGTTTAGCGACTAGGACCTTTCCCGTACACTTGAAAGCAAAATAGGAAAAAAATGTACAAGATCTTCCATCGAGGATTTGCATGTCAAGTTTGTAGCTTTCATATACAATGAATATTCATCTTTTTCCCATCGAATAAATAATATTCCTCTTCCCATTTCGTGTGGGGAGGGTCAAATATAAATGAGAATCACTTAGGATTTTTCACAAAGTAATAGGCACAACGTTTAATGAAAATTTGGCTTCATCTAAGATTTTGAAAGCTCGTATCGAGAAGACGAAAGAGAATTGTCAACCAATGATTTTTTTTTAATTTAAAAAATTATAAAATGTCATATATTTGTTAAGAAAATTTTAAATAAAACATTTTCATAATAATCGAAGTTTTTTATCTTTTGGTTTAAAATGAACACAATTAAATAAAATATCTTTCAACTAATTTTAACGTCTTTGGGATAGAATGAAAACTTGTAAATTATATATATATATATATATATATATATATATTTTATATATAAATAAAATAGAATTAAAATCTTCTATTTTTTTGTGAATTATAATTATTTTAATATTTATCATAAATATATGGCATGGTCTTGTGTTTATTTTAATTTTTCAAAAAAAAATCCACATAATCTTTTATTGTCTTGTGAATAAGATCATCAAAAATATGTGTCTTGGCTCATTGAAATGTATTCCCAACATTTTTTTAATTCAAAAGGCATCACTATATAATATAAAGTATCCCATGGTCTAATAAATGATGCTTTCTCTTGATCTTCATCAACAATTCTAATTTGATTATAATTGACAAATCCATGCATAAATGATAACATATCATATTATGCAGTAGAATACACAATCATATAAATATCGGGTAGTGTAAAATCATCTTTAAGACAAGTTTGAATAACATCAAATTTTGCCATTAGGCTTTACTATTGGTATAATTTTAGACACACTCTCTAGATAGGCTACTGGTTGAACAAAACCTACATCAAACAAGCATAGAATTTATTCCTTGATGAATAATGAAAATTTAGGATGTATATTGCGTATTTTCTACTTGATGAGTTTTTCATTAAGATAAAGTTCTACCCAATGAAATGCAACTGAAGGATCAATTCCTTACATGTTAGAGTATGCCCCAACAAATATCTCAAGGAAATCATGTGATGTTTGGCTTATTGATTTATCCTCATTAGCTTTAAGTGTGGTAGCTAGAACTAGTATTATTGGATCCTTATTTGTCTTGTAATTAAATATAATCATCTCTTTGTAGTTCTATTTCCAACATAAGTTGTAGTAGGAACTGCATTAGAGCCATCAACATGGACATCATTCTGTGAATGGTCGATCTTTGTAAAATATGTGTGAGCATTTGTAGAATGAAGAAACCTATTCTTATGATAGAAGGGAGGGATATCCTCATATGCTCATATAAATTCTAAGAGAGACTCATTGTTAAAAACTTCATCCAATGCCATAATTTCTAGTGATATGGTATCATTAATAAGCTTTGAATATACAATTGGTAATGTGGATGTGTGATTGACTAACTATTTTACTTGCTAAATAGATTTGAAAAAATCTATATGTATATTTTTATATGTAACCAAGTTGGATTTTCTTGAACCTTATTTATAAGCAAGGCCTTGTATACCTTTGTGAATAGATGCCTCAATAGGATTAATAATGCCTTGTGCATTCTTTTCTAATCCTTATCCTTTATAACCCATCATTTGTAAATACTTTAATCCAAAATCACATTGCTTCTCATTTACATTATTAAAGTAAGATATTTTTATGCAACTGTAGGAGTCACTATAGAATTATGAATAATAGGTTGTACCAGTGTTTAAGTAAAAAAATCCATATGAGGGACATAATTTTGTATAGGTTTAGTTAGCTAACAATACATAAATGGTTCATGATCCATAGCACATGCATATGTATACCCTTGGAAACTAAACTTTAAACATATATGTAAAGTGGAAGGGATGGCTTACATATCATGAATCCATGGTCTTCCAAGCAAAATGTTGTAATTAAGGTCATGGGGCATAACTCGACATGTTGTAGCAATAGTTCTAGGAACCAATGTGACATTCAAGGTTATCTACCCCAATACTTTCTAAGTAATATTATCAAAACCTCTAATATCCATTTCCAAATAATCCAATTTTTTACCATTTATATTGAGTAGTTGAAGAAAATAAATATTTCAAATATTCAATCCCAAACCATTGTTGACTAAGGCCTTCTTAACACCCATGTCATCAATTATAAATTGAATTTATAAGGTAATATTGATTAATAATATGTTGTGGTATAATATCTTCATTTCAAAAGATATAGCCTCTTTTGTCCATCGTAATGTATTAATGATAGATTCAACATTATGTGGTTCAACATTGCCTAGAATAATAATGTCACATAATGCTACATACAAGGCATCCTTATATATATTTGAATTTTATAGTAACTCCAAAATGGAGATCTTAACTATTGTGTTATTAAGTTGATCTATAATATTATATCCTTAGGTACTTTCATCCTACCACACATGATGTAGCTCTTGTCCTCTTTTATTGATAAAACCATGGATCGCATGATCTCCTATAAGTTAAGGGTGAATACTAGAGGTGCGATGGTAATTGAGTGAATTTAGAGGTCTAGGGGAAGGATGAATGAATGAACCTAGTTTGCTCTTTGATGTCTAGTAGTGATAGGTGGAAACTCAAACTAAACCATGCAATGATAAGAATCATGGAACTAGACATTGTTATTCTCTTTGTCCATATTGTATTTTTAATTTTTCATCAAATTATGAATATATAGATTTATATATATCTTAAATATTATACATATTATAGGCAAGCAACAGTAAGGAATACTTAGAAACTTTGAACTAAGAAATGGTAAATAGATTCAATGATTTAAACCTTTTACATATTTTAAGAAAAAAATAAAATATGAAATATGAAACCTTAATAAAAATTATAAATAGGAAAGAAGGAAACCCTAGAAACATGAATGTTTAGGGTTTTACAATATTTGACAATAAATGGGCTAACCGATATGTTTTATCATAATGTTGAGATTTAGTGAATTAATGAAATTGAGACAAATAATTGAGTAAATTAGATTGCAAGAGATATAAAATTATCACACATGACTAATTTGTATCTAACTATTTTTAGAAATGTGCCAAAAGGGAAAAGTACTAAAGATAAATAACTTAGCTGGAACTCAAATCTGAGGACTACAATAAAGACTATGTAATTAGCTATGGGACAATGTGGGATCACTGTGAATTAGCAATAATGTTCTGCTTTATTCTAGGATAAGGTCATGATATTTAGATAAGGTCAGCATGTACTAGTGTTTTAGGGTGTACCAACATCCATTAGGTGTTTTTACCTATGTGAAAGTTCTAATGGGTGTGCCTTTGCTTGCAGATCCTATGTGTGTATGAGGATGTATTCGCTTCATCACAAGATTCATTATATGCCTTATTATTCACCAAAACCCTAGCTCAATGATAATAGGGATAAAAAAATGTAAAATTGGGACAATGGGCAAGGGGATGGGGTTATGCTTGACCTTATCACCCCATGTGTTGAGTGTTGCCTACATACCAATACTCATAAGAGGAATCAAATTCCACATAATTCTCTCAGATACAGTGGTGTGTTTGCAATAATGGTGAAATATTACATGTTGGTGTAATCTTGGCATAATTATGTACTTAAAAAATGAACTGTGACCTTCTTGGTGTAATTAGACCTATCTCTAAGCTTTTGGATTATTTGAAACTCAAAATTGAGAAGCATAGATAATTTCATCTCAATGTGTAATTAGAATAATTTTGGTGTTTGTCATATAGAACCCTCCTAGTGAATAAATGAATATATAATCTGTTTATATAGGTGGTCCTTTTGGAGTTTATTATAATTGGGATTTTTAAATGTGCAGGATGACCTGTTGGGGTGAATTTGAATTTGATAAAATCATCATTATTTGGCAAGAGGATGAAACCAATGGATTTAGACATTGCTAGCCAATGAGATTATCTAGAAAGCATGGTTTCATCTGAAGAGTAAAGACAACCATACTAAAAGTATGAATCAATCAAGGGATGCAATTAGGTTATTTGGATTGAGGAATAGAAATAATTAGTATCAGATTTTCCTTGAGGTAGAGGATTATCTACATAGAAGTAGAAGAAAATGGTTTATAACCAAGGAATTGAATATAGGTTAAGTTTGTATAGGGGATGGTCACAAGTGCATTTTTTTAAATTAAATGTTAATTTTATTGTCTACAATAGTGCTTCTAAAATTAAAAAACATTAGGAACTTCGTATCCTTTGAGATCAATATCTGTTTTAGCATCCACATCCCATGGATTCTTGGTATAGACATACCAAACCTCTTGTTATGTTCTTTGTTATCCTCTTTGTGTGCAATCCAATAAATTATGTAATTGATTTGTAATATTTTGGGAGATATCCTCATTTCAAAGGGTTAACCAACTTTAGCAAGTTTGTAAGGGTTGTGACTACTCCATTTTATTGCAATATCTAAATGATCTATCCATACATTTGGGCATTTACTATCATAGGATCTCCTTTAGTTGTATTTTGATTTTAGATTAGAGTAATAACTAGATTGTTGCATTCATCATAACCTTCTCTTTCACAGGGTTTAGATACTTATCTTCTTACTTCTGCACATTATCCATATTCTAAGTTTTTGATTTAGATTCATTGGTTTAATTCTTCTTAATTCAACTCCCTCTTGTCTACATCCCCATAGTGCCTTGATTAACTATTCCACATCAGTTATAATCAGAACAATGGCCTCTTCTATAACTAACATATTCAATATCACAAGGATTCACTTCAAATACTTTCCTAATCCCTCTTACAAACATATGCAGCTTCAAATGCAATATACCCCTAAATATAAAATTACATAACATACCCATCAAGTGTCCATTCAATGTTTAGGTTGTGTAACCTTTCCATATTTTATTCACTCCACACAAAATGTTATGTCTCACATTGTCTACAATAATAGCATTTGAATCTAGATAGTCAGGATGCTAGTAAATTAGGTAAATTGCAACAAACTATTTCATAAATATATCCATGGATGTGCTCATAAATAATTACCTCTATAGATACTCCTTTTATTATAGAGTCTTCCTCTACAAACCTATGTATCCTCATGTCTAGCTAGTTTTCAAGGTCCCTTTGATTAGGTAACCATTTCAACATATTTAGGTCCAAGAAATGGAACCATTGTTAGCAGTGATCCCTATAATAACTCATCAGGACATGTTATGTGTTGTAGTTCATGAATGTTTTAATAAGACTTAGAATAGTTATATGAAAATAAAAACAAAATTATAACTAAACATAGTGAAGTTTCATATGCAACACTTTCTTCTTACTCGTCATTAACTTATATGCACTTATGATCATTCTTGGCATTTAATGGATTCAAAATTAAGAAATATGCATGAATACATTTATTTTTAATGAATATTTTAATCAATTCAAAATGGTTCTATATAGGTTTAATAGAAATTAGATTGCAAATTATAGGTTCTGTTTAGTTCCATAAAATTTTCTTTATATCCTTGTAATATTTCCTTTACAAAAGTAGGGTATATTTATGCTCTGAAAGAATATGTGTCTTCATCTTCTTTACCTTTCATTTTTTGTGCCAAAATATTTGAGGTACATGTTAAAATTTCATGTGTTCCATAAACCTACATGAAACCATATTTTATACAAAATATACTTTGGTGTACACTTGTCATGTGCTTATCATACAAAAATGTGTGTGAACTATAATTCATACCTTCTTGCTAATAATGTGCACAAAATCACGTGAAAGTGCACACATACTATCATTATAGGCAATATTTGGAAGTTAAAGAGTCACTAGATGAAGGTGAAACATCATATTGGGAACCAAAATGGTTTAATTTTAGTAACAGTTCTTAGAATATGCCTATATAAAGATATTGACTCATCCTTGGAAGGGATTTGATCCATATGCAATAAATATTTAAAATAAGTAGTCATTAGAGAGAGTTATGAGTTTTGATTTGTGTACAAATATGAGGGACGGGAACTATGAGATTAAATCATGTCCTTGAATGGACGATGGGTATTGTAATGCTGAGAGTGTTTTTAGCCTAGTAAGATTGTAGGTAGTTATTTGTGTATCTTTGCTTCGTGGTATTTATTTAAGAGAAATAAAGATTAATGTTTTTATATTATGTAAGGATTGTGTAAATTTAAATTATTGTGTAGGTTACATGGTCTAAGGTTGTCCTTTATTAGACCCACTAATCATGATTCTATAAATGGTATAAGATCTTGTAATAACTCTAGGATGAGTGAGAGAGTGCTTATCCTCTATTAAGAAAGAATGGGTAGAGTGCATGAGTGTAGTGAGAGAGAGTTGAGTGTTCTCCATATTTTTTAAGTTGGTAATGAACCTAGGGTACATATTTCATTGAGTGAAAAATCACTAGAGGGTGCTTAAAGGTGTTATCTATATTATGTAGGTGGGTAGAGGACTAAGAGTTTAATTAAAAGGTGCATAAATTATATAGATTTGTAATACATAGGTTATAATAATGGGTTGGATGTGTGAGTGAGGAAAGTATGAGAGAGATAAATGAGAAGTGAGTAGCCTAGTTGGCTAAGTTAAAAACTTTGCTAAGGAAAATACAAGATAAAGTGGAAGCTAAGTAAAAATAAGGGAGGAGGAGAATTTACATCACACCATGTAGTACAGAGATGAAGAGGAGGAAAGTTCCTTGGAATAAAATGACCTTGAATTAGATTAAAGAAGATATAGTGGGAAGAGTGGTAATAAATGCATATTTTTTGAAAGACATGAATGTAGAAGTAAATGATGTGAAAGTGAGTGTATGCGATGCCAATTTAGAGGGATTATTGAGTGGAGAGGAAGAAGATATTCCATTATATGAAGAAGAGGAGATTTAAGAGAAGATTGAAAAATTGAGATGGATATTTGTTGAGGTCTCATGTTTTACCAAGGAAGAAAAGAATACTATCTCTTACTTGGAGAAGAGATGAGGGTGGTTGAGGGGATGTTTGATTCTATTCGTGTTTATTTTATTGTAGGTAGTGGGTATAACACATGAACTAATGAAATGAGGGAAGATGAATAATGTCACACATGTGGCATTGAGGCAAGGAATGAGATAGAAGAGGCAGATGAACTATTTGATGACATCCTAAAGGAAAAAAATAGAGAAGGATGTTGATACAACATAGGTGGTGAAGTTATTTGATGTTGCAATGATGGCAACATAAGAGGTTGGCATGAAATTCATCTTGAAGAGATAAATGAAGGTGATGGGTAATTGTTTTGATTCCCAAGAAAATGGTTAATCATTCACCAAGAAAGCTAAGAAGGAAGAGGTAGTGGAAGAGGAATACTCTCGAGAGGAATGAGTATATGGAGAATGTCTAGAGAAAACTTGGTGGAGGTGGATCGATATTGTTGGCTAGAAAGCCACAAGAAGAGGGGAAATGAGAAAGAGAGTATGTTCAAGGAGGTGGATGGGATATGCCCAAGTGATGGGCAAGGGGGAGATAAATCTAAGAAAATATAGGTGTAGGAAGGTTTGAAATCGAGCATGTGGTTGGAAAAGGTGAAATATATCACTTGGTGGAAGGGCCCACCATGAATTTACCCTCAAAAGTAAAAAAAGGTGGTTTTACCATCTAGTCCAAATTTGAGAGCACTGTGCTCAATATTTTTAATCCATAATGTATGATGTAGGAGCGTCTCGATCTACAAGCAATCTTACATCAACCAAAATATGTAGGGGGGTGTTTGTGTATACTAGTTTGTGTATTTACCATTTTAACATGGTAGAAATGATCTTTAATAAACATCAAAACTATGACACTTAGAGGGTATAAAGTATATAAGATAAGGGCTCTTTGGAAACAACATGGTTCTAGATAAGTTGGTTGAGTTTCTCCACAATCGGTAGAATACAAGAAGTGGTTGTGTTTGTTGAAGACCTAAAAGTGATATGTTTTGTAGCAAAAGAAAAAGGGATTTAAGAACACATCCAAAACATATTTTCATTCTCATCAAAACATTATGCACTTTCAAAAATGACATACCTTCTAAAAAAGTGACATGTCATTTCGAGTTCATATACAAAAGCTATGACCTTTGAAGTTATATGTTTTGCGTGGAAGTTCACATTATGTGTATAAGCTCCTAAAATGTGTAGAATGCGCACAGAAGTCCCCTAAATGAGATTCATTATATATAACATGTGTTTAAGTTACCACAATGTGTAGAACTGCATAGAAAGTGCATAAAGGTTCATGTATTTTGTATATTTATGGATTGTTGTGCACACCGATGTTGATCTAGGTTTTAGCATTGCTTTATTGATTTGATAAGTATAATTATTTTATTTTCTTATCCTTTTATCTTGATCTAATCCTCAATAATGTATGCATAAAATATTTTGAAATTTAATTGGTTCAAAAAACCTCTTGAAAAGTTGCAATTTAATATTATATATACTTAGAATCGTAGCTATATATAATCTTATTGTTTATAAATGAATCACAACTTAATAATAGAAAGAATTTACCATCTTTTTTTAGATAATAAAATACAACCATATTCTTCATTATGACCTTTCCATATAAAATTTTAAATAAGATGACAAAAATTGATATTGATGGTGTGCCTTGGCTAGGCAACGTTTGAATTAAAAAGTCAGTCTTCAATAAAACGTCTAGACCACGTAACTCTAGGGTGTCTAATCCACAGCTAATAACTTTTGGAAGTAAGTCTTAAATAAAGTGTCTCCAATAAAGTAAGTCTTCAATAAAGTGTCTCCATATAACTCTACATTGTCTAATGACTTTGGGAAAATGAGAAAGAGAGTATGTTCGAGGAAGTGGATGGGCAATGCCAAAGCGATGGGCAAAGGGGAGAAAAATCTAAGAAAATATAGGTGTAGGAAGGTCAAAAATCAAGCATATGGATAGAAAAGGTGAAATACATCACCTGGTAGAAGGTCCCACCATGGATTTACCCTCAAAAGTAAAAAAAGGTGGTTTTACCATCTAGTCCAAATTTGAGAGCACTGTGCTCAATGTTTTTAATCCATAATGTATGATGCAAAAGCATCTCGGTCTACAAGCAATCTTACATCAACCAAAATATGTAGGGGCATGTTTGTGTATACTAGTTTGTGTATTTACCATTTTAGCATGGTAGAAATGATCTTTAAAAATCAAAAACACTATGACACTTAGAGGGTATAAATTATATCAGATAAGGGCTCTCTGGAAACAACATGGTTATAGATAAGTTGGTTGAGTTTCTCAACAATAGGTAAAATACAAGAAGTGGTTGTGTTTGTTGAAGGATTAAAAGTGATATGATTTGGAGCAAAAGAAAAAGGGATTTAAGAACACATCCAAATCATATTATCTTCACATATTTTCATTCTCCTCGAAACATTGTGCATTTTTTTTAAAATGACATACTTTCTTAAAAAAATCACATCTTGTTTCGAGTTCATATACAAAAGTTATGACCTTTGAAGTTACATGTTTTGCATGGAAGTTCACATAATGTGTATAAGCTCCTAATATGTGAAGAATGTGCATAGAAGTCCCCTAAATGAGATTCATTGTATATAACGTGTGTGTAAGTTACCACAATGTGTATAAATGCACAGAAAGTGCAAAAAGGTTCATGTATTTTGTATATTTATGGATGGTTGTGCACACTAATGTTGATCTAGGTTATAGGATTACTTCATTGATTTGATAAGTGTAGAGTAATTTCCTACTCTACGTCGTATTTAATTATTTTTTATTCAAGCACTGTAATTTTGGTTCTTCAGGTGAAGTGGTAGAATTTTGAAGCAGAGGGCCGGTTCGTTTTGCCCAAGTGTTGAGATGCAGCGGAAGCTGCCAAGTGTCACCCTTCGAGCAGGTCTTTTTCCCCTTCTTATTTCCTTCATCTCATTTTTTCCTGAGTATTAGTTCAAGAAGATGCTGCCAAGTGTCACTTTCCAAGAGACAAAGCTGACAGTTGGCGTCCCCCGAGTCCCCTTTTTGTAACCTTTGAGAACCGTGGACCGTGCCACATACCCAGTAGCAGTTAAGTAGAATGCACCATGTGTCAGCATCTATGTCTCATATCGGCATCTGCACTTCATTCAAAGACTTTCAACATAAGGCAGCAGAGAAGGTGGAAAGCACTAAGTGGAAGTTGTGGAGGCCCTGAAATACCTTTTTGGAGAAAAATCGCAAGCCACCACGTGTCATCATCCGGGAGACTTTGGTCCAATGATTTCATTCAATGCATAAAGGCATCATTTCATTTTTGCTTAAGTGCTAAGATTAGCAGAGGCTGCCAAGTGTCACTCTCTGATCCCTTTTTACCCCATCCCCAAAAGGCAACAAAAGGTGCCACGTACCTTTAGATGAAGAAGCAAAAGATGCCACATATCTTCCCAGGAGCAACGAAGATTTCCACATGTCAATGTCTGAGGGATCATCCTTGAGTTTCATTTTTGAATAAAGGTTGTGGTGGGCCTTGGGTGTTACTTCAAAATCCACAAAAGCTGCCAGGTGTCGCCATCTGTAAGAGCTTGTTATGAGTCACGAATAAATCCTACAGCATAGCCAAGGAAAGCAGAGAGAGCCGCGTGTCTTCAATGAATCGAGTAGAAAATGCCAAGTGTCATTCTTCGGTGCCTTCTAGGTGATCAAGGGGATTTTTAGAAAATTGACTAAGTGTTCTCTCCCATTTAAAACATATCAAAGTGTTCTGTGTATTGGTTGCCAAAAGTGAAATGGAGGGAAAAGTGGTTGGAGTTAATTCAAGTAGATGAAACAGTTCATTAGGTAGATTTTTGGAGCCACCCACAGCATTGAAGTCACCGTCTGTTTGTCCCCTATGAGTGATCAAAGGAGACATCTAAGGCTATATAAGCAGGATTGTAAAATCTAAGAAAAAAGGGGGGAATTCTCATAGTTTTAGACTATCTGAAGTTTGTGGCCAATAATATCATTTGCTCTTGTCTCAATTTTCTTGAGTTGTAAAGTTTATGTAATCATGCATGTTTTTGTGCCCCTTATGTGGCTGAATGAATTGAGGAAATTTGAGCTCCATGCCTTTGTTGATGTTATCTGTGTTGTTTGCAAAGTAGTCTATACTGTAGATTTTCTAGTGCGATGATTGGAAATGTTATTTGCTTTTGTCTTGTTTTCTTGAATCTAAAGGTTTACATGACTGTGCGTGACTTTTGTGCCTCCTATGTGATTGGAAGATTCTATTAAAAAGATTGAACACTATGCCTTTGTTGACAATTCATGTATCTCAGTAAAAGACTCCCCTGTTGTGAGCCTCTATTTCTGTTATTCCAATCTTTTACATTGATCATGCACTTGTCTTCTCTTAAATGTAATAGAATCACATAATAGTTTCACTGTGCTCAGGTTAGGATTAGGATTACTCTCAGGTGCATCACCATAGTTAGGTTTCAATTCTTGCATTTTGCATTTTTGTTTAGTCTCCTATCCCTTTTCCCCAACACCCAATACAAAAGAAGAGACCAGCTTCTTTAAAATCTGGAGGTTGTTTTCAAGCCGCATTGTCCCACAGCTTGAAACTTTCCATTGTTGTTGATTAAGATCTAGTGAAATTTTAAGACATCAACAGTTTTTGGCATGCCTGGAGGGACCAATCTTTCAAGGAGTTGAAGAATTTTGGTGTATTCTTCAACCAATCTACCTTTGGAGGTTTTTATCGACACCAACAATGACTCTGCATCACCAACCAATCAAGCAGTATCATCAAGAAATACATTTGGTATGTATAACTCTGTAACTCATAGCTATGAGTCTTATTCTCCTTCAAATATTTTTTTATCAAGAATAAGCTTCTCTTGGAATCATGTTGAGTAATGAGGATGCATATTGTTACGATCCACATCAGTCTTATGCCCAGTCCCCCTAATATGTCTCATCCCATGTTGAACCTAACCTTATTTTCACGTTCAAAAAAACATTACTGGGATTTAAAAAATATGTGTTAGAGCTTGACAGCAGAAGTGGATATGGCCAAGAGATTCCTTGTCATATCATCTATCAAGTAAGGGATGCAATAGACCTAATTAAAAGTGAGTGGGATCCCATTGAGAGGGCAAATTGACAAGAACTTACATATGAGATGTTAGAAGTGTGTGGATTGATTGTGTTCCTAGAAGAGAGGCTAAGCGTTCATGAGAACTAGCCTTACCAAGTCTACCAAACTTCATACCCACCACCACAAATCCCATATCAAACATATGCCAACCCTGTTTGTGAACAAGGTCAAAATCATCAAGACCAATTCCCTAATAATGTAGAGTCTATGATAGCAGCAAGGGAAGAGGATCCTAAACTCTCACTTTCCCCTCAAATTCCTTTCACCCTTACTCAAGAAGCTTCTTATTTTCCATCACAGCCTTCTTCTTCCCCCCTTGTCAAAGAAGAATATATTTTAAATTAAGCAATTGAGTATGCAGAAGAATATGCTCAATTCATGGCCAAACAAGAAGATTACATCAGTATAGAAGAGGAAGAGATCACCATAGACTCCCCTTTTGATGAGCAAGAGGATAAGCCACAAGCTTTTTTCCTTAACTTCTGATGAGGAGGAGATCATTTTAGATTTTTTCCTCACTCTGCAAGAGGATATGGAGGAATATGGACACTCCCTCAACCAAGTCATTGAGATAGAAGGTGTTGAGCTGGTTTCATATGAAGAAGAAAACCCTGAGATTCAAATGATTATGCAGAAGAGATGCTAGCTTTTTAATTCATCCTTGCAAGAGGAAGAATTCATCAAAGAGCATGATGATGAAATAAAGTTGGAATCTGAAGAAGATGTGTCAAAAGATAATGGATATCAAAAGGCATAGCATGAAGAACCAATATCCCATGATTTCTTGATGACACCCGACAACATAAAGAACCAGTATTCGATGAGCATTCAAGGATGAGAAGAGTTCATAGGTGTCAAATACACATTTTGCTCAGACTCGTTCGAGTGCAGGCAGACCTGTGTGGCTGGTGCAGAGAACATTCCATCAACGACATATCCATTGCAATCACTAGTATGGCAACGCAAGTTGGCTTGTCATAAAGAGGATATGGGAAAGTTTGTTTTTGATCCTGAAGGAAAATAAGGATTTGTAATTAATGTAGTTAGGTAGTTTCCATTCTTGCATTGCTTTGTTTTGTTTTTTGCTTTTCCGCTTTTCCTTTAAAATAATAATTTTAAACGTAGAGTCGACATCTTAGAAATTCTTTAATTCTTTATTTTTTGCCATAATAAATGCTTCCCAAAATCTTTCAAAATCTCCAAGGTACCTTGCGCCACATAATGTGTTCACCTCATTTTTTCCTGAAGATTGAGTAGGATTTACTAATGGTCGCCTTAATTTAATGCTATTTGGGACTTGATAGGCCCATAAAAATCCCTTAGCAAATTTTAAATTTTACAAACTGTCAAGCATTCTTGCAAAAATATCTTGCTCATTGTGATTGTGTCACCTAGTGAAATTTGTTACAGCAAGCGTGTTTTTATCTTGTAAAAGGTTCATACTAGGTTATTATACAAGAGATTTAGAGATGGCAGGAACATCAAAAACACCCAGGAAGAGAAGAAGGGTGCAGTCCCAATTAGACCCAGAAAAGGAAGAACAGCCTTCACAGCGCCCAGTGCAGAGCACTACAACTTCTCCTCAGGTAAGAATTACTCCCCCTCCTCCCTCTCAATCCATGCCTCCACCCAGCAAAATGACACCTCCTACCACTACTGTCATTCCCATTTCGTAATTCACTTCATCCTTGATGCCTCAAGCCTTAACATTACCCTATTTCTCCCCCTTCATTCCCAGAAAAATGCCCTTTCAACTCACCCCTAGCCAGCCAATGGCTCTCCAATATGGCCTTCCACAAGGATTTCCCTTTGTAGGGGGATATATTGCATCCCCTTCCACTTTCTAGATGTAGGCTAATGTCACAAGGAAGGCAAGAGAAGCCCGATTGGAGAAGAAGAGGAGTAAAAATAATAAAGCACCGATGGTGCCACATTTGAGGTCACAATTTGACCCCATTCAACAGCAGCTAACAGTGACCCATTTATCGCCCAACGTTGCCAAGCTGAGTGAACAAATGTGGCCAAAAGACTACACCATGAATGTAGTGGACATCAACATGTCCCTATTCAGGCCTCAAGACAGAGCCAAGCTCATGACCGAATCCACTTCTAAGGTCATAAAAGATTATTTGAGGATATCAAGGAGACTGAAAAAGATGGAGGCCGACCTGGCCACAAAAAAGGCAAACTAAAATAATTTGGCTAAAAAAATAAACTAGAAGGACAATGAGAGAGCTAGTCTGCAGAAATAGTTGCAAGATACTATTTCCCTCCAGACTCAATGGGTAATTCAGGCCCAAAATGATTCTTTGAAAGCAGAGCTTGTACTTGCAAAGGATGCATCAACAGCTCTAAGATAGGAAAATGCAACATTACAGGGAAGAGTTGAAGGACTCCAACTATAGGTTATCCCATCACAACAAAGGTTACTAGAAGAAAAAAACAAGGGTGTGGCTTTTCAAGCCCAGCTCCAGGCAGAGTAGTAGTGGACTGTGCAACTAGAAATTGAGCTAACCAATAGGCCAAGAGGTGTCAAAATGGTGTAGCTGGTGAAGGAACTCTACAAGTTAGCATGGGAGAGAATCTCTTTGGATATTCTCCAGCTTAGGCCACTTTTCACCTTCTTACGCCACGCGTAGTAGCTATGCGAGATGGTCAAGAATCCAGTACAGAGCGCTCTGGCCACAATCTCCCAAAGAGTTGCAAACTCTCATTCTTTATTAAAGAAGCTCTTCAACTCAAGGGATGCAACATTGGTAGCCATAGGGATTCCCGATAGAATGGCTACCATGAAATGGGTCAATAAGGAGCTCAATCATAATGTCATAGCCAACAACTACAGAAGCTATCTCAATGTCATCAAAGAAGGCATCAGCAAAATGAGGCAACACATTGAAGATCTGGTGTGACTGGGCCTTCCTTCCTTATTTTTAGATGTAAGGACGGTGTTGTTGGTGGATCAAATCCAACCATTAATGCTGGCCAGGCAAAGGGATCAAATAGTTTTTTAGAGCTTGCAGGATGATTCTCCAACCTCTAAGGTCAAAAATATTCTAATTCCTATTTTCCATCTAGAATCCAAGCTAAAAGCCATTGCCCAAATCCTACAAACCTTCTCGCACAAGGATCTCATTAGCTTGGATTTGGCTTTTGATGAGTTGTAGAGCAAGCAAGGATTATCTAACCATGAGTGGTCTATCTTCCAGATAGCTCTTTTGAAGCTGTAAATTTTGAAATTTTGATCGAGTGGGAGTCGAGTTCTTTTTGAGCAGGCTCAAAAGCCCTGATGGTCGCCAATAACTAAAGAGTAATTTCCTACTCTACATCATATTTAATTATTTTTTATTCGAGCACTACAATTTTGGTTCTTCAAGTGAAGTGGCATAATTTTGAAGCAGAGGGCCGATTAGTTTTGCCCAAGTGTTGAGATGCAGCGGAAGCTGCCAAGTGTCACCCTCTGAGCAGGTCTTTTTCCCCTTCTTATTTCCTTCATCTCATTTTTGCCTAAGTATTAGTTCAAGCGCATGCTTCCAAGGGTCACTTACTGGGAGACAAAGCTGATAGTTGGTGTCCCTCGAGTCCCCTTTTTGTAACCTTCGAGAACTATGGACTGTGCCACATACCCAGTAGCAGTTAAGTGGAACGCACCACGTGTCAGCATCTGGATCTCATATCGGCATCCGTACTTCATTCAAATACTTTCAACATAAGGTAGTAGAGAAGGTGGAAAGCACCAAGTGGCAATTGCGGAGGCCCTGAAATACCTTTTTGGAGAAAAATCGCAAGCCACCATGTGTCATCATCCTAGAGACTTTGGTAAAATGATTTTGTTCAACGCATAAAGGTGTCCTTTCATTTTTTCTTAAGTTCTAAGAGCATTGGAGGCTACCAAGTGTCGCTCTCTGGTCCCTTTTTACCGCATCCCAAAAAGGCAGCGGAAGGCACCACGTACCTTTAGACAAAGAAGCGGAAGATGCCACGTATCTTCCTAGGAGCAGCAGAGATTTCCACATGTCAACCTCCAAGGGATCATCTTCGAGTTTCATTTCTAAATAAAGGTTGTGGTGGGCCTCAGGTGTTACATCAAAATCCACAAAATTTGCCAAGTGTCACCATCCATAAGAGCCTATTATGAGTGCCAAATAAATCCTACATCATAGCCAAGGAAAGCAGAGAGAGATGCATGTCTTCAATGAATCAGGCAAAAAGTGCCAAGTGTCATTTTTTGGTGTCTTTTAGGTGATCAAGGGGATTTTCAAAAAATTGACTAAGTGTCCTCTCCCATTTAAAACATAGCAGAGTGTTCTGTGTATCGGTTGCCAAAAGTGAAATGGAGGGAAAAGTGGCTGGAGTTAATTTGAGTAGATGAAATAGTTCATAAGGTAGATTTTTGGAGCCACCCACAACATTGAAGGCACCATCTATTTGTCCCCTATGAGTGATCAAAGGAGACATCTAAGGCTATATAAGCAGGATTGTAAAATCTAAGAAAAAAGGGAGGAATTCTCATAGTTTTAGACTATCTGAAGTTTATGGCCAATAATATCATTTGCTCTTGTCTCAATTTTCTTGAGTTGTAAAGTTTATGTAATCATTCATGTTTCTATGCCCCTTATGTGGCTAAATGAATTGAGGAAATTTGAGCTCCATGCCTTTATTGATGTTATCTGTGTTGTTTGCAAAGTAGTCTATACTATAGATTTTCTAGTGCGGTGATTGGAAATGTTATTTGCTTTTGTCTCATTTTCTTGAATATAAAGGTTTACATGACTATGTGTGACTTATGCGTCTCCTATGTGATTGGAAGATTCCATTAAGAAGATTGAACACTATACCTTTGTTGACAATTCATGTATCTCAGTAAAAGACTCCCCTATTGTGAGCCTCTATTTCTATTATTCCAATCTTTTACATTAATCAAGCACTTGTCTGCTCTTAAATGTAATAGAATCACATAATAGTTTCACTGTGCTCAAGTTAGGATTAGGATTACTCTCAGGTGCATCACCATAGTTAGGTTTTAATTCTTGCATTTTGCATTTTTGTTTAGTCTCCTATCCCTTTTCCCCAACACCCAATACAAAAGAAGAGACCAGCTTCTTTAAAATCTGGAGGTTGTTTTCAAGCCGCATTGTCCCATAGCTTGAAACTTTCCATTGTTGTTGATTAAGATCTAGTGCAATTTTAAGACATCAACAGTTTTTGGCATGCCTGGTGGGACCAATCTTTCAAGGAGTTGAAGAATTTTTGTGTATTCTTTAGCCAATCTACCTTTGGAGGTTTTTATCGACACCAACAATGACTCTACATCACCAGCCAATCAAGCAGTATCATCAAGAAATACCTTTGGTATGTATAACTTTTAACTCATAGCTATGAGTCTTATTCTCCTTCAAATATGTTTTATCAAGAATAAGCTTCTCCTAAAATCATGTCAATTAATGAGGATGCATATTGTTATGAGCCACATCAGTCTTATGCCCAGGCCCCCCAATATGTCTCATCCCATGTTGAACCTAACATTATTTTCACTTTCAAAAAATTATTGTTGGGATTTAAAAAATATGTGTTAGAGCTTGACAACAGAAGGGGATATGGCCAAGAGATTCCTTGTCATATCATCTATCAAGTAATGGATGTAATAGACCTAATTAAAAGTGAGTGGGATCCCATTGAGAGGGAAAATTGGCAAGAACTTACATATGAGATGTTAGAAGTGTGTGGATTGATTGTGTTCCTAGAAGAGAGGCTAAGCGTTCATGAGAACTAGCCATACCAAGTCTACCAATCTTCATACCCACCACCACAAATCCCATATCAAACATATGCCACCCCTGTTTGTGAATAAGGTCAAAATCATCAAGACCAATTCCCCAATAATGCAGAGTTTATGATAGCAGCAAGGGAAGAGGATCCCAAACTCTCACTTTCCCCTCAAATTCCTTCCACCCCTACTCAAGAAGCTTTTTATTTTCCATCATAGCCTTCTTCTTTCCCCCTTTTCAAAGAAGAATATATTTTAAAGGAAGCAATTGAGTATGCAGAAGAATACGCTCAATTCATGGCCAAACAAGAAGATTACATCAGTACAGAAGAGGAGGAGATCACCATAGACTCCCCTTTTGATGAGCAAGAGGATAAGCTACAAGATTTTTACTTAACTTCTGATGAGGAAGAGATCATTTCATATTTTTTCCTCACTCTACAAGAGGATATGAAGGAATATGGACACTCCCTCGACCAAGTCATTGAGATAGGAGGCACTGAGCTAGTTTCAGATGAAGAAGAAAGCCCTAAGATTCAAATGAGTATGCAGAAGATATGCCAGCTTTTTAATTCATCCTTGCAAGAGGATGAAGTCATCAAAGAGCATGATGATGAAATAAAGCTGGAATCTGAAGAAAATGTGCCGAAAGATAATGGATATCAAAAGGCACAGCATGAAGAACCAATAGCCCATGATTTTTTTATGACACCCGACAACATGAAGAACCAGTATTCAATGGGCATTCAAAGATGAGAAGAGTTCATAGGTGTCGAATACACGTTTTGCTCATACTCATTCAAGTGTAGGTAGACCTATGTGGCTGGTGTAGAGAACATTCCATCAATGACATATCTGTTGTAATCACTGGTATGGCAACGCAAGTTGGCTTGTCACAAAGAGGACATGGAAAAGTTCATTTTTGATCTCGAAGGAAAATAAGGATTTGTAATTAATGTAGTTAGGTAGTTTCCATTCATGCATTGCTTTGTTTTGTTTTTTGCTTTCCTATTTTTCCTTTAAAATAAGCATTTTAAATACAGAGTCAACGTCTTAGAAATTCTTTATTTTTTGCTGCAATAAATGCTTCTCCAAATCTTTCAAAATCTCCAAGGAACCTTGCACCGCATAATGTGTTCACCTCACTGTTTCCCAAAGATTGAGTAGGATTTGCTAATGGTCACCTTAATTTAATGCTATTTGGGACTTGATAGGCCCATAAAAAACCCTTAGCAAATTTTAAATTTTACAAACTGTCAAGCATTCTTGCAAAAATATCTTGCTCATTGTGATTGTGTCACCTAGTGAAATTTGTTACAGCAAGCGTGTTTTTATCTTGTAAAAGGTTCATACTAGGTTATTATACAAGAGATTTAGAGATGGTGAGAACATTAGAAACACCCAAGAAGAGAAGAAGGGTGTAGCCCCAATTGGACCCAGAAGAGGAAGAACAACCTTCACAGCGCCCATTGCAGAGCACTGCAACTTCTCCTTAGGTAGGAATTACTCCCCCTCCTCCCTCTCAATCCATGCCTCCACCCAACCAAATGACACCTGCCGCCACTGCTGCCATTCCCATTTCACAATTCACTTCATCCTTGATGCCTCAAGCCTTAAAATTACCCTATTTATCCCCCTCCATTCTTAGAAAAATGCCCCTTCAATTCACCCCTAGCCAGCCAATGGCTCTCCAATACGGCCTACTACAAGGATTTCCGTTTGTAGGGAGATATATTGCGTCCCCTTCCACTTTATAGACATAGGTTGATACTGCAAGGAAGGCAAGAGAAGCATGATTAGAGAAGAAGAGGAGTAAAAATGATAAAGTGCTAACGGTGCCACATTTGAGGTCACAATAGATTTAGAGATGGCGAGAACATTAGAAACACCCAAGAAGAGAAGAAGGGTGCAGTCCCAATTGGACCCAGAAGAGGAAGAACAACCTTCATAGTGCCCATTGTAGAGCACTACAACTTCTCTTCAGGTAGGAATTACTCCCCCTCCTCCCTCTCAAACCATGCCTCCACCCAACCAAATGACACCTCCCGCCACTGCTGCCATTCCCATTTCACAATTCACTTCATCGTTGATGCCTCAAGCCTTAACATTACCCTATTTATCCCCCTCCATTCTTAGAAAAATGCCCCTTCAACTCACCCCTAGCCAGCCAATGGCTCTCCAATACGGCCTACTGCAAGGATTTCCCTTTGCAGGGAGATATATTGCGTCCCCTTCCACTTTCTAGACATAGGTTGATACTGCAAGGAAGGCAAGAGAAGCATGATTAGAGAAGAAGAGGAGTAAAAATAATAAAGTGATAACGGTGCCACATTTGAGGTCACAATTTGACCCCATTCAACAGTAGCTGATGGTGACCCATTTGTCACCCAACATTGCCAAGCTGAGCGAACAAATGCAGCTAAAAGACTACACCATGAACGTAGTGGCCATCGACATGTCCCTGTTCAAGCCTCAAGACAGAGTCGAGCTCATGATCGAATCCACTTCTATAGTCACAAAAGATTATTTAAGGATATCAAGGAGACTATAGAAGATGGAGGCCGACCCGGCCACAAAAAAGGCAAACTACAATAATTTCGCTGAACAAATAAACTAGAAGGACAATGAGATAGCTAGTCTATAGAAATAGTTGCAAGATATTATTTCCCTCTAGACTCAACGGGCAATTCAGGCCCAAAATGATTCTTTGAAAGCAGAGCTTGTACTTGCCAAGGATGCAGCAATAGCTCTAAGATAGGAAAATGCAACATTGCAGGGAAGAGTCGAAGGACTCCAACTGTAGGTTACCCAATCACAACAAAGGTTGCTAGAAAAATAGAATAAGGGTGCGGCTTTTCAAGCCCAGCTCTAGGCAGAGCAGTAACAGACCGTGCAACTAGAAATTGAGCTAACCAATAGGCCAAGAGGTGTCTGAATGGTGCCGCTGGTGAAGGAACTCTACAAGTCAGCATGGGAGAGAATCTCTTTGGATATTCTCTAGCTTAGGCCACTTTTCATGTTCCTACGCCACGTGTAATAGTTGTGTGAGATGGTCAAGAATCTGATACAGAGCACTCTGGCCATGATCTCCCAGAGAGTCATAGACTCTCATTCTCTATTGGAGAAGCTCTATAGCTCAAGGGATGCAACATTGGCAGCCACAGGGATTCTTGACAGAATGGCCCCTGTGAAACAGGTCAATGAGGAGCTTCGTCATAATGTCGCGGCCAACAACTGTAGAAGTTGTCTCGATGTCATCGAAGAAGGCATCAACAAAATGAGGCAACGCATTAAAGATCTGGTGTGACTAGGCCTTCCTTCCCTATTTTTAGATGCAAGGATGGTGCTGCTGGTGGATCAAATCAAATCATTGATGTTGGCCAACCAAAGGGATCAAATAGTTTTTCAGAGCTTGCGGGATGATTCTCCAACCTCTGAGGTTGAAAATGTTCTAATTCCTATTTTCTGGCTAGAATCCAAGATGAAAGCCACTACCTAGATCCTACAAACCTTCTCACACAAGGATCTCATTAGCTTGGACTTGGCTTTTGATGAGCTATAGAGCAAGCAAGGATTATCTAACCATGAGTGGTCTATCTTCCAGACAGCTCTTTTGAAGCTATAAATTTTGAAATTTTGATCGAGTGGGAGTCAAGTTCTTTTTGAGCAGGCTCAAAAGCCTTGATGGTCGCCAATAATTATAGATTAACTTCCTACTCTACGTGGTATTTAATTATTTTTGATTTGAGCATTGATATTTTGGTTCTTCGGGTGAAGTGGCAGAATTTTGAAGCAGAGGGCTGGTTCATTTTGCCCAAGTATTGAGATGCAGCAGAAGCTACCAAGTGTCACCCTTTGAGCAGGTCTTTTTCCCCTTCTTGTTTCCTTTGTCTCATTTTTTCCTGAGTATTAGTTCAAGTGGATGCTGCCAAGTGTCACTTTCCAGGAGACAAAGTTGACAGTTGGCATCCCCCGAGTCCCCTTTTTGTAACCTTCAAGAACCGCAGACCATGCAACATACCTAGTAGCAGTTAAGCGGAATGCACCACGTGTCACCATTCGTGTCTCATATCGGCGTCTGCACTTCATTCAAAGACTTTCAACATAAGGCAACAAAGAAGGTGCAAAGTGCCAAGTGGCAGTTGTAGAGGCCCTGAAATACCTTTTTGGAGAAAAATTGCAAGCCACCATGTGTCATCATCTGGGAGAATTTCGTCCAATGATTTTGTTCAACACATAAAGGCATCCTTTCATTTTTGCTTAAGTGCTAAGAGGAGTGAAGGCTGCCAAGTGTCACTCTCTGGTCCCTTTTTACCCCATCCCCAAAAGGCAGTGGAAGTCACCACATACCTTTAGATGAAGCAGAAGATGCCACGTATCTTCCCAGGAGCAGCGAAGATTTCCACGTGTCAACGTCTGAGGGATCATCCTCAAGTTTCATTGCTGAATAAAGGTTGTGGTGGGCCTCAAGTGTTACTTCAAAATCCATAGAAGCTGTCAGGTGTCGCCATCTGTAAGAGCCTATTATGAGTCTCGAATAAATCCTATAGCATAGCCAAGGAAAGTGGAGAGAGTCGCGTGTCTTCAATGAATCGGGTAGAAAGCACCAAGTGTCATTTTTTAGTGCCTTCTAGGTGATCAAGGGGATTTTTAGAAAATTGACAAAGTTTCCTCTCCCATTTAAAATATAGTAGAGTGTTCTGTGTATCGGTTGCCAAAAGTGAAATGGAGGGAAAAGTGGTTGGATTTAATTTGAGTAGATGAAATAATTCATCGGGTAGATTTTTGGAGCCACCCACAACATTGAAGGCACCGTCTGTTTGTCCCTTATGAGTGATCAAAGGAGACATCCAAGGCTATATAAGCAAGATTGTAAAATCTAAGAAAAAAGGGGAGAATTCTCATAGTTTTAGACTATCTAAAGTTTGTGGCCAATAATATCATTTGCTCTTGTCTCAATTTTCTTGAGTTGTAAAGTTTATGTAATTGTGCATGTTTCTATGCCCCTTATGTGGTTGAATGAATTGAGAAAATTTGAGCTCCATGCCTTTGTTGATGTTATCTGTGTTGTTTGCAAAGTAGTCTATACTATAGATTTTCTAGTGTGGTGATTGGAAATGTTATTTGCTTTTGTCTCATTTTCTTGAATCTGAAGGTTTACATGACTGTGTGTGACTTCTATGCATCCTATGTGATTGGAAGATTCTATTAAGAAGATTGAACACTATGCCTTTGTTGACAATTCCTGTATCTCAGTAAAAGACTCCCCTATTGTGAGCCTATGTTTCTGTTATTCCAATCTTTTACATTGATCATGCACTTGTCTGCTCTTATATGTAATAGAATCACATAATAGTTTCATTATGCTCAGGTTAGGATTAGGATTACTCTCAGGCACATCACCATAGTTAGGTTTCAATTCTTGCATTTTGCATTTTTGTTTAGTCTCCTATCCCTTTTCCCCAACACCCAATACAAAAGAAGAGACCAGCTTCTTTAAAATCTGGAGGTTGTTTTCAAGTCGCATTGTCCCACAGCTTGAAACTTTCCATTTTTGTTGATTAAGATCAAGTGTAATTTTAAGACATCAATAATTTTTGGCATGCCTGGTGGGACCAATCTTTTAAGGAGTTAAAGAATTTTGGTGTATTCTTCAGCCAATCTGCCTTTGTAGGTTTTTATCGACACCAACAACGACTCTGCATCACCAGCCAATCAAGCAGTATCATCAAGAAACCCCTTTGTTATGTATAACTTTGTAACTCATAGCTAGGAGTCTTATTCTCCTTCAAATATGTTTTATCAAGAACAAGCTTCTCTTCGAATCATGTCAAGTAATGAGGGTGCATATTGTTATGAGCCACTTCAGTCTTATGCGAAGGCCCCCCAATATGTCTCATCCCATGTTGAGCCTAACCTTATTTTCACTTTCAAAAAAGCATTGCTGGGATTTACAAAATATGTGTTAGAGCTTGACAACAGAAGGGGATATGGCCAAGATATTCCTTGTCATATCACCTATCAAGTAAGGGATGCAATAGACCTGATTAAAAGTGAGTGGGATCCCATTGAGAGGGCAAATTGGCAAGAACATACATATGAGATGTTAGAAGTGTGTGGATTGATTGTGTTCCTAAAAGAGAGGCTAAGCATTCATGAGAACCAACTTTACCAAGTCTACCAATCTTCATACCCACCACCACAAATCCCATATAAAACATATGCCACCCCTGTTCGTGAACAAGGTCAAAATCGTCAAGACCAATTCCTCAATAATGCAGAGTCTATAATAGCAGCAAGGGAAGAGGATCCCAAACTTTCACTTTCCCCTCAAATTCCGTCCACCCTTACTCAAGAAGTTTCCTATTTTCCATCACAACCTTCTTCTTTCCCCCTTTTTGAAGAAGAATATATTTTAAAGGAAGCAATTGAGTATGCAGAAGAATACGGTCAGTTCATGGCTAAACAATAAGATTACATCAGTACAGAAGAGGAGGAGATCACCATAGAATCCCCTTTTGATGAGCAAGAGGATAAGCTGCAAGCTTTTTCCTTAACTTCTAATGAGGAGGAGATCATTTCAGATTTTTTCCTCACTCTGCAAGAGGATATGGAGGAATATGGACACTCCCTCAATCAAGTCATTGAGATAGGAGGTGCTGAGCTGGTTTCAAATGAATAAGAAAGCCCTGAGATTCAAATGAGTATGCAGAAGAGATGCCAGCTTTTTAATTCATCCTTGCAAGAGGATGAAGTCATCAAAGAGTATGATGATAAAATAAAGCTGGAATCTGAAGAAGATGTGCCGAAAGATAATGGATATCAAAAGTCATAGCATGAAGAACCAATAGCCCATGATCTCTTGATGACACCTGACAACATGAAGAATGAGTATTCAATGGGCATTCAAGGATGAGAAGAGTTCATAGGTGTCAAATACATGTTTTTCTCAGACTCGTTCGAGTGCAGGCAGACCTGTGTGGCTGGTGCAGAGAACATTCCATCAACGACATATCCGTTGCAATCACTGTATGGCAATGCAAGTTGGCTTTTCATAAAGAGGACGTGGGAAAGTTCATTTTTGATTATGAAGGAAAATAAAGATTTGTAATTAATGTAGTTAGGTAGTTTCCATTCATGCATTGCTTTGTTTTATTTTTTGCTTTCCCACTTTTCCTTTAAAATAAGCATTTTAAACACAGAGTTGGCGTCTTAGAAATTCTTTAATTCTTTATTTTTTGCCGCAATAAATGCTTCCCCAAATCTTTTGAAATATCCAAGGTACCTTGCTTCACATAATGTTTTCACCTCATTATTTCCCAAAGATTGAGTAGGATTTACTAACAATCGCCTTAATTTAATGTTATTTGGGACTTGATAGGCCCATAAAAATCCCTTAGCAAATTTTAAAGTTTACAAACTGTCAAGCATTCCTATGAAAATATTTTGCTCATTGTGATTGTGGCACCTAGTGAAATTTGTTGCAGCAAGCATGTTTTTATCTTATGAAAGGTTCATACCAGGTTATTATACAAGAGATTTAGAGATGGTGGGAACATCAGAAAAACCCAAGAAGAGAAGAAGGGTGCTATCTCAATTGGACCCAAAAGAGGAAGAACAGCCTTCATAGTGCCCAGTGCAGAGCACTGCAACTTCTCCTCTTGTAAGAATTACTCCCCCTCCTCCCTCTCAATCCATGCCTCCACCCAGCCAAATGACACCTCCCACCACTGTTTCCATTCCCATTTCACAATTCACTTCATCCTTGATGCCTCAAGCCTTAACATTACCCTATTTCTCCCCCTTCATTCCTAGAAAAATGCCCCTTCAACTCACCCCTAGCCAGCCAATGGCTCTCCAATATGGCCTATCATAAGGATCTCCCTTTGTAGGATTATATATTGCATCTCCTTCCACTTTTCAGATGTAGGCTGATGCCGCAAGGAAGGCAAGAGAAGCTTGATTGGAGAAGAAGAGGAGTAAGAAGAATAAAGCACTGGTAGTGCCACATTTGAGGTCACAATTTGACCCCATTCAATAGCAGCTGACGGTGACCCATTTGTCACCCAACGTTGCCAAGCTGAGTGAACAAATGCAGCCAGAAGACTACACCATAAACGCAGTGGCCATCGACATGTCCCTGTTCAAGCCTCAAGACAGAGTTGAGCTCATGACCGAATCCACTTCTACAATCATAGAAGATTATTTGAGGATATCAAGGAGACTGTAGAAGATAGAGGTTGACTTGGCCACGAAAAAGGCAAACTGCAATAATTTGGCCAAATAAATAAATTAGGACAATGAGATAGCTAGTCTGCAGAAATAGTTTCAAGATATTGTTTCCTTCCAGACTCAATGGGCAATTCAGTCCCAAAATGATTCTTTGAAAGTAGAGCTTGTACTTGCCAAGGATGCAACAATAGCTCTAAGACAAGAAAATGCAACATTACAGGGAAGAGTCAAAGGACTCCAACTGTAGGTTACCCAATCACAGTAACGGTTACTGGAAGAACAGAACAAGGGTGCAGCTTTTCAAGCCCAGCTCCAGGCAGACCAACAACGGACCGCACAACTAGAAATTAAGCTAACCAATAGGCCAAGAGGTGTCAAAATGGTGTATCTAGTGAAGGAACTCTACATGTCAGCATGGGATAGAATCTCTTTGGAGATTCTTCAGTTTAGGCCACTTTTCACCTTCCTATGCCATGCATAGTATCTATGTGAGATGGTCAAGAATTTGGTACAAAGCACTTTGGCCATGATCTCCTAGAGAGTTACAAACTCTCATTCTTTACTAGATAAGCTCTACAGCTCAAGGGATGCAACATTGGTAGCCATGGGGATTCCTGATAGAATGGCCACTGTGAAATAAGTCAACGAGGAGCTTAGTCGTAATGTCACAGCCAACAACTACAGAAGCTGTCTCGATGATGTCAAAGAAGGCATCAGTGAAATGAGGCAACACATTGAAGATCTGGTGCGACTGGGCCTTCCTTCCCTATTTATGAATGCAAGGATGGTGCTGCTGGTGGATCAAATCCAACCATTAATGCTGGCCAAGCAAAGGGATCAAATAGTTTTTCAGAGCTTGCGAGATAATTCTCCAACCTTTGAGGTCAAAAATGTTCTAATTCCTATTTTATAGCTAGAATCCAAGCTGAAAGCCACTACCCAAATCCGACCATGAGTTTCAGAGCAAGCAAGGATTATCCGACCATGAGTGGTCTATCTTCTAGATAGCTCTTTTGAAGCTGTAAATTTAGAAATTTTGATCGAGCGAGAGTCGGGTTCTTTTTGAGCAAGCTCAAAAGCCCTAATGGTCGCCAATAACTATAGAGTAATTTCCTACTCTATGTCATATTTAATTATTTTTGATTTGAGCACTACACTTTTGGTTTTTCAGGTGAAGCGATAAAATTTTGAAGTAGAGGGCTAGTTCATTTTGCCCAAGTGTTGAGATGCAGTGGAAGCTGCCAAGTGTTGCCCTCTAAGTAGGTCTTTTTCCCCTTCTTATTTCCTTCATCTCATTTTTGCCTAAGTATTAGTTCAAGCAGATGCTACCAAGTGTCACTTTTCGAGAGACAAAGCCGACAATTGGCATCCCTTGAGTCTCCTTTTTGTAACCTTTGAGAACTGCAGACCGTGCTACATACCCAGTAGCAGTTAAGCAGAACGCACCACGTGTCAGCATTCACATCTCATATTGGTATCCACACTTCATTCAAAGACTTTCAACATAAGGTAGCAGAGAAGGTGGAAAGCACCATGTGGCAGTTGCGGAGGCCCTGAAATACCTTATTGGAGAAAAATTGCAAGCCACCACGTGTCGTCATCTGAGAGACTTTGGTCCAATGATTTCATTCAACACATAAAGGCATCCTTTCATTTTTGCATAAGTGCTAAGAGCAATGGAGGCTACCAAGTGTCACTCTCTGGTCCCTTTTTACCCCATCCCCAAAAGGCAGCAGAAGGTGCCACGTACCTTTAGACAAAGAAGTGGAAGATGCCACGTATCTTCCCAAGAGTAGTGGAGATTTCCACGTGTCAACGTTCGAGGGATCATCCTCAAGTTTCATTTCTAAATAAAGGTTGTGGTGGGCCTCGGGTGTTACTTCAAAATCCATAGAAGCTGTTAGGTGTTTCCATTCGTAAGAGCCTGTTATGAGTCCCGAATAAATCCTACAGTATAGCCAAGGAAAGTGGAGAGAGTCGCGTGTCTTCAATGAATCAGGTATAAAGTGCCAAGTGTCATTTTTTGATGCCTTCTAGGTGATCAAGGGGATTTTCATAAAATTGACTAAGTGTCCTCTCCCATTTAAAACATAGCAGAGTGTTCTGTGTATTAGTTGCCAAAAGCGAAATGGAGGGAAAAGCAGCTGGAGTTAATTCGAGTAGATGAAACAATTCATCAGGTAGATTTTTGGAGCCACCCACAGCATTGAAGGTGCCATCTATTTGTCCCCTATGAGTGCAAAGGAGACATCTAAGGCTATATAAGCAGGATTGTAAGATCTAAGAAAAAAGGGGGGAATTCGCATAGTTTTAGACTATCTAAAGTTTGTGGCCAATAATATCATTTGCTCTTGTCTCAATTTTCTTGAGTTGTAAAGTTTATGTAATCATTCATGTTTTTGTGCCCCTTATGTGGTTGAATGAATTGAGGAAATTTTAGCTCCATGCCTTTGTTGATGTTATCTATGTTGTTTGCAAAGTAGTCTATACTATAGATTTTCTAGTGTGGTGATTGGAAATGTTATTTGCTTTTGTCTCGTTTTCTTGAATCTGAAGGTTTACATGACTGTGCATGACTTTTGTGCCTCCTATGTGATTGGAAGATTCTATTAAGAAGATTGAACACTATGCCTTTGTTGACAATTCATGTATCTCAGTAAAAGACTCCCCTATTGTGAGCCTCTATTTCTATTATTTCAATCTTTTACATTGATCATGCACTTGTCTGCTCTTATATGTAATAGAATCACATAATAGTTTCACTGTGCTCAGGTTAGGATTAGGATTACTCTCAGGCGCATCACCATAGTTAGGTTTCAATTCCTGCATTTTGCATTTTTGTTTAGTCTCCTATCCCTTTTCCCCAACACCCACTATAAAAGAAGAGACCAGCTTCTTTAAATTCTAGAGGTTGTTTTCAAGCCGCATTGTCCCACAACTTGAAACTTCCCATTGTTGTTGATTAAGATCTAGCGCAATTTTAAGACATCAAAAATAAGTATAATTATTTTATTTACTTATACTTTGATCTTGATCTAATCCTCAACAATATATGCATAAAATGTTATACAAGTTAATTGGTTCAAAAAACCTCTTTAAGAATTGCAATTATATATTATGTATACTTAAAATCCTAACTCTATATAATCTTAGTGTTTGTAAATGAATCATAACTTAATAATAGAAAGAAAATAATATTTTTTTTAAATAATAAAATACAATTATACTCTTCATTATGACCTTTCCATATAAAATGTGAAAGAAAAAGACTTAAATTAATTTTGATGGTGTGTCGTGACTAGGCAAGGTTTGAATTGAAAAGTCAATCATCAATAAAACATTTTAAGAAAATTGGGATACATTTAAATAATCAAATACAATTATATTCTTCATTATGACCTTTCCATACAAAATTTGAAAGAAAAAGGCTTAAATTGATTTTGATGGTGTGCCTTGACTAGGCAAGGTTTGAATTGAAAAGTCACTCTTCAATAAAACGTCTGCACCATGTAACTCTAGGGCATCTAATAACTTTTTGAACATTTAAAACAATCCAAAATGGTCTTTATAGTTTGTAAGTTGTGGTTTACGAAGTTCATTACAAATGTGTGGCTTTGTAGAAATGTACACAATGAATATTCCTTCGAGAATTTGCGTGTCAAGTTGGTAGGTTTCATATATACCAAGACTATTAGTTAGGTTGTATGATGTAAGAGCATCCGAATTCATAAATAATCTTGCATCAACCAAAATATGTAGGGTTGTGTGTGTGAGTGAATCCCAACTCAATGTGTGAAAGGACTTCACTTCCTCCCCTAAATAATCAAATGCAATCATATTCTTCGCAATGACCTCTTTATATAAGATGTAATGCCACAAAACTTAGATTGATGTTAATAAAATATAGACTTAATGGATCAAAAGTAAGTCTTCAATAAAATGTCTCCATATAACTCTATGGTGTCTAATGACTTTTCAAAGTACATCATGTATCTATAAGATGTGATAGTATAAGACTTAGATTGACTTTATTTCAAAAGTAAGTCTTCAATAAACCATGTACACCACATAAATTTTAGGGTGTCTAATGACTATTCATAGGGTTAGAAAAGATTAGAAGAAAATATCATCAAAAATTCTAATTAGTGACCCAAAAATTAATCAAAATATGTAGACCACTTTTTTATATAAATTATTGCCACAAATTGATATCTTACAAAACAATCCAAAATGCTTAAAATTTCCCTACGTTCGACAAAATAAATTTGTTTTGGAAAGGGAAATTTATAGTGTGTGGTTTACAAAGGTCATTATAAAAGTCTCATTTTGTTGAAAGTTTTGCAACATGTCATTTTTTGTCATTTTTCCCATTAGTCACCAAAGGGACCAATTAATTTTCAAAAATTGATCAATAATAATTTTTAATCAAACACATTATTTTCTTATTGCCTTAAAAATTTTTGAAGGCACATATAAAAATTAATAAAGGTCATTAATATGAAACAAAGTGTCATGTTGGAACATGTGTGGCTCATTAATATCAAAGCCAATGCCATTTTCCACATATCTTGGCAATATTTTTTTCAAGTATGTGGTGAGTTAATGCCACCTTATGTACCACCAACAAGAATCTCTCCCTACATTTTCTTGTACCTCCTCACCCTAAATAACCATGGAACCTATCCAAAATTTATTGACCATGCAAGGTTTTGCATAGGAATTTTTGTTGGCATAATGAAGGGATGAAATGTTATGCATAAGTATGTTACCTATATACACATAGTATTTTCAAACTTTTATCTATTACTGACATTTTGTATCTTATAAGAACCTGTCGAGTCTCAATCTCTCTGAGTGCACACCTTAAGGGGTGCACCAAAAAAGGGGTGGGCAGACCATTGGTGCTTCATAATATTGTTGTCCCTTTTACCACTTACCATCTACACACTTGTCTCCTAAAACCATTTACCCTAAGCTTATTCTTCTCGATCTTACCCATTTTACTCATTCATCGTGCTTTATCCTCCTTTTTCTTTCCTTATTCCCCTTTGGACAGTCAACTTTACTAGGTCAATTAGGTCAACCTTGTACTATCTAGGGGTATTTTTCATTTTTTGAGCTTGTTAGCCTTTGGTTGACCTAGCTTGGGACCTAGTGATTTATCCCTTGAAAACATACAAGGTTGATTGGGTTAACACTGTATAGCTGACACATTTTTTTAGGGTTTAGGGCAAGATCCTCCTATATATACAAGTTCATTTCCAACCATTTCTAAGAATAGAAGTGAAGAAGAAGTGTGAATGAACATCTGCTTATTGACCATTCTACTTGAGGAATAAAGCTTAGGGTTCCATACTTTCCTTGGAGATACACATATTATCTTGTGGAAAAGTCTTTTAGATGCAGACATGGGTTGTGTAGCCTAGAGCTGATTTATCTTTATTATCCTTACATACCACAACAATCTCTTATGAAGCACCTTGGCCAAGGGAGAGATTGAGGTCTGACAGGTTCATCTTCAAAGGTAAGTATTTCTAACTTTATTTTTCCTTTATAAGAGTAGATAGATAATGTAGTTGTACTTCTCTTCCATGCATTAGAATTACATATACATTAATGTGAGTATATGTCTTCTATGTGTGTTTAGTTTAGTTTTTTTTGTTTCTAACCCCCACTTTATGCCACAAGATTTGGTGTGCACTAGATTAAATTTACTTTCTTGTTTATTATAATAGAGTGAATATCAAATCTAAGAATCTTTTAGGGTTGTTTCATGATTATGTTAGACTATAGGCTTTAGAACCCTTCATAGCATGGTGTATTGTGACAAGTGATCCCCTAATTAGGTATAGCAATCCCCATATTGGTCATTCTCTCACTTAACAAATATATTAGAAATTAGAAGTGTAGGTATGCTATCTTTTCTAAGCCAAAATTGATTTATAGGCATGATGCATTTTTGATTGCATACATTCTAGTGAACCTAAAGTGAATCTAACCCTTACAAGATTTATGCACTTTTTTTCCTTCTTTTTATCATTGTTTTTATCATATATTTATCATACTAGATCAACTTTGTTGACCTAGCTCTAATATTTATGTGCAATTTTTTAAGAATAGGAAACACGATCGACCTAGTTGACCCAGTAGAAATTTCTAGCTTTTCAAACATCCATTCTAGACTACTAGGTCGACCCAGTCAACCCTGTACATTTTAGACAATCTGTAACAAGTTATTGCATAGCTTTATCGACCTAGTGGACCAAGTTAGTAGGTTTTGTAATCATATATCAAGGTTATTGAGCAACAATATTCATTTTTTGCATTTTTGATCCACTAAGGTTCCTTTTTATCTCTCTATTTTTTGTTTACTATCTTTCCTTTTACAATTTGTAGTCTTCAAAACTGACCTTATATAGTCAAATGGATCGACCCCATTGACCTAGTTCTATGTTTTGTTTTCTATTTAGATAACTAGGTTGACTCTATCGACCCTCTTCTTTTTTAAACCTTGCTGCCGTAGGACAGGCTCGACCCTATCAACCATGTTCTATATTTTATGCATACATTATTGATTATATCAACATTGTACCTTATTTTAAAGTTGGAATTAACCTTATATGCTAGTAATTATCTCACACTTTCTTTTCTTGTTGTTTACATGCTTAAAATAGTTCACATATTCTAATTAAGGGGTTTTCAATTAACCATTTAGTTTCACTATTTCTATTTTATGCACACATGTCCAAATCATAAAAATCTAAACAAACATTTTAACATTTGTCTACCCAAGGCCAACCTACTTGGATTTCATCACCAAAGGGAAAGCTAACTTGATGTCCTAGTCAAGTATAAAGTGTAGTTAATGATATATTCTGGCTAAGCACTCATTACCCTTATTGATGTGGTGTGTGAAGTAAGGGGGTAAGCCCCAATACCAAGCCTGTATCATTACCACTATAGCTACCTTTCAGCCCAAAGTACCTAAAACCATTCTTACATTGCTATCTAGTTCCTTGCTTATATCCAACTTCCCATCACATTCAAATCATAGTCTAATAATCTAACAAATATTTAGGTTGAGCAATTAGTTAGCTCTTTACTTTCCAAGTTGATTGCTTTCTCTTTGCTCAATTTTATTTTGTATTGAAAAAGCTTGTACTAGCCAGCATTGGTGTAAGGTTTTATGTTGTGTACTTCAATTGGATTAGCTAGTGTTGATCTAATTGACTATTTGTTTCCTTTCAACTCTTACTTTTCTACATTACTTGTAAAATTTCTCTTATTTCATTTCACAATCTATTATAGGCTTCTTAATTTCCTCTATCTATTAGATTAGGTTGACCTAGTCAACCCTGTACTATTTATATATCTTGTTTATCTCTCTATCAACCTTTGTTCAATGTACTAGATTGACCTAGTCGACCCTATATAATTTGAAGTCTTTGTTTCTAAGATAGGTTGACCTAGTAGACCCTGTATTATTTCTATCAACTCCTAGTTCTTTGATTTCTCATCTTTCTTTCCCTTCATCATAGAAAGACTATTTCATATAATTTGGACTTATCAACATTCCAAATTTTTAAAAACTATCAAAAATAAATTGGATTGTATCCAGACTTAATTAGGATGTATTGAGATTAAGTTGGACTTATTACAAATAACTCATATATATCTAATGTATTTGTGATAAATATAAATTATTTAAAATAATCATAAATAATTTATTTATTAGTATTTGAAAACTATCATAAATAAATTGGACTTCATCAAGAATTACTCGGACTTATAACAAATAGATCACATCTAGATTATATATTTTCAATAAGTCCAAATTATGCGACTGTTCAAACTGGTTCATAGACCATGCATTTATAGATATTATAAGACTTGGTGGTATATTTTTTTAGGAAAAATAATTCATACAACAATCATGTGCTCGATTGATATATGATTTAGAACTCTCAAGATGATTGGGATGCCATGTGTCATCATTTGATTGGATTGTGAACTATATGTTTAATTTTATTCGAGTGACATCATTGTGACCATAAAAGTTTATCTTGTATTATCTCACACAATCTGGGGTGCCACGTGAAAAGTTGAATAACATTTATCGATATGTAAATGTCAAAGAACAAATCATGATGCACAAGTGGGACATTTCAAGGCGTAAACCCTAAATACCTTTTTGCATACATGGTCAAATGTCAAATTATATTTTTCAAAACAAAAAATGTGAGATGTACTAAATTCTCAGTTGTACAAATTAGGAAGACCTTTTGCTAAAGAGCATTTTGAAGGATGAAAAAATGCAAAAGTGGACATTCAAATAGTCAAATGATATTAAATAGATGCATGGTTACTAAAATACTAAATTATAATAGCAGAAAATATAAAACTCAAAAGTTGAAGTGTATTTCAAAAGACCCAAAATACGAAGTGCCACTAGAAATAAATATAAATAAATAAAACAATAAAACATTATATATTCTCAAAAAATAGACTAAATTTTGAAAAAAACATTTTTATATTTCTCCTTCCAAAATTAAGGAAACATCATTTCAAATTTCATAATCCTTTTATCATTATTTTTGTTAGTGCCTAGTGGGATGATGCATTCAAATAGTCTATTACAATGCCTTTCAAAAAATCAGTGAAAACAAGTGTATGACCTCTCCAATTTTAATTTGGTTTCCAAGCATAGATGATACTATCTATGAGTCTAGATGGTAAAGATGTGTTAGTTGGGTTTGGCTTCCATTTCTTGTCCAAGTAGCCTGAATAAATTCCATCTTCTTCTGCATCTTTTTTCCCTGCATGAACTGGGATGAAGTAAGCTACATTGAACCTTTGTTATATATTCCCATTTGTTTGTATAATCTCAATATTAATTTTATCTCTAGCAACCCATACTATGTAGTCCACTCCTGTAGAATCATCAGGTCTGACAAATAACATGTCTCTAATTTGCACATCTTGAGTTGGATCAAATGCAATTATTGTTCTTTTGATTCTTGGACCAACATATGTATCTTCAAATTCCACTCCAAAATCAAGGGTGTTATCATGAACCATTTTGTGTAGATATCTATGCAAGGGTGTGTCATGATGCGTTCTAGGCCAAAACTCTCCTATGCACTCAACTTCATAAGGGAACATGTCTTATTTCATTATGTCCTGGATGGTTCAGAAGTAATATGCTAGATCCTTCAACTTACTATTTCTGGTCAAACCAAATTAATTGAATTGCTACACATACTTATTCAAGTTATATTTAATTTATTTTTGACTCATTTTCTACTTCTATCTGAGTCTTTAGAAACAATGTAATCTTGAGGCATTTCTTTATTTTTTAAGTTTGAAATAATTTTTTGTCAGTTTACCTTCTGGAACATTTGGGTCACCATTTTATTTTGTTGCCCATAATGTAATCAGGTGGGAAGCCAATTTATATCTCTTATAGACTTTTTGTAATGCATAATTGGTTGACCTTGCTCCATGCATAGAAGGAAGTATTGACCTTTTGTCAAGCTTACTATTTCATTTCTTCCCTTTAGCTGGTAACTATTAACGTACTCTTTGAAATCCACTACCTCTTCAATAAAATATGGTGTGAAGTTTCTTGTATTTTCACACGTCTTATAAGTGTCCATCATCTTTGCCACACTCCATACATCTTTCCTCTTTATACATTCAGACAATTTTATAAATGTCTCATTGATTTCCTCATGGGTATGTCCTACAAGCAGAAATCCAACCTCAACATCGAGGAAAACACCTTTGTAGATAAGGAGAGATAAGTATTGTAATAAATACTTGTAAAAAAAGACATGATTTTATGAATTTTTAATTGTAACATTAGTTTCATATAAGGTTAGACATTTTTTAAATATAATTATGGATGGAAGTACCTGTTCTTATTGTCCCTACAATAGTTGTCTAGTTGAAGGTATAGCCTGGAAGGAAGTTTTTTGAAGGCACCAATTGATTGTGTTTCTTTTCTATATTTCTTGCATTCAAGGTAGCAGTTATTAGACAAAAGTGCATCATACAATGGATATTTTGAAGATCTAGGTTTATATAGTAAAGATCCATAAGTATCTGGCACAATTGATTCCATATCCCTGAAGCACTTGTTTAATGAGGTGATGGTAGAGTTAGACCCTCCAAGAACGTATGGAAAAACAAAATTCCCATATCCACTTGCACCATGACCATGTGTTATAATCCCTACCATTGACAACTCTAATATTATGTCGATAACTGCTTTGCTTTTTATAACTATTCTTATCACAAATATTTTTTTACATTCCACTTTGTCATGAATGACACTAAGGCATTCTTTAGGGTATTTATCTAACATTCATTTATGTTTGTAATACATTTGTCTTGTATAAAGTATTTAATTTGAGTGCATCATGAATTCTTTATCGATACGCTCTTCCTAATCTCTAGATAGGGACCTAGAGCATTTCTATTAAGTCAACAAGATGCATGTTTTTCACCTAGCAAAGTCATTAGATGTGGCAATAGTCACATCCTAAAAATTATTTCTCAACATGTTATTGAATTTTTGTTGGGATATTAGCTCATATTCCATATCTATTAGTTGTGCATTGATGTATCACCTCATAAATTATTGAGTGAAAGATGCTAGAAGATGTCAAACATTTTCATGTGAGCCATCTATATCTATCTGGCATGCTAGTCATGGAGAAACATCTACAAAATCATCCACCAATTGGTCCTACAAATCTTTAGCTACCATTGTCTTCTTATGTGGCTTTTGTCAAAATCTCCCTGCATGGAATGCATTTTGTTCCTCATTTTTGTGACAATTATTAATGTCTAAAAGTTACTTCTCTTCAATCCATATATTTTAAGCCAAGCTTTCAAAAAGATATTTTTACCCTAAAAATCAATTCTAGTTTTGTTTTTATTTTTCTTAAACAAACCGGTAGAAAGAACATCCAAGACATGTTGCCTCATATCTATTGTGGTGGAATCAAGCAACTTCATCTTTGCATATTTTAGAATCTCAAATGAAAATCCTGACTAAAAACATTTTTTGGTGCAACATTTATCTACATACATTATTGTAATCTCACTATCCATGCTTTCATCAAACTCCACTTGGTTGAGTGAATTGTTTGGCTGAATTTTTTTTTGGGTAGAGTATTTGTATGAATGAATTAATTTTTTTGGATGCCTTTGCACTAGGAATGTCAAGCAAGGAATTACTTCATTATCCAAAACATCCCAAATGTTTCCTATTTCTTTCTCTTTTGGTGTCATGTATCATAAATTGATTGCTCTACAAATCTCAGTGCCCACTATTTTGTTGGAAGGCCATCTAACAATAGATGTTTCAATTGCCTCTATACTACAAGTCTCATAATGTCATATAACATGCCGTATGTAAATTCCCAATTCATTTTCTAACATTGGTACTGGAATACAACCAAAAATCTCCCTTGGTTGTGCAAATTCAACATAACCAAAAGAATTTTTTTCATCATTTGCAAGAGTTGTACATTTATGCAACAAATGTACCCTTTTCCCAACAAAAGTTTTTCATGGGCTTTGAAATGTGGTAAGATCATTGATATATCAAATAAATGATTCCAAGCAAAGGTTTTCTTATTGCAATGGTTGTATATGCAGAACTGGATGTAAATTATTTTGACTTTGTTCCATGTCATTATCTATAACAAACTTGTTTATGCTATGTTGCATCATGCTTGTGATTCATATAATAAAACTATAAACTACATCCCCTAAATTATCTAAAAACATTGTAGTAAATAGAAGCGGTAGAGTTATATCAAAAGTTTTAATCACATTAACACTTACACATTCAATAGGTATTTCCTCATTGTTGTGTAGAGAGGATTACAAAGCAAGTTAGTCAAGCCTTAGTCCATAAACAATGAAACATGCAAAAAGAACTAACTAACCAAGCCTATCTATTCCTATGGGAATTACAAAGGATAACAAGAAACAAATGAAAGAAAGCAACACCATATTACCTTCCCAAATGGATTCACCATACCCATGTGGATTAAAAACATGTTCTCCCTTGATCAAGCATCCTTGTATTTGTCAAAAATGGTGATAAGCTCCTCCAATACTTCAAGAACACTCCATAAAACCTAGGCTCTTGATTCCAAATTACTAAACTAGCCAATCAATGAAGCTTACAAACAAAATCTATGATCAAATGTAAAGCCTTGTGGAAAAAAATTAGCATTATAAATTTGCAATATTCAAGATTTGAAGATATTTGAGCATAATAACCTTGCACCAAAATAGCTTAGAAATTAAGTTCATGGCCTCTCTATTTATAGATTTTTGAGATTGTTCAGGATCAACCTAAACCATCCATCTTGAGATGAAGATGTGTGGTTGAGGATGATCCTAATATTTAGAATTAAATTCATAATTATCTTCATCATGACCCTAGAAGAAGGGGCATTGAAGAGGCATGGGAGGCATTAACTAGGCATGGGTGACCCATAATCCTAATATTTGTGGCATTTATGGCCTAGGGATGTCTTCCCAAGAAACTTGATGATGCAGTTACTAGGAGTCAATTTTCAAAAATAAATATTCAACAACTCTCATGGAAAATCTACTTGAGCTCTTGATTTGGATTAATTAGCCTTAAACAAGGTTAATCAACATTTGTGTAATTATTTGAAAATTGGTCCTTAATTAATCAAAATGGTCAGAAAGTCATATTACTGAGTTGTAATTTGACTCAGGAAGAACTAGAAGGTGACATTAGATGTGATGGAATCATATTCCCATTTAGGATGTTTCCAATAGCAAATAATAAATGTATGTGATATGTACCGATGAATTAGAATAAAAAAATGATCTAGAGCACAAAAGGCAAAATCATCATTTTGACTCGAAATGAATTGATCAAAGTTAGTTGGCCCATAAATTGTATTTACCTATTTAGGGATACTTTGACCTAAATTGGCACTTGTAAATGACAAGTTAAAACCATTTAGTGCATTTTTGTGGATTTTGACCTAAAATGTGCATTTGAATGCAATTCAAGTAAGATTTATAATTTCAACACAAATGGTGTTAGGAATTAGATGTCTAAAATTTACCCCTATTTGAGAAGGTGTAGCGAGACATTTAAGCAAAGCAACATCTTTTCAAAGAAAAGAGTTGTCAAGAAGGAATTGGAATAGACTCATGATGCCCCCTCGAGAAGACATATTAGGATGAAAGAGAAAGATGAACTCTTGAAAAGAAAGTGAAAGTGAGGTTAACCCATGGAATAGATCACATCTAGATGAGTTAATGTTTCCACACATTACCAACAATGATCAAAATATAATTAGAGGTATAATAGGCCCCAGAGATGGGGAGAATAAGAAAGATACAATCCATAAATGTAAGGGACACACTATAAATGTACCCAATTTGAGAGTACAAGCTACGTGTTTATGGCATTGATCAATCTTGAGACAAGTTATAAACTAAAATATTACCATCATGGGCTTTAATGTGGACATTTTGGAATTAGAGGAAAAGTGAGAACGTTCTGCTTCAGGAAGGGAAACACCACTAGAACGGGGTCTCCAAAGAGAAGATAATAAGTACTCTCGTAGAGCAGATTTGATCGTGATAAAATAGTTGTGACCCAATAGGGAAAATCTTGATCATTGATAAAGAATAAAGAATGATTTTGCCCTTGTAGAGCTAATTTGATTCAGAAATGGTTCAGATGTTGTGCCCTAGCATGGGCAATTGGTAAGAAAAATAGCTCAAAGATATAACTGAAAAAGATAGGTTAAAGTGAGCAGTTGAAAACATATATGTGATGGTGTAATGGCTTAGAAAGCCATATAAAACCAAGCATATGAGAATTCAAAACATGATGAGAGAGATGAAAAGAATAATGGAGATAGCTGAGCTAACCTCAATAGAAATTAAGCACTACCTACATAGTTCCATGGACTCATGTTCCAACATGAACTTCAGGCCAATGTAGTTTACCCAAGTTTGGGAGAGAATGGAATGAGGAATGATGAAAAATGACCAAGAATTGATTAGACTCACAATGTATGCAAAGAGATGCACATCTAAGCATAGAGAAATAAGCTTGAAATGCATGCTACCTAAAAGCCTAGTTCCATATCATGAGCCTAGGTTTTACAAAGTATTTTTGAGAATCGTTCATCAGAGCTGATGTTGACGTTAAGACATTGAGACCTGAGCACAAAGTTCTTGCTATAGAAAAATAAATTAGGCATAATAAATATGAATAAATTAGAATGACATAAGATTCTAATTACATTGAGCCAGTTCAAATGTGAATACTATAACTATGGATAATGGTAAAATAATGACCAAAACCAGAGTTATAGCGATTTACATTTAAACAAAAAAAAAAAAAAAGAAATAGACAAACATAAATGAACCTAACTTAAAATCAAGATATAATCTTAAGTAAGAACAAAAATATTTAAAAATAAAAGTCAAGAACGTCTTAACGACATGAGACCAAGATATGAATAATCAAGATCCATGTGGACCATCAAGGCATTCTTGAACACAAAAAGAGAAAAGAAAAATCAAATAGAAAAAATAAGATGCCAACAACAATCAAATAAATAAAATAGTTCAAGAATAACATAATAATAGAGGATCAAGATATAAACAATAGAGATCCATGTGAATCATCAAGATGTTCTAAAACACAAAATAGATAAACAAAAACAAATAGAAAAACACAAGACTAAGAAGAGACAAGAAGTAAAAATAGAAGAGAAGAAGAAATAAAATAAGAGGTGTGAAAGCACAATAAAACACCAAGAAAACACAATAAATTACCAAGAAAACTCAAATAAACAAACACAAACAAAAACCAATCTAGTGCAATTTAAAGACAAATGTTCATGCATGTGTGGTAGAGGCATTACTTTCCACCACATCATAACAAAGAACAATGATAATTGTTCCCTAATTAAAGAGGAATAATGACAGAAGAAATGGGGGAAGAGAAAAACAAAGGAAGGGGTTGGCCGAGCTGACTCCAGATGTATCAGACAAGTGGATGTTTCCTACATAGTTCCATGGATGCATGTTCCAACATGAACTTTAGGCCAAATATAGTTCTCCCAGGAAATGGGATAGAAAAAAAATTATGATCAGACCAGCAGGATTAATGTGATAGAAGAAATGGAAGATACGACAAACAAATGAGAATGGTCTAGAAAACAAGAAGCTAATGAGACAAGAAAGAATGATCTTGCAAAATGGTAAGTGTATGGGACAAGATAAAATGAACTAGTGTTTTTGTGCTTGCAAAATGGCAAGAGCATTCAAACTTAACAGCTGATCACAAAATGGTGAGAGTGTGGGATGGTGGAACGAGAATGTACAAATGTACAAAAGTGTGAGATAATGTTTTTATTCTTTTGTGGATCATGTTCTGATGTTTTTGTTATTTTCAAAGTATTTCTAATGTTTTTGTTATTTTTGGGATGAAATATGCACAAGGTGGGACCATTTAGTTAAGGAGATGCATGTCCTAAGAGTAGAGGTTCTAATAAAACAACTAAGTTTTCTACAATGGCGCATGCTCACAAATCAGTGAGAGCGAGGATCTTGATAAAATAAGAAAGAGTAATAAATACTTGTACTAAAAAGATGTGGTTGTTCACTTGTCTGAAGCTACACAAGACTATCCTGACTGAATGAATTTTTGTAAAACTGCTACTGAAGATGTTCATAATGTTCATGAGACATAATCGAGATCATAATTGGTTAAGGGACAAAAAGTGTTCAAGCTTATAACATTCCTTAGACATAATGAAGAATATGCTTCTCAAAGAGAGAAATTCATAATGGAATGAAAAATGTATTCAGAGTGCCAAGGGTTCAAAGCCTTTACTTTCAAGAATCATGAAAAGTAGACTAGGGTAGTATAAAATTTGTTTAAGGTAAGATAAAAGGGTGGGATAAAATTACGATAGCACAAGTTGCCCCAAAGTCAGGGGTTTTATAGACAATGATTCAAATCTATTCATGCATAGAACCTCTTAAGGTGTATGATGTTCATGGGCTCTAAAATTTCTTCACCATTAGGTTTAGCCAGTTGGTATGCTCCTAATCCATAGTTTGTTATGATAATATACGATCCTAACCAATTAGGCTAAAACTTTCCTTTCTTTTTGGGTTCAACATTCATGTTCTTCTGGTTCTCTTTCAAAACTAAGTCACCAATCTCAAATTATTGAGGGAAAATGCATTTATTGTAGCTTCTCCACAATATGTTCTAATAGGATTGCAAGTTTTCTAGGGCAACCAAATGCTTACCATCAAGAAGTTCTAGTTCTTGCAGCCATGAGGCTCTATAGTCTTCATCATCTTCAATATGCTCTAGTTATATTCTTAATGATGGGATCTCAATCTCGACCATGATGATAGCTTCAGTGCCAAAAATAAGGGAGTACAGAGTAGCTCTAGTTGGGGGGCGATGATTGATTCTATAAGCCCAGAGTGTAGGAAAAAGTTGTAAGTGCCAATTATGGCTAGAATCATTGATAATATTTTTAAAGATGGCTAGAATGGTTTTATTTGATGCCTTAGCTTGTCCATTACCTTACGAGTTATATGGATTGGATTTCTTGTGCTTTATCTTGAATTTTTCACAAAGATATTTCACATCTTAGTTTACAAAGGATATGTCATTATCAGATATAATACGGGTTCGGATGCCATATCAACAAATGATATGGTAATGAATGAATTTGGCTATTTGTTTCCTAGTAACATAAGTGAGAGGAATGGTCTCAATCCACTTGGTAAAGTACTTGGTTGCAGTTAAAATGTGCTTATGGCCATCTAAAGATGTTGGGTTAATTTTCCCAATGAGATCGAGACCCCATGTTGAGAATGGCCATGGTATTGTAATCAACTACAATGGTAAGGAGGTGCATGTATCAAGTTGCTATGCTACTGACAAATAACACACTTATTTACATAATTACAAGCATCTATCTCCATTTTAGGCCAATATTAGCCTATTCTGAGAAGTTTCTTTGCTAGGACTACACCATTGGTATGGGCCCCACACATTCCTTCATGAACTTCCTTTAGTGCCATCTTAGATTCTCCCAAAGATAAACAAAGAAGAAGCATTCCATCATAGCCTTTTTGATAAAGCATGTTTCGAAGGAGGATATAATGTTTTAAGCAATGAAGGAATAGTTTTTGTTGGTTGTTTGAAAGGTTGGTGGGAAATACATGGCTATGAAAATAGTTATAAAAATCTTGGTACCATGGTAACTTAGACGAAGGATTAGGATCAACAATGGTGCATATCCTCTCTGAATCTAATAGAATATGTGCTAGCTAAAGAATATTTTCAATAAAGAATTGATACTCTTTAGCACTATCATGCATTTGAATCATGGAACCAATTGTTTCCATGGTGTCAGTAGATCTGTTGTTGACTCGTACAACTTGCTCAAACTACAGAGATTTAAAATGTGTTTTAAGGTTATCAATAATTTACTTGTAAGGAACAAGTTTATCATCTCTTTTTTGATACTGATCAGTTGTCTAATTTATGATTAGTTATGAATCTCCATAGACCTTTAAGCTTTGAATATCCCATTGTATGGCAAGATGGAGCCCTACAACCAATGCCGCATATTCAACCATATTATTTGTACACTAAAATTTTATATGGAATGCTTTGGGGATCAAATCCCCCTATGGTGTGATCAATAATATGCCAGCTCTAAACCCTCAGGATGTGAAGGATCCATCAAAATAGAGTGTCCACTATTTAGGTTCTTGTGATGCTTGTTCTATCATCATGATAGAATCATCTAGAAAGTCAAAGTTGAGGGGTTGAGTGGCTATAAGAAGAGATTCTGTAATTTGGCCTACAAGAACTTGTCCTTTGATTGCCCTCTAATCCTAGTACTCAATATCAAACTCACTAAAGAGCATAATCCATTTATCCATATGTCTTTGAAGAGCTGCTCTAGATAAAAGGAACTTGAGAGGATCTACCTTGGAGATAACAATAGTTTTGTTATTTAGCATATAATGTCATAATTTTTTAGTAGCAAATACCATATCTAAACATTCCTTCTCAATAGGCATATAATTATGTTCATAGGCTACCAAGGTATAGCTTAAATAATAAACCACATGTTCCCTACCATGATCTTCATGCTGAGCTAAAATTTCCCCTAGTGCATGTTCTATGGCTGATATATAAAGAAGTAGTGGCTTTACTTGTGTCAGAGGTCATAAAATTGGTGGATTGCCCAAGTATGTTTTAAGATTTGTAAATTCTATCTAAAAATCTTCATCCCACTAAAATGTTACCCCTTTCTTTAAGAGGTGGGTAAATGGGTGGAAATTATCTGCCAATTAAGAAATGAACCTACGTATGGATTATATTTTTCCTTGTAGACCTCGCAACTGTTTAAGATTATTTGGTGGAGGCATTTCCATAATACCATTGACCTTTACAGGGTCAACTTCAATCCCTCATTGTGATATAATGAACCCTAGAAATTTTCCTGATGTGACTCCAAAGACGCATTTCTTAGGATTCAAGTGGACTTTATATGCATGAAGCCTCTCAAGTATTCTTTGTAGAATGTTAGGGTGTCTAGCTCTTATTCTTGATTTTTCTAGTATATCATCAACATAGTCCTCGAAAATGTCACGCATCATGTCATGGAATATGATAGTCATTGCATGTTGATATGTGACTCCAGTATTCTTCAAACCAAATGGCATGACTTGGTATTATAATGTCCCCCATAAAATGGTGAACATAGTCTTATGATGATCTTTATGGGCTATCTTGATCTGATTGTAACAAAAAAATCCATCCATTAAGGATAGCATCTCATACCCATTAGTTGAGTCTATAATCATGTCGATGTTGGGTAGAGGAAAATCATCTTTGGGGCATTCTTTGTTGATATCATGAAAATCAGTATAAACACATATGCCTAGGGTATTTTTACTTACTGGTACTATGTTATAAATCCATTCAAAGTAGTCTAGTGGTCTGATAAAATTGGCTCCTAACAACTTTTTTAACTCAGCCTTAACTAGGAGGGTGATGCATGGATGCATCTTTCTCAACTTTTTCTTTACTGGTTTAGCATTAGCGTGAACAACAAGATTATGCACAACTAAATTTGGATCCAGGCCTGGCATGTCATAATATTTCCATGCAAATATGTCTATATAATCCTTAAGAATGGCTATAATATGTTCACATTCCGCTTCAGTAAGGGAAGCCCCAAGATAAACAAGTTTGGGATCCTCATGGGTTCCCAAATTCACTTCTATTGTGCTCTCTATAAGGAATGTGGATATGTCCTCTAGAATTGTAGTCAATGTATGGTCATGATCATCTTTTTTTGATATATCTTCTTATTGTTCCTCCCAAAGATCTAGATAATATGAAGAATCAAAATCTACCTTCTCAAGTAAAGGCCAATTAGTAAAAACCTCTAGAAACTCAAGAATAAGATGCTCAACTATTTGATGTTGTTCTGAAGAGATGTTGTACTAGCTATGGAACTTGGTCTAGATGGACTTTTTATGTTCTAAAGGGATGAGAAAACTTTCCTGCATGGGAGCGCCTAAAATAAGTTTTCACTCAAAGTCTTGTCTTTTTCTTTACTTTTTCCTTGATCGACAAGTGCCTCAAAGAAGTTTTCACCTAAAGATATTGATGTTTTTTCTCTATTATGACCAAGAAATTTTGCCTACTCTCTAAAGTAGGCAAAAGAATTCAATGAAAAATCAAAACCCTGCTTATGATCACTAATGGGGAATGCATCTCATAGGCCCATGTATTCTATAATTGATTCTTCATTTTGAAGCTCATCAAGGCATATGACCAAATTTTATTGATCCCAATGTATGAGTACGAGGTGGAAAAGGCATAGGTTATAGTCAGGGTTTGCTTTAGGATGGGAAGCACCAATGGTAAAGATATAATGTCCTACTTCAGGAAGGGAAGCACCACTAGGATGGATTTTTGCTTCAGGATGGGAAGCTCCAATTGTTAAGATATGATGTCCTACTTTAGGAAGGGAAGCACCACTAGGATAATTTTTTTGCTTCAGAATGAGAAGCTCCAATAGGTGTTAGGGTCACTATGGCATTTGAATCAAATAAATCTAAGTTAGCAAGCTCATTGAAAAGGTTATAATGGGATGTCGTGTCGCTACTAGGACTCTTATTACTAGTCACTTCTAAAGAGTCACTATAAAATGGCATGAGGTCATCCTCTGGTGGTTTAAATCTGAGGCCATGATTCCAATTGATAAATCTAGCTGATAAAGGTTCTAAAATTCCTTGCCCCTATGGGCCAAGGCCTTTCCCTGTATAGTCAAGATGATCTATTATCCTATTAGGGATAGGATACTTTGGATTCTAAAAACAATCTGTAAGGCCTTCATAATATAACCAATCTTCCTTGATAAAAACCTCTTGATCTTTTTTTGGTGAAATTGTAGGTACAAAAATCATAGGAGGTTTTGGTTGCTTCTTCTTTGGTCACCAAATTTGATCAACTTTGTTAGGAGACTAGGAAGTTTTAGGTTTACCAAATGTTTTAGGAGATTTTGGTAAATTTTCAATATGGAGGATGTCTTTCAAATGATACGTGGAAATGTCTTCATCTTTAATAATAAACTTTTTCGCCAAAGCTGTAGGAAATGGATCAGCTAAAGTGGAAGCTAGATCACTAGGGTCTATATAATTAGATGAAGATGGATGAGAAATGATGGCTTTATTCTTCTTTGTAATGAATTTCAAACTTAGGTAATATTTATAATTATGAAACTCCACTTCAAGATGTTTGTAATATTGGTAGGGTTACTGATCAGTGGGAATAATAACCTCGATCCCATCATGGGGAAGCTTAAGGCATTGGTGAAGAGTAGATGGAACTGCTTGTACTTCATGGATCTAAGGATGACCAAGAAGTATGTTATAAGGAAGATCAATATCCATAATATGGAATAATGTGTGATGAGAAATAGACCCAACCATGATTGGCAACCAAATTGTATCAAATGACTCCCTCTCGACATTGTTGTAAGCCTTGATTGTAATAATTTATAGCTAAATGTATTTATCCATGTAACCCAATCATCATACCAATTTAAGAGATATGATGTTCAGCCCTAAACCATTATCTATAATAACCCACTTGATCTTGTGATCTGTAATGATTATCTCAATGTCTAGTGGGTTATTGTGGTTTGGGCCAAGGGTGGACATGTCCTTTTGATCAAATGTAATTTGCCTAAATGAAGACAAATGTCCAACTAGGTTCTGGAACTGATCAAGGTTTATATCATTAGGCACAATAGACTCTTATAAAATTTTGTTGAAGATGGTTTTATGGACATCAGATGTCTGCAAGAGTTCTAATATATAAATTTGTGCAGGGTTTTTATCTAATTGATATGTTAGACTATAAGGCCTTTTAACTATGGATTGAACTAGTGTAGTCTTTATTGGGATGATATTCGGCTTTGGAACCATTGGCATAATGTTCTCATTAGGTTTATGGAAAGAAGTGGGTGAAGGGCCTTGGATGGTAACTCATAGGAATATAGTTGTAACCACATAACCTAAAGGTGGTAAGGAGGTCAATATAATTAGAAGAGTGAGGTAGAATGCCTTGGATGGTGACTCGTGAGTGACTAACTATATTTCTATAATTTTGGGTCTATGAGGAGCCTTTATAATTAGAAGGATTCTACTATTGTTCAGGATTATTAACCCATGAAAATGAAGTAGCAACATGATGATGCAAACTCGACATGGTATTACTAGGGAGAGAGGGTGTTGATCGTATAATGATGGGTCCTATGTTATGAGGAACATGATATTGGCCACATAGTTCTATAGTAACAATGGTAATGTGGGTTGCATAAATATGTCCCATAATGTTATTATAGTTATAAGGTACATTTTTATAAGCCACATTATTAGTGTGGGCATTATGATCTTGATTATGCTCATTATGATTTTAACCTTGTTGTTGGTTTTGATTCTACCTCTATCCTTGATTGTCACCATTTTTATTATTTTTTAGTGGTGATGGATCATGTCAAGGAAAGGGGTCTTTATAGATTCTCATATCCTAATTTGTGTCATGATTAGGAGCTAACTTAATTTCTAGCTCACCATTTTCAATAAAATCCTCAATAATGTGTTGTAATTGAATGCAATGATATGCACCATGAATAGCAACACGATGAAAGTTACACCACTCATTCTCTTTGTACCAGTCTAGTTTTGGTTGATCTTGAGGAAATGGCCTTGATACTAGCCATATAATTAAATTAGCTGCATTGAGCTTTTGTAACACTATTTCAATCGATTCTCCTAACTTGCTAAAGACTCTAAATTTTTTATGAAATGTCCTTCATGGAGGTTGTCTTAGCAAAGTAGGTAGTGGATTTAGGGGAGTTAATTATACATTTGAAGGAGGAATAGACTGTACTATTTGCACATGTCTTGTTTTTGTCACCCCATTTCCAACCATGTTCTTATTTTTTCTAAAGCCCTTAGACTTATCTTCTATAACTATTTGAGCTAGTGATTTAGTTTGATTAGATGCTTAACCTTACACAAAAATCTTAACAAGGCCTAAAGCAATAAGAGCCTTCTCAATCTGCACTTGTTTGTCAATAATTTCTTCAAATGAGTTAGCATAAGCTAACCATAGATTATGTGCAACTTCAGGATGCAAATATATCAGCCAACTATTTGTCTGGTAAATTGTGTTGAAAGTGGCTTGCTAATGCTATCCACCTTTATAGATATGTAGAAAAACTTTCACCATCACGTTTCTTGGCTTTGCATAAGTCAACAATAGTCATGCCATGTTCTATGTTGTATGATAAATAGTTCATGAACTTTTTTGATAAGTCATTCCGATCCACAATTGATCCCTTAGGTAGTTTAAGTAGCCAATCAAGATCTTGTCCTGCTAAACTTTGTAGAAATAGTCATAGTAAGTATTCACTACTATAAGCAACCTCTTGACATAAGATAAATAATGCTTGTATGTGTTCACATGGATCTCCTTTCCCTTTGTACTTGTTAAACTTGGGTGCCTCAAAATGAAGTGGAAAGGGGTTTTTGAAAATAGATAAATCATATAGATATGGGCATATCTCATTGAATTTGTACTTTTTGACTCTATTATTCATCTCTAGTCTTTGGACAATTTCCTTGATGGAATTCCATTCTTGCATGTTTGGTGCATTTGTGTATTGGATAAGATGTTATTGGAGTGGAATGTGCCCCTTATTTTGTTGTTGTTGGGGTGGAATGTGCCCCAGTTTTATTGCTATTAGGGTGGAATGTGCCCCTAGTTTTATTGTTATTGGGGTGGAATGTGCCCCTGGTTTTGTTGATGTTGGGGTGGAATGTGCCCCTAGTTTTGTTTCTATTGAGGTGGAATGTGCCTCTTGTTTTTTTACTATTGGGGTGGAATGTGCCCCTAGTTTTGTGACTATTAGGGTGGAATGTGCCCCTAGTTTTGTTGTTATTGGGGTGGAATGTGCCCCTAGTTTAGTTATTGTTGGGGTGGAATGCACCCCTAGTTTTGTGTGAATCTATAAGGAGCATATACCTTTTGATCCATGACTTGGTTTTGATTTACCCCTTGAGTTGAAAACATAGGTCGTTGATTCTTGGATTGTAAAACATTCCCTGAATTTTGTTGTTTCACACTTTGTTGATTTTGGAAATTTCTATGCTTATTTATCAATCTTTGAGTTGGTTGAAAAGAACTAGCCAAATTTTCTTGAGGGATCTCCTCAATTCAAACTAAATGTTTGGGTTTCTGAGTTTGTAAAGTAACAAGAGGTTCTTGATGATTGAAAAATGTAGGTTCCATGTCAAATGGAACATCTTTTAAGGTCTCTTGTGACTTATACTGTTTGTTGAGATTTCCTTGATCCACTATAGTAATGTTCTCATCCAATACTTGTTGCATATTTTCAACCATATCTCCATGTTATTTTGAATCATTATTGTGAATTGAAGTGGCAACTAGGAAATCAGTTAAGTCTGGGACAAGTTGATCTACATGTCATTAACTTATTACCTTGATCTTAGCTAGAAGATCTAGATTTGTGGGTTTTGACTCTATTTGTATTTCCTTTCCTTTGTTAGAGGAAGAAGGTATGTTCATTTGTGTAAAAGCTTGATATTTCCATCATTGTTTTCCTTCTCTAACTAAGGTATGCAATTGTTCTATAGGAAAATTAGAAGGTAGTCTAGAACCTAATTCTATCAATCTAAGAAGGCCTTCATCTTGATCTTCTTAGGGTTGATATTCATTGTAATAATCTTTGAATCCTACTATTATGGGGATATCATCAAAAACAATAGGGTTATCTTGACCATCATAAAATTGCCCATCCTCATAACTAAGGCCATAAGAGGCCCAACTACGAGTGAACCTTTGAGTCATGTTTCAAAAGAGTTATTATGTGTTGTTTAACTAAATTTGGACCAATGTTTGGAAACCAATCAAAGTATGATTTGGATTTCTCATTTTAAACAAATAACCAAGGTATCTATAAGACTATAAGGGAGGGTGGTTTGAAACCACACATAATTTAGAAGATTTGGTTCTTGAGTTTACTCAACCTCTGGTAAATTTGAAATCATATAGATTGAAAGAGAGTAAGGTAACTCAAAGACCTAAGGTGAAAAATAGTACACCAAAGCCTATATCTTTGTGATTCACCCACACTACAAAAGTTAGCTTCAACTTTGACAAGTTGACCCTAGAAGTTTTTAGAGGAAAGCTCTCTAGATTATGAAGAAGGCAAAATGAACTAAGCAACTCAAGATGTAAAAACATACGTGAATCACTAAGTATAAAGCTAGGACCAAATGGGCAGCACAATGTTGCCACATGATTATAGTAGGATAAAATATGTTCTAGTTATCAAATCATAAGCGATACACAAGATGAATTAATCCACCAAGATGATAATGTGATTTTGAGTCTTAACAAATGACCTTCAATCCAAATAAAAAATTGAACCCAAGTTAAAACAAGCTTAGTGCATAAATGGCAAACCCACTTTGACACACCAACCCTGAAAACTTAAAAAGGTTCAATTTTGAATGTGGATTATAAATGAAGGATTTAAACAAATTGGGTAAAAGTTATAGATTCAATTAGGCATCATGACTATGCCAAAGTGAATGACATGACACAAATATTTTGATAACAATTTGAATAAGGAAAAGATGAATTTTCCATTTGGACATCGTAACGCCTCCCTTGCTCAAGAAAATTGAGGAGAATGTGTTTTGGTTAAGTTCATAGAGTTAACAAGCAGTTTTAGATACAAATCAAGACCAAGTAAGCTAATGTCAAAAAACAAACATCTTAAGTCTAAACTGACAAGGTATGGCAAACTGGAGTCTACTAAACTAGAAAGGTTTCGATCATTCTAAGGGAATCAATTACACAATGACTTTTACATCAAACGATGCAAAAAACAAATATGAAAATTAGGTGACTGTGGCATTGGCTAGTTGTAAAAATTTGTAGTCCTTTTTATAACCACTACATCATATTGTTCACTCAATGTAGTGTGATTTCCAAATGTAGATATGTCCCATGTGCAACTCTAAAGGAGTCAAATGAAGTCAATGCTTGGAGGTGAAACCCCAGGTCAAAGCTTCGCTAAAGAACTCATGGGAGGTAATGACGTCCCCCTCACAAGCTAAGTTTACATGAAAATAAGGAAAGCATAAAATAGAAAGACTTTAGGGCCATTTTCAAGATCACCCAAACTTTGGTGAGTTTTTGGGGAGTGCTTTAGGCGACATTCTTTCTAAGCCTTGGACTAGGCTAATTGCAATAGGAATGACACTTTTGATTCCAAGGGTTCCCTATAGGGGAAAAATGGAAGAGCATACATGCAACATTCCTCTTTTTCCCAAACAAGATTTGATTAAACAACTATTTTTAAACAAAAAATTGACAAGTGTGTTGAATTCTTAAACCCAAATGAAATGTTTGGTGGTGTTCATTTGACCCCTTGGTCTTAACTACAAACTTTGAAAACATTCACCAAAACATTTAAATTCTTTGTTAAACACTAAAAAAAAGTTATTAATTAATTTTTTAAATCATGTAAGAGGTGATTTAAACATGTTTTTATCAAATCAAAAGCTTGTTCCTACAACAAAAATGTCAGCATGTCCTTTAGCTTTGAAGCTCTTTTGAATTTGAAATAATGAACTTTGAAAACATAGCTCTCAGTGTTATGTTTTTAGAAAAAACATAGTGATCGATGTCGGTTAATACCACCAATGTCAGTTACTCAGCTATCAAGATCTAGCTAATGTTGGCTTAGCTAATCGACATCGATTAAGCCAAGTAATTGATGTTGATATTTCCTGCTAACGTCGATTACTGTGTAAAACTGTGGCAACCAAAAATGCAAAATAAAGTTAGAAAATCAATTTGTAAGAGTTTTAAAGGTCCAAATGGATATTTTAGAGTTATGAAATGATATTCTTTAGGTGTGAGATGCATCTAGTCCTACTGAGTGTGCCAAGATGTAGAGAGGATTACAAAGCAAGTTAGTCAAGCATTAGTCTATAAACAATGAAACATGCATAAATAACTAACTAACCAAGCCTATCTATTCCTATGGGAATTACAAAGGATAAAAAGAAAGAAATGAAAGAAAGAAACACCATATTACCTTCCCAAATAGATTCACCATACCCATGTGGCTCAAAAACATGTTCTCCCTTGATCAAGCATCCTTGTCTTTGTCAACAATGGTGGGAAACTCCTCCAATGCTTCAAGAAGACTCTATAAAACCTAGGATCTTGATTCCAAATCACTAAACTAGCCTATCAATGAAGCTTACAAACAAAATCTATGATAAAATGCAAAGCCTTGTGGAAACAATTTAGCATTATAACTTTGTAATATTCAAGCTTTGAATATATTTGAGCATAATAACCTTGCACCAAAATAGCTTAGAAATGATGTTCATGGCCTCTCTATTTATAGATTTTTGAGATTGGTCAGGATCAACCTGAACTATCCATTTTGAGATGAAGATGTATGGTTGAGGATAATCCTAATATTTAGAATTAAATCTATAATTATCTTCATCATGACTTTGGAAGAAGGGGCATTAAAGAGACATGGGAGGCATTAACTAGGCATGGGTGACCCATAATCCTGATATTTGTGGCATTTATGGCCTAGGGATGTCTTCCCAAGAAATGATGTCACTTGATGATGCAGTTAATAGAAATCAATTTTCAAAAATAAATATTCAACAACTCTCATGGAAAATCCACTTGAGCTCTTGATTTGGATTAATTAGCCTTAAACAAGGTTAATCAACATTTGTACAATTATTTGAAAATTGGTCCTTAATTAATCAAAATGGTTAGAAATTCATATTATTGAGTTATAATTTGAATTAGGAAGAATTAGAAGATGATATTTGATGCGCTAACATCAAATAACAAAGGTACGTGATGTGTACCAATGAATTAAAAGAAAAGAGTGATCCAGAGCACAAAAGGCAAAATCATCATTTTGACTCGAAATGAATTGATCAAAGTTAGCTAGCCCATAAATTGTATTTCCACATTTAGCGATAATTTGATCTAAATTGGCACTTGTAAATGAGAAGTTCAAACCATTTAGTGCATTTGAGTGCAATTCGAGTAAGATTGACAATTTCAACACAAATGGTGTTAGGAATTGGATGTCTACATGTGGCATGTGGAAGTGAGATTTATGGCTTCCAAAGATTCAACATCTTTACCCGTAATGTTTTTTATTATTCTTTAACCAATGACCTTACCATTGTTTATGAGAGAAACATAGTCTCCACATTGGAAAGCCATTGACATATGATTTTTCAATTGGACATTTGCAAAAGACATGAGAAGATTTGTTAATCAGGTTATTTATAACATTTTTTTAACAACATAGTTTATATCAATCCAAAAAAATAATATCTTTGATGGCCTATCCTTGGAGATAAATTTCAAACATGCATCAGAGCAGAATAGCCATGTAGAGAAAATTAGCTAATTAAGTCAATATTCAACCATGTATTTTATTACAATACAAAATGATATTCAATAATGGGGGTTTTGAGGAAAATTATGGAAAATGATTAGCTTCTTATATTTTGGGATCATGTATTTGATTTTAACCTCTATTGTAAACCTAAAGGTTTGAAGTTATCTCTTAGGATATACCTTTCAAACATGCGTATGGGTATCCTTGAAGGTTTGAAGATAGTATTGGGTGATCCCTTGAAGGGAATTATAATAAATTCAAGCATACCTATGAAATTAAACTCAAGACTTCATTTTTCAATAGTCAAGGACATGTGGCATGTAGCCATGAACTAATGACATTTTAACACTCAAAAAATATTTCAAGTTCGCTGGGCAAGTGAATCTCTATGATTATGCCAAGTGTCTCCATCCTATTTACCCAAAAATTGATAGATTGAACTTAATGTATGAAATCTTAGGGATATGTAAGTAACATTGTGGTGACATGTGGCTTCCTCTGAACTACCTATAAAATTCTTGTTAAAAATAGGGCCCACTTCCCTAGGCCAATGACATGCCTTTTCTTTAAAAAACTCTCTTCTTTATTGAGGAGCATAATGATGACACATGTCATCACTAAAAGGGATTATGACTTTAATTTTAAGACCACACTCAACTATGCACTCAGTCACTGTGAGTCCATGATGAACCCAAACACTGGCTTCAAGTTTGTAGTTGCATTATTTATTCTCCCAATAGGATACATATAATTCTTGGACCATAGGGAGGATACCTATGGTTTGGGAGTGGGTAATCAGTTAGGCCCTTGATCCATAAGTACCGAGGTCATGAGGTTCAAATTCTCTAGATCTTGTATGATTTGAATTTATCCAAGGTAAAATTTTCCATAGGAAAATTGATCAAAAAGATCAATTTTGATCATCTTGTAAAAGAAGTGGTGGGTAAATTCAAATTAAGTCTCTAGGGCTTAACATTGGAGAAGATAGAGGCAAAGTTATGTGCCACAAGGAAAAAGGTCACCGAATTCAAGTTATTTAGGACTAGCTTTCAGTTGATCAAGGGAGAACATGCAAGACTCCTCACCCTAGCCAGTAGGATTCATCCACCACCATTGTTGGATTTGAATATTATTTGATAGAAGCATGTTGTAACACAGATTATATTAAGATAACAAGGCTAATAAGAAACAATCTGGTGAGGATTGGTGAATATGTTGATTAAGTCAATTAAGCTTAAGTTGATTCATATTTATAGATGTGTACTAGTGCTTTTATTAGTTTATTTTTTTATGTATGCACAATAGCTACCTCAGATAATTCACAAGCCCTAGCTAGTGATCAAACATTTTGATTGGGCCCTATTATTATATTTTGGTCTTCAGGTTTTTTGATTGAATAGTTTGTGTGATGGATTTTGGTCTTCAAAATTTCTATTTGGGACTTAGGGTCTTCAAAAAAAAAATTGGAGTTTTTGCATTGAACATTTTGTGTGAACAAGAGTGGATCCCCCCTTCAAGGTATCTCCTAAGAACATTTCAAATAGGGATAAGATCAGATTTATCCTTCATAGAAGGAGTACAATTCTTTTACATGGAAGGCACACTAGATGCCTTGGATGAAGCAGTCCAGGATCTGAAGGGGCACCCAAACTTACTTTAAAGTTTCACCCCTAGAAATAGATAATACGCTAAAAACTTATATATTATATATAAGATAATTCAAAATCATGTATGGTATCCATATAGGGATTAGTAATAACCATGTATGTTGATCATAATACATTCAACTAGATCATGACTAATCATAAGTATTATTAATCATTGGTAGCTATATCTATGTATCGATTCATATCAAACTAAGGAGATATAATATGGTAGATTAAGATAATGAGGAAGAATAAAATTTTCAATGTAATTAGTTAACACCAATTATAATTCACAATAGTGAGTGGAATGGTAGTAACTATCTATAACAAGTTAATAGAAATAAATTTGACCAACATGTGTACATATCAAAGATGGTAATATTATTTCAAGGATACAAACTTCTCACTCAATAAAAATGGAAATAATCATATAAATAAAATATGAAGAGAATAATAATGTATGTCCATTAAACAAGCGATAATCACCAACATATACAATCAAGGTCTCATGATATGATAATGGTAATAAAACACCCATCCAAGTACAAAAACATCTAATAAGAAATGAAACATGTTCAATTATTTATTTAATTAACATGGATTTGTGTTCCAATAAAAACTTGTCTATGGATATATAAAATATAGGGTGTTGTAAAGAGACTACCAAGGGCACAAGATAGATAAAAATATAATTAAGTTATAGGTATGGACACTTACTTGAAGGCTAAATGGATTCCTATAATAAGGTACTAAATGGATGAGGAAACAAAATTAGTAGATTAACACCAATGTATGTCTATCTACATGTATTGGGGTGACATAATGATTTACCTAAAATAATATCAACATGTGACTTAACAAAGGTTGTATTAATCGATGGGTGACTTAATTTTTTAAAACAAAATCATTGATAAACAAACCAATGACATCTCAAACCATAGTATAAATATTTGATATCCACATGAGAAATTTGTGATTTCAAAAACATGTGAAAATACCATCCATGGAAAAAAATTATCAGGCAAATGAACCCTAGAAAGTCGGGTATACATCCCCTTGTTCTTATATGTACTTCATCCTATATGTCATCAAGATAGATAATTGCATCGGACGTAGGATTAAAAAACACTCATGGTTGAGATATAGTATTTGACGTCAAAGATGAACATTACTTTCTTTATTATATATTATAAAATAGAAAGAATTAATTGGATTATTTTAACCATAATAATAGGTACAACTCCTTTTATAGTATATTAAAACATGGTCCACGAACCAAGATACTAGGAAATTTAAAGGAACCATTTGCAAAACTCCATTTAAAAACTCATTGAATTGTAGGTAATATCATAAAGGGTTAAGATGCACTAAGTTTATTAGGATATTTCTAATTTTTAGTCCTCCAAGTGATATTGACATAAAATGGTTTGTAAGGTTACATGGCTAATGTTCAGTATCTTAAAGGAATAGTTCTTTCTCCCCAATTTGTTAACAAGTCTCCCAGGCCTTGTTCTTGAAGCTCATGCTTATGTGGAAAGATTTTTTCATCTTTGAGGTCCCTTTTTATCACCCAAAGTGATGGTCCCTCAAGATGCATCTCTTGAGCTCTTGTGATGTCTTGCTTATCAACCTTGCTCAAAATTTCATCCTGAGGATCGACTTGGTCAAGATCCAGCTTATTAGTATCAGAGCCATGCCAAGAAGGTTGGTTTAAACCTAATTATACCTCTTTTGAAAGAAGTGGGTTGCCTATTATGATCTCCTCATCATAGACTCTTACATTATCTTCTTTAGGTTCTCCTATGACTGTAATTTCCTCTTCCACCTTTTGTACAATAGGATTTTGGCTCAAAAGGTAGATGTTGGGAGGGTGAAGAAATTATCCTTAATTGAAGCTAGTGTGTCTTTCCAACATGGGAAATTGAAGGATTATTTTGGTGGCTCTTAAGGAAGAAAGAAAGAGTCTTAGCACTCTTGAACACCAAGATCATTGAGATAGGCTATGGGTTCTCAATCTGATCCTTGTATGGCTATGGTTGTTTGATCCACTCCTTGCATGGCTATGGTTGATTGTAAATACTAGATAATGATGATCAAGCACTAGATTGCTCAAACTAGGGGATATATGCTTGGAGTCACCATTGATTTTTGGTAAATGATTGAAAGGTTGATATGCAGAAGAACAACACCAACAATTCATCCACTTCTTTAGTCTTTTGTCCCATCAGACATGCCAAAAACTATTAGAGCTTCAACTTGCACCCTTGGGAGAAGTGGTTTTAAGGCTTCTCCTAGTCTAGCTATAAAATGGGAGCAACCCTAGGTTGTGGGTCACCTATATTGGGGTTGAACCTCCAGAGTAGGCCAATTTTACTTTGATGCTCACCTAAAACTAAAACTAAGCCTAGTGCTTGATGAGAAAAGGGTTAGAAAGGGGGTAAGTGCTCCTAAGAAATATAATAGGGTGATGCACCAAAATTATAGGTCAATCCTCCCTTCTTGACTTGAATAACACTAGTGAAATAATAAAGATGGGGCTCAGAAAAGAACTATATGTTAGACATCCATGTGGAGGCTCACCAAATGGTCTGGGCTGAGGGAAATGAAAGGGGAGGGCTAAAACATACACTAACCAATCATAGTATCCCCATGTAATATTTCAACCAAAAGATACAGAGTATTAAACACAATTAGAAAACTAAACACAACATATATGAGTAGACAAACTAGTGAGTAGGTGAGATAAGTACACACTATTACCGTAATAGTGACATCAAAGCATATCTTCTTGTACTTTAAGAGTTTACAAATTATGTCTTTGTAGAGTATGGCCTCACCAAGAGAGGAAACTGAGAGAAAGATAGAGAGAGATCATATGATCAAATGATTTTCTGATAATATCTATTTTAGCATAGATACCTATATATATAATAGAAAGAGGGGGGACAAATTTGTTCTTTTTGATAACCAAAGAGTTTCCGAATTTCAAGGTGTCATCATCATGCTTATGGTCTAATCACAACAAATCATCATGAAGGTGATATTTATGGTTAACCCCAAAATTAGCCATGGATCAAGCAAAGTGCACTAAAAGACAAGAGTTTACCCAAAGTGGTAACCCATAACCCAACCAAAAGTGAACACTCTGATTGTTTTTTAAATCCCCAAGCTATGTTCCATTGGTCTTGCACCAATTCTCATCTATGGGATAAGATCTTCATATCTACAATGGACATGTCATGCCTTGCTTTGAATGGTGAGATGTCAAAGGCATGACCAGGAATGGTTTTTTCACTTCTTTGGGTTTTGATTTTTTGTTGGGGGTCCCATAGAATATTTTTTATCTCATGGATGTTATTAAAATATTTATCTATATATAATGTACCTTCTCTATATCTTGTGTATTGGACCAAATTATCTATAGACAAAAACCAATCTAAGGATATTGGTTTTCCTATATATCTATAGGGCATTTTGTTCAATTATTGGCCCTAATTGAGTCATCATTGAGCTCTATTCTTTGGGAACTATTAGATATTGATATCTAATTAGATGTAGACTATGGATCTCTAAGACCCACCAACATGGGCTTGGATTTTCATTATTCCATTTTATGAGAGTCATGATATAACTATGGCACCTTTTTATTTGTAAATAACCCTAATGCAGTCGATGTATCTCCTACAAGATACATTGAACATGTGATTATAAGTTTATTTCAAAGTATCTCCTAGGAAATACCTTGAAATGCCTTGGAATACCTTCTGTGTTAATGGCAAAGGTCCTTGCAAGGGATTTCATATAACCATGACAACTTTTTATTTGGAAAGAACCTTGATGCACACATGGAATTTTATTTCGAGCTATCTCCTAGGACCTTTTTTCTTGACACCTTAGTTTAAAATCTAGTACCCCAAGCCCAATTTTAACTTAGATTGGTCTTTTGATTTATGTTTTAATAGTAAGGCCTCAATGTATTTATTAACCCCTTAACCTCTTATCCTATGTTTTTTCATCATCTTAGTCTATAATTTTAACTCCCTTACATCTTGTAGGATCGAATGGATCTCACGTCATTACTACACCTTGATTGGATAGAGTGAGGTAGCCCTGAGTCTAAGATTAAATAGCATGCATCTCAACTAATCAAATGGATCTAGCCACATCACTGAATTGTGATTAAACAAAATGAGAAGAAGATCAAGCAAGATTAAACATCATGTAACTCAGATGGTCTAATAGTCCGTGCTACATCACTAAAGGATGATCCAATGGAGTGATGCATAATTGAAAAGTCAAAAAGATATAAAAAGCCCATATGATTGACACTTGGCATCCTCTCATTTGAAGACTAAAAGTAAATGGGTCCCACCTGATAAAGTAACCAATCAAGAGTAAGACCCTAGATCATGATCCTATGGATGAAGCATATTTTCATAAAGCTTGGCATGAATGTCTTAGCCTAGATTTTACATTATGTTTATGAAAAGATAGCCTCGAGTCTAAAATGTAAAAGACATGCATCTCAGATGATCTAATGACTCTCGTTGCATCACCGAGAATTGATCAAATGGAGTGAAATGATCATGGTGAGGTATTTTAATACCAATGGCTAAGTAACCAAGGGTAATTATGAAAAATGACATGAAAGATTCAGAATGGTGCCACATAGTTGTCATGTAAGTAGAAGAAGACAAATTAGTAGATCTTGTGGGCATGAAAATGTAAAGGTTTAAAAGCAAAAGTCTAATTAAGATCTAGGGCACGAATAAGCCAAAATCATATATATATATCCATTGAAGCTTCAAAACCCTAGAACCTACATAAAATCAACTCAAACAATGATTAGTCTTTTCAATGTGACTAATATTTTTTTAAAATAATATGGAAGCTATGACCAATGATGAACCAAGGATTATTCCTCTTATATACCACCTAAAACTCATAACGAATAAGTTGATGCCTTTGACATAAGGTGAACACTAATAATTAACAAATAAAAAGTCCTAATGTAGGCATAAAAACATGGCCATTTTAATCCATTGGGCATATTATTTATGACTGAAAAAATTGAATTAAGTTAAAACATCAAGGTAAAATTGAAATATATACCCATTATAGAAAGATGTTTTCATATTGGTTAAATTATTAAAGAAATACTTTACTTAAACGTAAGATTTGATTAGTTAATGAATTTATTGGAAAAAATTGTGTTCTAGTTTTTTCATTGATGTTTTAGTTCACACTCCTTGAACCATCATCAGGGTATGAGAAAGAATTAGTTGATACTAACTAATCAATGGATTGTGGAAATACTATCCCACTTATGTAAAAGTTGATATTACCACAAATTTTTCTCAATGTATAAAATCAATATTACCAAAACATTACTATATTCCACTACTTGAGGCTACTTATTTTCAAATTAACACAATTATGGTAATATTATTATGAGTCTTGTGTTACCACCAAAACATATGAAGTTGGAGGAGATATAATTAAGCATACCATGAAGTTATTAAAAAAAAATCATTATGAAATAAGAATACATTACAAAGAAAAATATTAAATAGGATCCAAGATAAATTACAATTTGTGGGCATGGCCCACATGACATGGTATCGACCCTAATTTTTTATTTTCTTATCATACAATACTAGATCCCATTATGTCAAAACATTTTCACAATTAGGCACTCTACATATAAAAAACCCATCCATCTTATTAGGTATGACAATAGGGGAGGATCATGTGGATGCCTAAATTTTATTATCACTCCTTTGTCTTTGAATTTAGGTTACAATGTATGATTTCCCCCATATTTATTGATGGTCCTCCTATACATGGATTGTTTCATGTTTGCATCAAAAACTTTGGGTCTTTGGAATTTTTTGTTTGGATTTTTCGTATCAAACATTTTATGCGAACAAATGTTCTAAATGACTTGTGCAAACAAGAGTGGATTCCCCCTTCAACGTATCTTCTAGGAAAATTTAAAATAGGGTAAAGAGTGGATTTTTCCTTCATAAGAGTACAATTTTACTTTACATGGAAGGCACTAATGGATGCCTTGGATGAATTAGTCTAAGATATGAAGGGGTACCCAAACTTACTTTAAAGTTTTACACCTGTAAGTAGTCAAGTACCCTAAGGGCTTTTTGATAGTACTTTAGGCTTATTGATAGTACCCTAAGGGATTTTTGAAAGTACCCTAAGGGATTTTTGAAATTTTATTTCTAGATATATCATGGGAGATACCTTGAATATGCACATAATTGGAATTTTCTTTCAAATTATCTCCTAGGAGATACCTCGAAGGGCCTTGGAATACCTTCCATGTTACTTGAAAAGGTATTTGTAATGGATTTGATACAAATGTTATAGACTAACTTGCACTGTTGGGAGAAGTGGTTGTAAGGCTTCTCTCAGTAGAGCTGTAAAATGGGAACAAACCCAGGCTATGGGTCACCTATGTTGGGGATGAACTTCTAGAGTACGTCGGCTTCATATTTGATGCTCACCTAAAACTAAAACTAAGCCAGTGCTTTATAAGAAAAGTGTTATAAAGGGGATAAGTGCTCCTAAGAAAGCTAATAGGGCAATGCACCAAAATTATAGGTTGATCCTTCCTATTTGACTAGAAGAACACTAATGAAATAATAAAGGTGGAGCTTAGAAAACAAATATTTACTACAAATCTATGTGGAGGCTCACCAAATGGTTTAGGTTGAGGGAAATGAAATGGTCCATAATTTAACTGATCAAATGGCTCTAGCTGCATCACTAGATCTAGATCAAATAGAGTGAGAAGAAGCTCAATAAAAGAATAAATATCATACAACTCAAACAGTCTAATAGTCCACATTGCATCATTAGAGGATGATCCAATGGAGTGAGGCACGATTGAGAAGTCAAAAGGATATGGAAGGCCCAAATGATTGACATTTGGCATCCTCTCATTTGAAGACTAAAAGTAAATGGGTCCCACCTAATAAAGTAACCAATCAAGAGTAGGAACTTGGATCATGATCCTACAGATGAAGCATATTATCATAAATATTGGCATGAATGTGTTAGCCTAAATTTTACATTATGTTTATGAAAATATAGCCCTGAGTCCAAAATGTAAAAGATATGCATCTCGAATGATCCAATGATTCTCATTGCATCGATGAGTATTGATCTGATAGAGTGAAAAGATCATGGGGAGGTATTTTAATACCAATGGCTAAGTAACAAACTAAAATTATTAAAAATGACATGAAAGATTTAGAATGATGCCACATAGTTGCCATGCAAGCAGAAGATAAAATAGTAGATCTTATGGGCATGGAAATGTAAAGGTTTAAAAGTAGAAGTCTAAATAAAATACTTTGAAGGGCCTTGGAATACCTTCCATGTTTTTGTAAAAGGTCCTTGAAAAATATTTTACATAACCATGATAACTTTTTATTTGGCAAGAACCTTGATGCACACTATTGGAACTTTCACTCAAGATATATCTTAGGAGATACCTTGAACATGCACATGATTTAGAATTTTATTTCAATGTAACTCTTAGGAGATACCTCAAAGGTCCATAAAATACCTTCTATGTTTATTTTGAAGGTCCTTTCAAAGGATTTGATATAACAGTGGCACCTTTTTATTTAGAAAGAACTTTGATGCACACGACGTATCTCCTAGGAGATACCCTGAACATGCACATGATTAGAATTTCCTAGGAGATACCTCAAAGAGCCTTGAAATACATTCCATGTTGATATAACCATTAAAAAAATTTATTTGGAAAGAACCTTGATGCACACTAATGGAATTTTCTTTCTAAATATCTCTTAGGAGATACCTTGAACATGCACACCATTGGAATTTTATTTCAAGGTATTTCCTAGGAGATACCTCGAGGGGCCTTGGAATACCTTCCATGTTGATTGAAAATATCCTTACAAGGGATTTGATATAACCATGATACCTTTTTATTTGGCAAGAACCTTGATTCACACTAATGGAATTTTCTTTGGAGGTATCTCCTAGTAGATACCTTGAACATGCACACGATTGGAATTTTCTTTCAAGATATATCCTAGGAGATACCTTGAGGGGCTTTGAAATACCTTCCATGTTGATTAAAAAGGTCCTTGAAAGGGATTTGATATAACCATGATACCTTTTTATTTGACAAGAACCATGATGCAAATGATTGAAATTGTCTTTGGAGGTATCTCCTAGGAAATACTTTGAACATGCACACAATTGGAATTTTATTTCAGGTATCTCCTATGAGATACCTCAAGGGGCCTTGGAATACCTTATATGCTAATTTCAAAGGTAATTGAAAGGGGTTTGATATAACCATGACACCTTTTTATTTGGAAATAACCTTGATGCACACTAATGGAATTTTTTTTAGAGGTATCTATGAGGAGATACCTTGAACATGCACATGATTAAAATTTTAAAGTTTGAGCAAAGACTAAACATCATGAAAATCAAATGATCTAATGGTCTATGTTGTATCACTAAAAGATGATCCAATGGATCGAGGCACATTTTAGAAGTCAAAATGATACAAAAGGCCTGAATGACTGGCACTTAGCATCTTCTCATTCAGAGACTAAAAGTAAATGGGTCCCGCCTGATAAAGAAACTAATCAAGAGTAGGACACCAGATCATGATCCTACGAATGAAGTAGATTATCATAAAGTTTAGCATGAATTTCTTATCCTAAAGTTTACATTATTTTTATGAAAAGACAACCCCAAGTCCAAAATGTAAAATACATGCATCTTGTATGATCCAATAACTCTCATTACATCACCAAGAATTGATCTAATGGAGCAAAAAGATCCTAGGGAGGTATGGCTAAGTAACAAATGGAAATTATGAATAATGCCATGAAAGATTTATAATGATGCCACATAGGTGTCATGTAAGTAGAAAAGACAAAATAGCAGATCTTGTGGGCACAAAAATGCAAAGGTTTAAAAGTAAAAGTCTAAATAAAATCTAGGGCATGTATAAGATGAAAGCCTATCTATATCCTACCATTAAAGCTTCAAAACCCTAGAACCTACATAAAAGTGACTTGAATGAACCCAATTGTTTCTATTCAAATTTTGTTTTCAATTTCAAGGGAGAGAAGTAAGAAACTTAAGAGATGGTCAAGGCTTGATGTGTACCTGGATAAAGTCTGCGCACCGTAATCTAGACGCTGTGAGTACTCCTCTTTGGCTGTGGAGGAATGACACCTGAAAAAAGAAAAGAGACTTGGACAAAAGAATGTGTTAGAAGACAAAAGGGTGGACTGCCAAGCAGGAGCTTGATCCTAGAAGCGCTAAGGCTTCTTAAAGGATGACAATCCACTATTGAAACAGTGACTGAGACAGAAATTGATAAAATGACGAAAGATGAAAATGAAAGACTAAAAATAAAGGCGTACTTGATAATCAGCAATCTGGTTTTACACAGTTGTCGATGTCGGTGGTATTGCCGTCATCGGTCAGAAGGTTGCTGACATCGGTGGGGGTAGTGACCGGCGTCGGTCGGGGCAATGATCAAGAACTGGTCACAGTATTGGTTTCAGGGTTGCAGAATGGTCTATGGTCTTGTCTGTGGACTTGAGGGTCTATGCGGGGTTATTTGAGGTCTGAGGGATAGAGGATATTGTCTGGGAATGGGTTGGATAAGTGACAGAGGCAAAAGGTGGGTGGACGGGAGAGAGGGCTTTTCAGCCTCCCTGGAAATAACAGAGGAGAGAGGGTCGAGGATATTGGGACAAACTGAAGACAGAGTGATGTTTATAAATGAAATAATATAAAAAAAGAGACAGTACGAATACTTATCTGTGTTGGATGGTTGATGGAGATAACATGCAGTCCCAGAACAAAACGTCAGATACCAGAACCCCGTGCCTAAGAGAAGCTGTCAAGTACGCTGATTCCTGCAAGAAAACCAGAAGCCAGAACACTAGCATGCAATAGCACAAGAGCTTTGTTTCGCCGAAAGAGAGTTTTGATTCACCTGTTTAGCCTAGAGAGATTAGTCATTTTCTAATTTTTGTGATTAGCTCGAAAGGAGGTTGAAAACAGGGTTAAATAAACCGACGTCGGCGATTCTGCCGGCGTCGGCCGGTAGTTGACCGACGTCGGCGGGTGAAGAACGGTTAAAAGGGCCACCAAGCCCGTTCTTCATCCACCAAGTGCAGGATCCGTTGGAGAATGTCAAAGACTAAGGCTAAATACACACACGAGGTTGTTAGGCAGTTAGAGGGAAGGAAGAATAGGTCTTGGGTGAGTCATGGGATAGGAAATGGTCTAAGGTGAGGTGTCCTAGGTGAGGTGTCAAAGGAGGGGGGGTTAAAATAAGTTTATTATTTTAAATTAATTAATGTATAGGTTAGAAAAAGGACCAAGGGGGGAAAGACCAAGTTTAGACACGATTTTCGTGTCTACATTTGCCCCTTTTTGTCTTGTTGGTTGTCCTAAACAAACTGCAAGACAAAAACAGGAGTTGGTTGCCTCAGGTGCAAGATAAAGTTGATTTCGTAGACAAAAATAGGTGAGGGTTGGTTGTCCCGAGTGGATGAGGTATTCCCCCCTCAAAGCAGGAGTCGAGGGAAAGGAACCTGGAATCGGGTGCTGATTTAATGAAAAGTGGATGAAGATGGTGAGAACGTGGCAAAAGTCGTGATTGCGCGTACACTACTTCACGAGATGGTCAGGTCAAATTGTTGCAAGTCGAGGGTCAAGGAGTGCCAAAATGGAAATAACTGGTCCCCAGCATTAGTCGTAGCTGATCGGGTTATTCAATCTAAGCTGAAGCTCCAATGGTCGTCACATTCCAGGTATCTCGAGCTCAGGAAGTGCTCCTGGAAATACGAAAAAGTCACAAGTAATGCGGATCAACTGTCTTGCAATCCTATACTGGTGAAGGTCAAAAGGTTGCGCATAATTTTGCTAACCGGTCGTGAGGTAGCAAACAGGCAAAAATAACTAAGGCAAAATTGCGTTGGAAGTGGTCGTAGGCAAAAAGAGATAGACATGATCTCCAATGTTGATTGGTCGAGATAGGCGGAGGCGAAAGAGATCTATGGGGTGCCCCAAGAGGCAAATATGACATGGTCTGAAGAATTGACTGATTGGTGGCAAGATTTTGGGACAACAGGAGAAAAAGGATGGTTGTAAGGACACCGACGTCGGTGACAAAACCAACATCGGTTACCATAAAGGACCGACGTCGGCTAAAATCGGCCGACGTCGGCGGCCTAGGGCACGTCGATGTCGACGTCGACAGCCTGCCAAATCTGACAAAACTGGATTGGCGGCCCACCAAAAGTTATTTGCAATATTTGACAAAGTGAAAAAGTGAGCTCTAGATTTTGTTGAGTGATAGTGACTCAGAGTTAACCGGTGCAGTAGTGTGAGGTGCCAGAGAGACATTGGTGGAGAAAAGGAGTTGATTGGACGCTGCAGGGACACGTGTGGACCAGGGGAAGCGTGCAGAGGCATTGAGACAAAAGACATGGTAGAGGGGAGTAGAGGACCCGCGGGAGGTCCACCACCAGTGGCACCCATTGTGCCACCACACCCGCGGTGACGGGATGAGGTAGGAGGTCCTATTAACCCTATTTGATACATTTTGTTTTTGAATTTAGTTTTTGTTATTTTAGTTATTTTAGCTAGTTAGAGAAAGGGAAGGGTAGCTAGGGGGGAATAGATCTAGGAGGGTTTTAGGAGTTTTTAGGGGGTTTTTTGGGTAGTTTAGGAGAGAAAATGGGGAAGCCCTAAAAATTAGGGCTCGCCCCGTTCAGCACTAGGGCCGAACCAGTCACCGACGTCGGCAATTCTACCAGCGTCGGCCAACCAGCGACCGGCGTCGGTCGGTAGACTGCCGACGTCAGTTAGGTGACTACCATCACCAGCACGCTAATTGATGTCAGTCACTACCTGGTCAAATATAATTCTAAAAATTGGTCAAGCTGAGAGGTCGGAGCTACGCCAAGGGCTTCCTGGGTGTCAGGGTAAGCATAGATAGTCATAATGGTTGGTAAAATAGGAAAAGTATTAACAATTTTAACATGAAAAATGTCTGTGGATGGATGCAAGTGAGGCAGACTCTGCTGCTACGGGATCGCCTCCCCACATTGCTGATGCAAATACGTGGAGGCGTGACGATTGAGGAGTGGGGCCATATGGCAGCAGTCGGGTTAGGCGGGGTGCGTCACTACTGTAGAGTGGTGTGAGACATGAGCCTTATGGTTGCATTGATCAAGCGGTGGGACCATACCACCAACACCTTTCACCTGCCTACAGGAGGGCTCACGGTCACGGTCAAGGACGTGTACCAGATTTTGTGGCTATCGGTGCATGGAGTAGACCTCTATGCGTGCTCGAGAGAGGAGCATGACATTCATATTGTTACGCTGTTTGGGGAGCACGTCATGGAGACGAGCTACCATTCGGCGAGTTTTGCCTATAAGCCGTTGTACATGGCGAATGAGGATGCCCATCGGCTGGCGATTTTGATGATGATCGGCATCATAGTCTATGTGTTGCCAGATGCGGAGGGAGGCACGTTCCCAATGGCCATGACCGGGGTTTTGATGGACATGCTAGAGCAGCAAACAGTGTTCGCCTGGGTGCCCATCTTTTTGGCCCAGGTATACAGAGAGCTATGGGGCATCAGTCGGTGACGATGGTACAGCCTGTGCATGGGTCACCTTCTGCACTGCTGGGCATACGAGCACATAGTGGTGACATGACCTCTCGGCCTCCTAGTGGCGATCCAGGCCAGTTTCAGGGTGGGATTCAGGTGATGGCGCAAGGTGATGGCACAGACATGAGTGGATGGAGTGGTCAGAGACATTGACTACTACTGAGGCATACTAGAGGCCTTAATCCCTACAGACATCATCTGGAGACCATACTTGGTCTATCCAGCATTCAGAGACTAGGCAGAGCAGCTGGTTGGTGTTTAGAGCTTTAGATGGGTTAGGGGGAGGTGAGCTGGCGAGCTTGAGAGGATTCCAGCTGAGAGAGTGCAGTGCCAGTACGGGCTGCTACAGGATGTTCCTCCTGCCTTCCCATAGTACAGGCGAGATGATATAGAGGTGCCACTCCCACTGCTAGAGGAGACAGAGGAGCCTAATTTTGAGGAGTTGCCGGCAGGACCTGGGATAGCTGACCCAGGGTGTATAGAGGCTTACATGGCTTGGTGGGCAGGGTAGTACAGAGGGATACAGGTCAAGCAGTAGCCAGATCTATAGGCCATCACCAGAGAGTGGGATACAGCCTGTGAGGAGAGAGATGCCACCCGGTAAGAGAGAGACGTGGCTCAGGCAGAGGTCGCAGTTTTGTAGGGTCAACTGGCAGGGGTGACAGGGCAGCTTGCAGAGGTGACTGGTTGGGTGGCAGTGTTGACCGGTCAGGTCACACTGTTATAGGGATAGCTTGCTGTAGCCCAGGCACAAGCAGTGGCTGGACAGGTTTTTGGAGGACAGGGCCTACTGCAGGAGCCGGCTCAGCAGCCAGGTTATTCACAGGGTGCAGGACCGTCGGCATCGACGCAGTTGACATTTTCACAGCCTCAGGGTTCGGTTCAGGGTGTAGGCACAGGGCAGATGGGTCCACTGCAGACTGTATCTATGATTAGATATAGTGATGCGTTGGACGAGATCGCGTATTATGAGAGGGCCATTAGAGGGTTCCCTCAGATATAGCGATACTCGGAGATGCGGGTAGAGCAGAGCAGACAGAGGTCAATGTCATGAGCGATGGATTTTGGGTCGCGTAGACAGTAGAGATCAGAGGGAGGAGAGGATACAGCCTCTTCTCGGCCACCACCACCGCCACCACAGCCACAGCCCTGAGGGCAGCCCTAGAGATGTAGTATTTTTTGATGTATATACCGGCCTGCGAGCCAAAGATGAGAGATGTATTATGAGAGAGAGAGACAGACACAGATTGTGTCCATTGTATAAAACTATTTTTGATATATATGTGATGATCTTTTGATTCAGTGACATGTGTTGATGGAAAAGTATTATTATGGATGATGTGATTATGGATGTGTTTAATGTTTGCAGCATTTTTCATGTGTTTCATGATGCATGTTTTGATATGATATTTATGATGATTATGATGATGTTAATGATGTAAATGATTATGTTATGATGATGATAGATAGATGTGATATGAAATGTTTAACTTGTAGATTATATGATGCGAATGTTTTAATGAGTTATGATGGATGAAATTTATGACTAATGACTTATGGTGTTATAATAAAAATGAGAGTATACTAATGATTATGTGAATATGTGATTGACTGTGCTGTGATTGACAGGTGACGAGAGAAGGAGATGGAAGAAAGTGATGAAGAAAATGGCTGAGCTAACCCCAGAAGACCCCATGTCAACTGAGTGCTGCCTACATAGCCCCTGTCGTTAGGGCCTCACGCCGATGTAGTTCTCCCCAAAGGGAGGAAGAGTGTCGAAGTGGATGATTGATTTTGGTCGAGGTCGAGGTCGAGGTTATGGTTATGGTCATGGTCATGGTCATGGCGAAAGAGGGTTTAGTTGAATGTGACTAAAGTGCAAGAGATAAGTGAAAGGCATATTTGCTCTTTCATTGACAAGGACCAAAAGATAGCATAGATAGGGGTTATTAGAACCAAGAACCCCATTAATGCGTTGCGTCGTTGACCATAAGTTGTGTTAGAGTGGTAATCGAATCACTTTTACATTAAAGTGAGCTCAAAGTCCCTTGAGCAGGTGTTAGGATAGGAGAAAAAAGGGTATCCCATTTTAAGAGCAGAGATAACTTCGCCCCTTTGTTTAGGAGACCCTGAGACAAGTATAAGTCAAGTCCATGACCTGTTTTTTTTTTTTTTTTTTGGAGGCTGATCAATACGGGAAGCCTATATAGTGATGTCATTGTGCTTGGTGGTCAGTTTGTGAAGCTGATCGATGCGAGAAGCTTATAAGATAGTGCTATTATTGCCAGATTTAGTCATAGCCATCCTTCGAGGGAGTGGTCTAGATTTTTGCAAGAGGGATTTTGAATAGCTGTCCTTCTAGGGAGCAGTCTATTAGCTACAGCAATGATAGTACAGCTATCCTTCAAGGGAACAGTCTGCCTTTTTAAGTTTGTGCTTGAGATAGTGACCTTAGATATTTTGACATCTTGAGTTATTGTTGATGGAGATTGAGTCATGGACAAGACTTCTAAAAGTTCAAGGGCTCCCCTTCAATAGGACAAAATATCCATACTGTATAAAAGAGTTTTTAGAGGATATGTTACTGGGAATAGGGTTGAAGGAAATGAGTTTTAAGAGGATGGGGGATTGCTCAAGGGATGAGCTCAAGTTAAATGTTAAGTAAATGAGTACTCGACTAGCAGTAGAAAGGTCGTAGATGCAACGCATAAAGGGGTTCAGGTTCTGGTCTGCCTTCTGGAGAAGATAGATGATAAGTCCCTGATCTGTACTTGTGCGTGATTATGTAAGGTCTGAGCCAATTAGGAGCAAACTTGCCTCATTTACTTCACTCCATATTAGTCACATGTTGATTCTCTTTGAGGATGAGATCTCTGATATTAAAGTCTCGTTCTCTCAGATTTTTGTTATAGGCTCATCTGATTCGATTTTGATAGACGTGGAGATGATTAAGGGCAGTAAGACGACGCTCGTCAAGTAACTCTAATTGAGCTAAATGATCTTGACGAAAGTCATCGTTGGAAAGGATGTCTCACAGAGAAATGCGAAGAGACGGGATCTATACTTTGAGAGCTAAGACGGCTTCTGTTCTGTACACAAGAGAAAAAGGGGTAGCACCCATAGAGGTTCGGATACTAGTGCGGTAGGCCCACAAAGCAAAGGGAATGTGAATGTGCCAGTCCCTGCCTGTGTCATTGACTACTTTCATGAGAATTTTAGTCAAAATTTTGTTAGAATCCTTAGCCTGCCCATTTGCTTGTGGGTAGTAAGGTGAAGAGAAACTGAGCTTAATTCCAAATGAATCGCATAGCTTTTGGACAGTTTTGTTTTTGAAGGACTTGCCGTTGTTGGTGATGATTTTATGAGGGACACCGAAGTGACAGATGATGTGGTTATTGATGAAGTCGATGATCTTGTCGACTTTTGTGGAGACAAGAGGAATAGTTTCCACCCACTTGGTGAAATACTCAGTGGCGGTGATGATGGACTGATGACGAAGAGACGAATGAGGGTTAATCTCACCGATGAGATCTAAACCCCACTGTGAAAAAGGCCAGAAATCTTGAGCAACTTGTAAGGCATGGCTGGGTAGATGAAGCAAGTTAGCATGTTGCTGGCACTTGACGCATTGCCAAACATAATCACTACAGTCTTGATGAAGAGTAGGCCAATAATAGCCCAGACGAAGGATGCGCTTGGAAACTGAATTTCCACTGAAGTGCCCACCACAAATCCCATCGTGGGCTTGTTTAATGGCATGAGAGGCTTCAGTGGAGGTGAGACAGTGAAGAAGGAGGCCGTCGAAACCTCGTTTATAAAGAAGGCCACCTAGCATGGTGTAGTGAGTAGTGCATTTGATGAAAGCTCGCCACACATTGCTAGAGAGGTTGGGAGGAATGAGAGAAAGAGATAAGTAGTCCACGAGTTGGTTATACCAGTCATCCCATGGGCTAGAGTCTATAGTGTTGATATGATCAATGTTAGGAGAGAGATAGGAAGGTAGCGACAAATGATGTACCATGACAAAAAGTCTGGATACAGATGAAGAAGATGGGATATGCGAGGCAAGAGACGCCATGGTGTCGGCAAACTTGTTCGTGGATCGAGGAACAGTCTACAAGAGGTAATGGTCAAAAGATGCGAGAAGAAGGTCAGTGCGGTTTTTGTATCTTTGCAAGATTTCATTTTTGCAGAGGTATGAACCATTGACCTGATTGACGATGAGCTGCGAGTCACCGAAGATGTTAATGGTCTTGACGTTGAGAGATAGGACGGTCTAAAGTCCCAAAATTAAGGCCTCATATTCGGCCATATTATTGGTATAGTCGAAGTCGAGTTTAAAAGACAGAGGCTTGGGCTCTCCTTCGAGAGGGATGAGAATAACCCCGGCGCCTCCACTGAGTTGAAATTTAGATCCGTCAAAGAACATAGTCATTTGATAGACGGTGTCATCAGTGGAAAGCGTGGTGATGGACTCGTCAGGAAACTCATAGTGAGATGGTTGATTGTCAGGGAGAGGAGCATCAGCCAGTTGATCGGTGATTGTTTGCCCCTTTATGGATTTTTGTTGGACAAATTCAAGGTCAAACTCAGCAAGCAGCATGAGCCACTGAGCCATACGTTGATTCTGATATGGCTTAGAGTGCATGTACTTGAGAGGGTCGGTGTGGGTGATGACAAAGGTTTTATGGTTAAGAAGATAGTGGCAGAGCTTAGTAGCAGCAAAGATTAATGCCAAATAGAGTTTTTTGGTATGGGTGTACCGAGTTTCATAGTCGACTAACGTTCGACTGATGTAATAAACCGCTTGCTCGCGGTGATGCTCATCTCGATGCGCGATCATGGCACCCAGCGAATGATTAGTGGCTGAGATATAGAGGTAAAAGGGTTTGTCATCTTGAGGTGGAATGAGTACAGGTGGGGAGATCAGATAGCTTTTAAGGGCTTCAAAAGCCTCTTGACAATCCTTATCCCATGTAAAAGAGATGTCTTTTTTGAGAAGATGGTGAAAAGGTTGGCAGCGATCAGAGAGCTGGGAGATGAAATGTCAAATAGACTGGAGTTTCCCTTGCAAACTGCGAAGCTGCTTGAGATTGGTCGGGGGCAGCATTTCGAGGATAGTGCGGATCTTGGCGAGATCTATCTCGATGCCACAGAAAGAAACAATGAAGCCTAGAAGCTTACCAGAAAGGACCCCAAAAACACATTTCTTGGGGTTAAGGCAAACATTGTATTGAAGAAGACGAGAGAAGATGATTTTGAGAATAGTCAGATGGTCATGACGAAGTTTGGATTTGCCTAAGAGGTCATCCACATAGTCCTCCATGATTTTGTGGAGGAGATCGTGGAAAATGTAGGTCATAGCACGCTGATAAGTGGCACCTGCATTTTTTAAGCTGAAAGGCATGACCCAATAGCAGAAAGTCCCCCATGGGGTAATGAAAGTGGTCTTGTGCTGATCTTTCGGTGCAACCAGGATTTGATTATATCCTGAAAATCCGTCCATGAGAGATAACATCTCATGACCGGCTGTGAGATCAACAAGCTGGTCAATGTTTGGAAGAGGAAAGTCGTTTTTGGGACAAGCTAGGTTAAGGTCGCGATAGTCCATACAGATTCGGATCCCCCCAGTCGCTTTGGTAACAAGAACGATGTTGGATACCCATTGCAGATAGTCAATGGGTTGGATAAAAGAGACAGAGAGAAGACGTTGAAGCTCCTCTTTGACGAAAAGTGCAACACGAGGGTGAATTTTGTGAAGCTTTTGCCTAACAGGCTTAGCCTCTGGGTTTGTGACGATGTTATGGGTTGCGATGGTAGGGTCAATGCCAGGCATGTCGCTGTAAGTCCAGGCAAAGGCCTTGCTATGGTCGGAGAGGAACTGGGTATAGTCAAGCTGTTCGTGAGTGTCTAAAGATTGTCCAATCTTTAAGACATGAGGAACACCAGAAGATGGAAGGTTAATGTTAATGGTTGATTCATTTAACATAACCTGTGTTTTAGAAGGGATGGAGCGCTGGATAAAAGAATCATCGGCACCCATATAGGTAAGAATAGCGTCGTCATCTACGCAGTGAATAGTGTTAATAGTTGCAGATTCATCGTCTATCATGCTGGGATAAATGAGAGGAAGAGATTTGGGAACCCCATTAAGTTGATAGGTTAGGGGTTCCAAACGGATGGTGTTTATACAAAAAAAACCTAGGAGGAATGGAAACCACTGACTCCGTAGGTGAGGATGGAAGAATAGGTGAGTCTAGAAGAAATTGGTCGTCGGTGGGTTTGGGGCAAGGAGTTTCAGAAGCCTCAATGGGCTCTTGATAACCCAAGCCATAGCGTTTCTTAGCAAAATCATCATTGGGTGATTCAATAGGCTGATGAGAGCCTTGTTCGTATTGCCCAAAGCCAAACCCCTTCCATGCACACCTGTAAAGGTAGGTATGTGCAAAGGTGGGGTTGCCAAGAAAGGAGAAATCAGAAGTGAATAGATGAGGTGAAGTGGAAGGATTCCCATCAGTAGGAGCTTGATTCAACCCCCCGTAGACGAGGTTGGTTCGAAGGCTAGGAGGTCCATAAGGAATGACCATTCCAAGCCGACAGTCATAGGTTGGAGTCTGATGGAGTTGTCCATACTCTTGAGGAGTCTCGAACATGTTTAGAGTAAGGAGGCGATATTCCCCCAGTGAAAGTGTTTGGAAGATGTCATCCATAGGGTCCTTAGTTGTTGTTTGGGAAGGTGAAGTGATGGCCACTACTATTTGTGCACTAGTTGATGCTTCTGTAGATGGGGTGGATGTTTGGATTGGTGTTTTGATAGGGATGAGGACATCGTTTGGTCGATAAGTAGTATTACATGTCTTAAAAGGAGAGGGGTCAGCTGGGATGACATGGACTTGTTTGTTGTGTTCAAATTTGACACAACGATGAAGAGTTGAAGGGATGCAAGCCATGGCGCGGATCCAAGGTCGTCCTAAGAGCATGTTGCATTGGAATTCTCCTTCAATAATGTAGAAGAGCTCCAGGATTATGCGCGGACCAACACGAATGTGAAGGACAACAGTGCCAATGGTGTTGGCAGTAGTGTCGTTAAAAGATCTAAGGATTGCGTCAGTTTTCGAGACGTAATTCTTGGGAAGGGCTAATTGGTCAAAGGCGTGGGTTGAAATGATATTAATGCTTGCGCCCCCATCAATCATAACTCGCTTAATGCGGGTTTGATCGATGTAGGCGGTGATGAAAAGGGCAGTGTCCTGATCTTCCAAGGTAGTGGTAGGAATCTCAGAATCACTGAAGGTGATGGAGGTGACAGGTGAGAAGGAATGAACTAGGGCAGTGAGTGGTTGAGGGTCTTCAGGTTGGACCTCAGCTGCCTGTAAGGCTTTGATAAGGGCTCGACGGTGCTGAGGGGAGCTTTGGATTAGGTCGTATAGGGTCATCTTCACAGGCGTTTGGTGAAGTTGTTTAATCATGGAGTCTTTAATCGCCTCGGAAGAAGCGGGTTGTGATGGACCTAAGATGGAAATTTTGGCTTTGGGTGGTTGAGCTGGCTGGACAAAGGGATAGGTCCAAGGGATAGCAGCTTTTTCCTTCGCTTTATCCTTCTGTGACCTAGTGGCGATATGGATGGCGTTGATTTCAAAAATGGGTGGTGAAGAAGACAAAGGGGTTATAAGTTGTTGATGAGATGTTGACGCATTTGAAGAGGTCGAAGGGTTATGAGAAGTCAAGGGTTGGTCAAGAGTGTCCTCAAAGAGAAGAGTGTCATTCTCCAGATGTTGGCGGATGACAGCTTTGAGAGCACAACAAGCCTCGGTATCGTGTCCTGGCGTACGATGATATAAACAAATCTTCATATCATCGAACCAGGAAGGTTTAGACCCGAGAGGTTGGAAAGGCCTGATGGGTGGAAGGGTTATGTTTGAGGTCTGCAGAAGTCTGTGTAATATCAAAGAATATGACCCTGCTAAAGGATCTGTTACTGCTGATGTGGGCGACACTGGCGACTTTTGCTTAGGCGGAGTCGGAAGAGATTTCCGTACCACCTTGTGAGTTGATGGTGCAACGACAGGTGGAGACCGCACTTTGTTGGTGGGAGGTGTTGTCTTTTTGACAGAAGGTAGGTTGGAAGCAGGCAAAGGAAGCAAAGGGGGCAACTGGTTTTGTTTAAAGGATGGAGTAGGAATGACTCTAGTTAGGGTCGAAGGATGGGGGCCCAAAATGGAGGGCAATGATGATGGAGGAGGAGGCGTTCACCTCTGTGGTTTGACAGTCTTCTTTGATTTGATTGGAAGACTGCTGTTGGTTAAGTTATGGTCTAGGTCCACCTTCACCTGCGGATGAGTGAGGGTAGAGGTAGGGCGAACGCCGAGTGATTTAACAGGTTTGGTTAAGATAGATTCAGGTTTTGGTTTTGATGAGATTGGTTGAGGTTTAGAGACTAGAGTTTGGTTTTTGTTGATGGTCGTGGGAGGTTGCGCCTTAGGAGGATTAGCAGCATGAGATGAAAGGGCACGGGCATTTTGAATAGTTTTAAGATGATCCCACAATATCTGTCGTTCCATTTTCTTTGTAGAGAGAAGTCCAATTTTCTCCACTAACTGAGAAAATGGTTGGCAAGATGATGAAGGAGAGTTGCATTTTTGAGAAGATGTTGATGTTGATGTTTGGATGGCCGAAGACAAGATGGAAGTAGAAGTCTTAGTCTCAAGGTGTGATGATTTTGTGGTAGGTTCATCCTTAATTGGAGACGAAGGAGAGGCAGGTTCTTCCCTGGGAGGAGAAGAAACAGGAGAATGGGGCTCCTCAAGTGGGTAAAGGGCAGGAATGATTGTGCCCTCCACTTACAGCCGAGGAGTGGGAAAGGTTAAGTCCTCCATGGGTAATAAGAAGGAAGACGGTGAAACGGGTGGTGGTGGTAGGGTCAAGGCGTCTTCCAAAATGAGAGAGGTTGAGGGAGAACTAACCAGAGAAAGAGGCTCGTCCACATGTGTTGGACTAACTTCTTGAGGTTGATTGAGGATGAGGGGCAAGACCATATTGACTGTTTGGATATTATGTTCATGAGTATTGTCAATTAAGGTCTGGACATTATTTTGGGCTGGCGGATGGTTAGGAAATGGTTGCCTGAAGATGTCAATGCCCTGATTAGGAGGCGCATTGGGGTTATCTAAGAGGAGATCACCCTTTTCAAGCATGTCTTGAATAATATTTTTAAAGGTTTTACATTTATCCGTGTCATGACCTTTGACACGGTGGTAGTTGCAGAAGTAATTTTCCCTATACCACGCAGGGATGGCGTGCGAAGGGTTAAATTGCGGAGGTGGTCGGATCTGGGGGAGATTGATGACCCCCTATTTGACAAGCTTTTCCAGGACAGATGCATAAGACTCTCCGATTGGAGTATATTGTCTTTGTACGTATCTCTGCTGGAATTGGCGAGTGGCACTCTGAGATGTAGATGGCTCAGGCTGGTTAGTTGAAGGGGAAGAGGAGGACGATCTAACAACCACAGCGTTTGCTAAAGTTTTAGATTTAGAGTTAGAAGAGGAAGGTTTTGAAGATGAGTCATTGGTCTTGGAGTTAGGATTCTTTCTCCGCAACTTGACTTTGTTCTCCTCAACTTCACGTGTCTCGAGTTTATGGGCCATTGTGAAGGCTTCATCAAATGTACGGAAGGTTTGAACCCGTAGGGTGGAAGAGATGTGTTTAGCGCAGGCTCTAGAGAAAAGTTCAATGAGTTCAGGCTGAGGTAAAGAGAAGGAGAGTTGGTTGATAAGACCTCTCCATCGAGCAACAAAATTAGCTATGGATTCGTCCTCGAATTGGCGGATAGAGTAGAGGTCTGTGATTGAGACCTTCTTAGTAATGTTAATGGAGAAGTGATCTAAAAAGAGCTGGGCAAGCTGTGTAAACGTGAAGAGGGAATGGCTGGGAAGGGAGCTGTACCAGTCAAGTGCAGCACCAAAAAGAGACATAGGAAACATGCGTAAAAGCAATGCATCATCGTGAGCAATAAGATAACAGGCATGTCTAAATGCCCGTAATTGTTGTTGTGGGTCTTCCTTGCTTTGAAAGCGAGAAAATTTTGGAAGTTCCCACTGGCTGGGGTATGGTCTAATTGGGATGGACGGATGAATGGGCTCATTGCAAATTTGCTCATATGAGAGAGCATTGCATGAGCCGAAAACAGATGTCTCAAGGCTGGACATCTTGTCCATCAGCATTTTGATGATATCTGCTGACGGATTGGGAGGTGGAGCGCCCCCTAGATTGTAAGGCGCTTGAAAGAGAATGGGAGGGATATATGATGTGGTTGGTTGTGTGGACGCAATATACGGGTAACTAGTTGTTGGGATGGAAGTTGAGGGAAAAGGCACGTGTGTTGTGGGGTTGGTAGGCATGAATTGGATAGGAGCTATTAAAGATGGCTGAGGTGTGGCCGGATTTGTTGAAGGATAGACGGTTACTCTTGTATTGATTGGTGCAAGAGTAGAGGGGATGGAGACTACTAAGTTTTGGAAAGGATTTGGTTGAGTTGTTTGATGTTGAGGGAGTATTGGAACCCCCATGGAAGTAGGTCTAGATGGAGAGGCTAGATTTTGAAGGTAAGAGACGGTTGGGTTGTTGGTTGAAGTGTTGCCCTGATTGTCTATAGGCTGAATGATAGGTGTTGTTGATGTGGTTATTGTTGTGGCCAAGGACGTGGGCATCCCATGGATTTGGTTGCCCAGAGGGTCTTGCATTTGGTTGTGTGCGAGATAGTGTTGCAAGGCTTTGGCATTAAGGTCCAGGAATCGTGCAAAGTCTTGGTCCCCTTCTGGGACAATAGAAGTTTGAGGCGGGGTTGGGCGAGTTGGAGTTCTTTCAGTCTCCGAGTGCAACTCCATTATAGGACTAGTTATAGTTGGCGAAGGTGGAAGCGGTTGTTGTCTTGCATGGTCAAGAAGTGCCTTGGTTTGAGTGCGTGTCAAAACCATTCAAGGCAAAAAAAGGGTTAGGTTTTAGAAGACTATGTTCTGTCAGTCTCAGAAAACTAGAATGGATGTTTAAACAGGCAAAAAGTTGGATTTTAAGGTTGCTATTTTTTGATGAAAAAGTTTGACAGTGACCGATGTCGGTAAAGGAACCGATGCCAGTGAAGAAGACAGCCGATGTCGGTTAGATAACTGATACCGGTGAATAAAAGCTGCCGATGTCAGTTATAAGGCCGATGTCGGTAACTGTGTTTTCCAAAAACTCAGAAAAACTAAAAGTTTTTGGAAAAGAAGAGAGCGTCCTTACCAGCTCAAAAAACTAGATAAAAATAGAGAAAAAGATGAAGGCAGACAGATCCTAACGTAAAATCCCTAAGAATAATTTTATTAAGATCGTATTGGCTTATGCCTTAAAGAGTGTTTGGAAGTTGGCTGTAAGAAGGGTCCTAGAATAAGTAAGCTAAAGATGGTTTCAGGTATGTTAAGGTGCTCAAAAATTTGTATTAGCTTCCGTACAGGCCTGGTGCTAAGGAGCAAGCTCCCCTCACTTCACGATTCTAGTGGTTAGCTGGTTTCGCTTAGCCAAAATATACTTTCACTAGAGTTTAGACTCTGCCAGAGAACAGAGTTGGCTTTCCCCTTGGTGGTGAAATCCAAGTAGGATTGCCAGGTTGGGTAAGGTATCTGCTGGGTGATGAAATCCCAGTCGGGCCTTGTCTCAAGTGAGTTTTATGTTTAATTGAGTGCACGTGGTCTGGTAGTGTAACATCAAGTGTGCTATGATTAATTCAATATGCGGTTGTTAAGTTACTAAGTGTGGACTAGAAAGATGCAAGAAAGCAAGAAATGAAATGCAGTAAGTTTTAACATCCCAAAATCAAAATATTAAATTGGAATGAAGACAAGTTGGAGAAAGGGTTGAAGAAAATGATTTTCTTACTAGACTAGAAATGTAAGAAAAAGAAAAAGAATGTTCTTTTTATTTCCTGCTTATAATGTCTTTAAGAAAGAGAAGAGAAAGAGGTGAATAGGGAGAAACCTAATGCACCTAAATGAAAAGAAGGAAAAGAAAACCCAAAGAAGGCCCTGAGGGTCCCACCAGGCATGCCATAATGTTTCTATTCAAATTTTGTTTTCAATTTCAAGGGAGAGAAGTAAGAAACTTAAGAGATGGTCAAGGCTTGATGTGTACCTGGATAAAGTCTGCGCACCGTAATCCAGACGCTGTGAGTACTCCTCTTTGGCTGTGGAGGAATGACACCTGCAAAAAGAAAAGAGACTTGGACAAAAGAAGGTGTTAGAAGAAAAAAGGGTGGACTGCCAAGCAGGAGCTTGATCCTAGAAGCGCTAAGGCTTCTTAAAGGATGACAATCCACTATTGAAACAGTGACTGAGACAGAAATTGATAAAATGACGAAAGATGAAAATGAAAGACTAAAAATAAAGGCATACCTGATAATCAGCAATCTGGTTTTACACAGTTGCCGACGTTGGTGGTATTGCCGTCGTCGGTCAGAAGGTTGCCGACGTCGGTGGGGGTAGTGACCAGCGTCAGTCGGGCAATGATCAAGAATTGGTCACAGTATTGGTTTCAGGGTTGCAGAATGGTCTATGGTCTTGTCTGTGGACTTGAGGGTCTGTGCGGGGTTATTTGAGGTCTGAGGGATAGAGGATATTGTCTAGGAATGGGTTGGATAAGTGACAGAGGCAAAAGGCGGGTGGACGGGAGAGAGGGCTTTTTAGCCTCCTCGAGAATAACAGAGGAGAGAGGGTCGAGGATATTTGGACAGACAGAAGACAGAGTGATATTTATAAATGAAATAATATATAAAAAGAGATAGTATGAATACTTATCTACGTTGGATGGTTGATGGAGATAACATGCAGTCCCGAAACAAAACGTCGGTTGCCAGAACCCCGTGCCTAAGAGAAGCTGTCAAGTACGCTGATTCCTGCAAGAAAACCAGAAGCCAGAACACTAGCATGCAATAGCACAAGAGCTTTGTTTCACTGGAAGAGAGTTTTGATTTGCCTGTTTAGCCCAGAGAGATTAGTCATTTTCTAATTTTTGAGATTAGCTCGAAAGGAGGTTGAAAATAGGGTTAAATAAACTGACGTCGGTGATTTCGCCAGCGTCGGCCAGCAGTTGATCGATGTCAGCGGGTGAAGAACGGTTAAAAGGGCCACCAAGCCCGTTCTTCATCTGCCAAGTGTAGGATCCATTGGAGAATGTCCAAGACTAAGGCTAAATACGCACACGAGGTTGTTAGGCAGTTAGAGGGAAGGAAGAATAGGTCTTGGGTGAGTCATGGGATAGGAAATGGTCTAAGGTGAGGTGTCCTAGGTGAGGTGTCAAAGGAGGGGGGGTTAAAATAAGTTTATTATTTTAAATTAATTAATGTATAGGTTAGAAAAAGGACCAAGGGGGGAAAGACCAAGTTTAGACACGATTTTCGTGTCTACATTTGCCCCTTTTTGTCTTGTTGGTTGTCCTAAACGAACTACAAGACAAAAATAGGAGTTGGTTGCCCCAGGTGCAAGATAAAGTTGATTTCATAGACAAAAATAGGTGAGGGTTGGTTGTCCCGAGTGGATGAGGTATTCCCCCCCCAAAGCAGGAGTCGAGGGAAAGGAACCTGGAATCAGGTGCTGATTTGACAAAAAGTGGATGAAGATGGTGAGAACACGGCAAAAGTCATGATTGTGCGTACACTACTTCACGAGATGGTCCGGTCAAATTGTCGCAAGTCGGGGGTCAAGGAGTGCCAAAATGGAAATAACCAGTCCCCAGCATTAGTCGTAGCTGATCAGGTTATTCAATCTAAGCTGAAGCTCCAATGGTCATCATGTTCTAGGTATCCCAGCCTCAGGAAGTGCTCCTGGAAATACGAAAAAGTCACAAGTAATGCGGATCAACTGTCTTGCGATCCTATACTGGTGAAGGTCAAAAGGTTGCACACAATTTTGCTAACCAGTCGCGAGGTAGCAAACAGGCAAAAATAACCAAGGCAAAATTGCGTTGGAAGTGGTCGTAGGAAAAAGGAGATAGACATGATCTCCAATGTCAATTGGTTGAGATAGGCAGAGGCAAAAGAGATCTATGGGGTACCCCAAGAGGCAAATATGACATGGTCTGAAGAATTGACTGATTGGGGGTAGGATTTTGGGACAACAGGAGAAAAAGGATGGTTGTAAGGACGCCGACATCACTGACAAAAACTGACGTTGGTTACCATAAAGGACTGATGTCGGCTAAAATCGGCCGACGTCGGTGGTCTAGATGGAGAGGCTAGATTTTGAAGGTAAGAGACGGTTGGGTTGTTGGTTGAAGTGTTGCCCTGATTGTCTATAGGCTGAATGATAGGTGCTATTGATGTGGTTATTGTTGTGGCCAAGGACGTGGGCATCCCATGGATTTGGTTGCCTAGAGGGTCTCGCATTTGGTTGTGTGCGAGATAGTGTTGCAAGGCTTTGGCATTAAGGTCCAGGAATCATGCAAAGTCTTGGTCCCCTTCTGGGACAATAGGAGTTTGAGGCGGGGTTGGGCGAGTTGGAGTTCTTTCAGTCTCTGAGTGCAACTCCATTATAGGACTAGTTATAGATGGCGAAGGTGGAAGTGGTTGTTGTCTTGCGTGGTCAAGAAGTGCCTTGGTTTGAGTGCGTGTCAAAACCATTCAAGGCAAGAAAGGGTTAGGTTTCAGAAGACTATGTTCTGTCAGTCTCAGAAAACCAGAATGGATGTTTAAACAGGCAAAAAGTTGGATTTTAAGGTTGCTATTTTTTGATGAAAAAGTTTGACAGTGACCGATGTCGGTAAAGGAACCGATGTCGGTGAAGAAGACAGCCGATGTCGGTCAGATAACCGATACCGGTGAATAAAAGCTGCCGACATCGGTTATAAGGCCGATGTCAGTAACTGTGTTTTCCAAAAACTCAGAAAAACTGAAAGTTTTTGGAAAAGAAGAGAGCGTCCTTACCAGCTCAAAAAACTAGATAAAAATAGAGAAAAAGATGAAGGCAGACAGATCCTAACGTAAAATCCCTAAGAATAATTTTATTAAGATCGTATTGGCTTATGCCTTAAAGAGTGTTTGGAAGTTGGCTGTAAGAAGGGTCCTAGAATAAGTAAGCTAAAGATGGTTTTAGGTATGTTAAGGTGCTCAAAAATTTGTATTAGCTTCCGTACAAGGCTGGTGCTAAGGAACAAGCTCCCCTCACTTCACGATTCCAGTGGTTAGCTAGTTTCGCTTAGCCAAAATATACTTTCACTAGAGTTTAGACTCTGCCAGAGAACAGAGTTGGCTTTCCCCTTGGTGGTGAAATCCAAGTAGGATTGCCGGGTTGGGTAAGGTATCCGCTGGGTGATGAAATCCCAGTCGGGCCTTGTCTCAAGTGAGTTTTATGTTTAATTGAGTGCACGTGGTCTGGTAGTGTAACATCAAGTGTGCTATGATTAATTCAATATGCGGTTGTTAAGTTACTAAGTGTGGACTAGAAATATGCAAGAAAGCAAGAAATGAAATGCAGTAAGTTTTAAAGTCCCAAAATCGAAATATTAAATTGGAATGAAGACAAGTTGTAGAAAGGGTTGAAGAAAATGATTTTCTTATTAGACTAGAAATGCAAGAAAAAGAAAAAGAATGTTCTTTTTATTTCCTGCTTATAATGTCTTTAAGAAAGAGAAGAGAAAGAGGTGAATAGGGAGAAACCTAATGCACCTAAATGAAAAGAAGGAAAATAAAACCCAAAGAAGGCCCTAAGGGTCCCACCGGGCGTGCCAGAATGTTTCTATTCAAATTTTGTTTTCAATTTCAAGGGAGAGAAGTAAGAAACTTAAGAGATGGTCAAGGCTTGATGTGTACCTGGATAAAGTCTGCGCACCGTAATCCAGACACTGTGAGTACTCCTCTTTGGTTGTGGAGGAATGACACCTGCAAAAAGAAAAGAGACTTGGACAAAAGAAGGTGTTAGAAGACAAAAGGGTGGACTGCCAAGTAGGAGCTTGATCCTAGAAGCGCTAAGGCTTCTTAAAGGATGACAATCCACTATTGAAACAGTGACTGAGACATAAATTGATAAAATGACGAAAGATGAAAATGAAAGACTAAAAATAAAGGCATACCTGATAATCAGCAATCTGGTTTTACACAGTTGCCGACGTCGGTGGTATTGCCGTCATCGGTCAGAAGGTTGCCGACGTCGATGGGGGTAGTGACCGGCGTCGGTCGGGGCAATGATCAAGAACTGGTCACAGTATTGGTTTCAGGGTTGCAGAATGGTCTATGGTCTTGTCTGTGGACTTGAGGGTCTGTGCGGGGTTATTTGAGGTTTGAGGGATAGAGGATATTGTCTGGGAATGGGTTGGATAAGTGACAGAGGCAAAAGGCGGGTGGACGGGAGAGAGGGCTTTTCAGCCTCCCCGGGAATAACAGAGGAGAGAGGGTCGAGGATATTTGGATAGACAGAAGACAAAGTGATATTTATAAATGAAATAATATAGAAAAAGAGATAGTATGAATACTTATCTGCATTGGATGGTTGATGGAGATAACATGCAGTCCCGGAACAAAACGTCAGATGCCAGAACCCCGTGCCTAAGAGAAGCTATCAAGTACGTTGATTCCTGCAAGAAAACCAGAAGCCAGAACACTAGCATGCAATAGCACAAGAGCTTTGTTTTGTCGGAAGAGAGTTTTGATTCGCCTGTTTAGCCCAGAGAGATTAGTCATTCTTTGATTTTTGTGATTAGCTCGAAAGGAGGTTGAAAACAAGGTTAAATAAACTGACGTCGGCGATTCCGCCAGCGTCGGCCGGCAGTTGACCGATGTCGGCGGGTGAAGAATGGTTAAAAGTGCCACCAAGCCCATTCTTCATCTGCCAAGTGCAGGATCCGTTGGAGAATGTCAAAGACTAAGGCTAAATACGCATGCGAGGTTGTTAGGCGGTTAGAGGGAAGGAAGAATATCTCTTGGGTGAGTCATGGGATAGGAAATGGTCTAAGGTGAGGTGTCCTAGGTGAGGTGTCAAAGGAGGGGGGGTTAAAATAAGTTTATTATTTTAAATTAATTAATGTATAGGTTAGAAAAAGGACCAAGGGGGGAAAGACCAAGTTTAGACACGATTTCTGTGTCTACACCAATTATTTACAATTTGATCCAAAAATAACTCAACCATGTTTTTGAGCACAAGAGAGCTTTCATAGAGACCCTTTACAATCTATTGTGAGCAAATTGCAAAAGAGAAACCATGGCAGCTCACAGGGAACAACAAATAGAGGAAACTAAGCTTTACTTGTCAATGGACAATGAAGGAAGAGTTTAAATATATTTAATTGGAACTCATGGCCCTACATATCTCAGGCATCAGGAATTGGCCAGAACTCTTCTTCTGAATGTACACTTCAAGAATTATTTCCCATTAAAATTGTTAGCCTAGGACTACCTTTGAAAAAGTCTATCAATACCCCATTCTTGAATTCATAAAAGCAGAAATGATTTTATAATCCATGGATATCTTCTACATGACTACTAAAAATATAAACATCTATGACAACCACTCAACTAATTAAGGGAAATAGAGGATATACTTAAATTATAAGAAGAGAATCAAAACCATGAGCAAATTTCATTAATCATTTGCAATTGAACTATATACATTATTGTTCTAAATAACATACAATCTACCACTATGCAAGAAAGATATATAACAAGGGATACATCATAAAATACTCTCAAAGCTTGCCAATTGTTACCCCTAAATTTGAATTTGTGTTATGCATTTTTTATTTTCTTCTATTTGAGTTTCCTAGGTCTTCATCCCATTCATTTTCCTAGTTTTGATGCTTGTGTCACTCTCTATTGCTACTTAATGTCATGGGTTTTGTGAGTTTCATAACTTAAGTCATTGATATCCCAAGTTCATAACCAAAGTTGTAGGGTTCTAGAGTTTTATAACTTCCTAATCACCCAATTTGGTTGACCTTTTTGTCAGTTGTGAGTCTTGCATAGTCAGTAAGTTAGAGGTTTTCAAAAATTCAAAACTCCTGACTTTTGGTTCCAAAGTTTTAAAGTTTCACAACCCTGTGATATAGTTTTGATCTCTCAATTTTTAAGGCATCATTACTTCATTTAATGGATTATATGGCACAACCTGGAGCTGTCTTTTCAAAAAATTTGGGAGGCACATACATCTTAATGCATTTATTTTGAGGGATAGAATTAAAAACCACATTAATGTAGCATTAAAAACATGTCTCATCAATATTATAACACAACTTAGGTGGATAAAGTTTTGTTAATTCATTCAACTGCATTTTTACTCTATGTAATTACTTCTTGAAGACATAGGCATTCTCTCTTTGTAGATTGGTGCTCATGTAGATAGGAATTGAAAGTGATTGGCTAGGTGTGAAAGATACAGAGTTTGGACACCTAAATTTGGAAGAACTCTGGGCACGCTTAAAATAAAACACTAGAATGCCATGGGAGGATAGAATTTTGTAGAGTCATTTAGCAAGTGTCAGAGGTTTTCCTAAGGCTATACAAAACATTGACCTAGTAATTGCATGTGTATGAAGGTACATTATATAGATGTAGGAGATAAAGGTTGTAGATAGGCTAGTTGTTACAAAAATCACTCTAGAGATAGTTTCCTATGCATTAAAGCTTCCTAAAAGAGAAACTGTGGAAGAAATGTCTTTAGCTATGGGTGATGAATTCTTCAGAGCAAATGAAAATTGATGTAAAAATTCTATAACAAAGAATTGGCTAAAGTATGAGAATAAAGGTAAGCCTCAATTACTTGCTAAGCTTAAAAGAATGCATTTTAAGGATGAAATCTTAAATGTTATTACCCTGTTACACCGTGTAGTTGTAAATGCTCAATCTAACTCCTTTAAATTCTAGATGTGTCAGTTTATTTTGGTTATTTGTAATGATAAATAGTTCATTGACTGGGGAGAAGTTATTAGTTACCATTTAAATGAACAATTATCAAAATTCTAATAGATTGTTGTTTTTCATATGTGCTCATACCTGGTATATAGTTTTACCAGTCAGAAGGTTGTTTGGGTAGGATTGGAGCCACAAGGGCTTCTAACACTAGATATGCATGTATACAAATCTATTCCATAGTTCACTAAATAGTTTGGGATGAATGATTATTGTCGTGTTAATGATACCTTTTTATTGGAAGTTGTAAGAAGATTGGATGGAAACCCTGAGATACAAATTTCTTCCAAAATAGCCTCTTTAGTTATGAGGTATGGAAGCTTTTATGTTAATTTTGAGAGGTTCACTTATTTGTGAGTAGGGGGTTTTGAGAAAGCTCCAATGAAATTTCCTCGATATGCAAATGATTTCCTAGTTTTTTGGTAGGTTTGCAGATAGATGTTTATAGTTAATGAAAAATATGTGAATATGGGGAAGCGAGGCTATGTTTTTCCATTGTCAATGTTTTATTTTTCTTGTAAAAATAATCAAAGTGTTAAGGGAACATAAAAGATTCTAAATGAATACAATCTTCAATATTTGTCTATGAGAGCTAATCTTGATAGCAAAGGTTATGTGAGACAAAATTTGTATGGAAGTAGCTCTTATGAACATCACCCTAGTATTGAAGATTTATGGGAAGATTCCAGTGATGAAAGAGAAGTAAAGAAGAGGGAATATATGAGGTTAACTTCAAAATAAATCCAGGATTATGGCCTCTCTTTTTAGATTCTTGAGAGTGTCAAAGAAGATTCTAAAGTTGTAGACCTTGAGTATCAAGCCATCATGGCCAAACCTCTTCTTGAGGTTAATTTGTCAAAAAATAAAATTTTTGATTTTAAAGTTTGAAATACTCCTATGTTTAAAAAAACTCAAAATTGGCTGAATGGAAAGTGGTGAAAAAATGTAGATCCCACTCATGAACAAAGGGCTCTATAGAGAAATGAGCAAAGAGTTATACAAACTTTTAATGTTAATGTTTCATTTGGGAGATAATAAATTAGTCTGTCTAACACTAATTTAGAATTGGGTGGAGATGATGAGAGGCCTGAAGAAGTGGTTTAACTAAAAATAGTTTGTGAATAGGATGGTATACCCTCATCCATTCCTAAAAAGAAAACTATCCAGGTGAAGTCAGTGTTTACGGACTCCAATGATCTATTTCAAAATGCGATTAATGATGATTCTTTTCCCATTATTTTTGAAGTTCCTCTTTCCCCCACTAAAAATGTTGTTGTTTCTATTTCTACAATTGAAATAGTTTAAAGGTAAAACACTAAAAATACAACTATGACAACCTCGCTTGGATGGTTGAAGAAGGTAGTTGAGAAAAAGTGTACCAACAATGACAGCTAAAATTGATACAGTCACCAAGTTAATGCAAAGTTCCTCGAAACCTAAAAAGGCTAAAAGAATGTCTAATATGGTGACTGATTCCTCTTCTGGGAATGGATTGTTGGAAATTGTTGATCCTATAAAGGATATAAATGAGAATGATATAACTGAGGCTAAGTATAAGATTACTCATGTTGATATGGGGCCTTCTACTGTAGAAAGTGATCTTTATCATACTGACTTCTCTGTCAATGCCTTTATCAAAAGGGTAAAAGATCACAAGAAAGAAAATTTAATGTTACAGTCTTAGGTTTTATCTCTTAATAATTTCATTTCATCTCTTTCTACTCCTACTCCCAATGAAGCCTTAAACTCTAACATAGAAGGTGTCGATGTCGAGGCCATACAAAAAATTAAGAAGAATTTGGGTTATGTTAAGGCTACTATTGAATGGATAGATGAAATTTATCAGGATGGTTTATTTTACCTTAATAGAGAAATCCAATTTTACACCCAAGTAGCTAATAAAAGAAAGGGTCTTGTAGTAGAACTTCAGTGTGTAAGAGCAGAGCAAAGACACACTCACCTAATATCACAATAGGTTTCAAAGATTATTTCCATAGATCCTCCAATCTTAATTGGAGAAAAGATAGTGAATGACCTTAAGGAAAAATATCCTTCCTGGTTCGACTCCTTGGATTGGAAAGTTAAATATATATGATAATTTTATTAAGGAAATCAACAAAGTAATTCAACAATATTTTGAGATGTTAGTTGAAATCAAAGGAAATTGTAATGATATGGAAGTGGAAATAGTTGATGAATTTGATGATAAGATATTAAACTTCTCATAAGTGACTTTGAAATTTAAATAAGTATTTCATAAAGAGATAGCCAATCTAGAAACAACAAAGGAGATTCTTTGAAAAATCTTGCCACGTTGAAGGATTATTTAACTTCATTCAAAACAAGGAAGGACACTGTGTTTGAATCTTTGATGGAAATGGACAAAGAACTTAATAAATGGAGGACCAAGTTATAAATCACTACCATACCAGGGAGTAAGAACATTCTACAATTGTTACCAAGTCTTGAGAATATAATAACAGGATAAAAGCACTGGAGGTGAGTTAGCAACAATCAGGACCTGAGATAATCAAAGATGGAGGAGTTGGAGTGGAGACCACTAATGCATGATGAATTTCTAGTTGTTAGGATGTTTCATTTTTATTGGCTCTTTTAAAACATTTTCAAAAACTTATTTTATTTTAATTTTTGATGTGGTTGTCTTCAAGAAACCATTATCAAGAAATAGTTGCTATGTAATGTTTAAATATGGTTTAGATGATAGGCATAAGGATATTTTGGGTAAACTTTGTTTTACTCATTAGAAAAAACTTCATACTTTGAATTTTCTTACTGTTATTCTCAATATACAAGACATATATAGTGAAGTTCATGCAGGCATAATCTTTGTGATATGGTGTGTGGATTTATTCTATTTATACTAAATATATTACTAGTGGTCATCTTCATTGAAAATTATGGTTGTTTGGTTGGTTTTCATCACTATGAGATGTTTATCTTTGTATGAATATTTTATGGTGATGGATAGTTGGTTACTATAAAAGATACTATACTCAATTCAAAATTTATTGAAGTCTTTGAACTTTATGTCTAATGGTTCAGAAATGTGTGTGCACCTTTCAAAGCTTTCTAGTTAAAAGCAATACCTTTGTCTTGCTTTCTAGTTAAAATCAACATAAGTTTTAATTCATTGCATATCATTATAAGGTAGTTGCAACCTTGTAAAATAAGTAGAGTATCGGTATAAAACACCATTATAACCAATTCAACTATTGATACAGTTGTCACCTCTTGGACATAAAAATATAGAGTTAGGTGATAAAATATTTAAATCAACACCAATGATTTTACAACAAAAATTAGTTTTACACCAGAGAAAATTACACAAGAACAAACTCTTCAAGGCTATATCTCTTGACTCAAAAATTGATCGACAATTGTAAGGAGATGCACTCCCTTTACTTATACAATTCTAGCTATGCTTGGAATTTTCTTGAAGATGCTCTAACTAGAAAAAAAATTGATGACCTAATTAGGGACCTTCTGGAGCATTACCTTCTTTTCCTAACTAATGCTTTTAATTGGTCACATGATTTTTCTAGTGACACCAGCTCTCTGATCTTCTAGATGTTGAAGGCTCCTTAAGGTGCATCAATGAGGATTTTTAGGACATCATTTAATACCTCCTCTATCATGTCACATGCATTGTTAAGATTCACCATCTACCTCTAAATCAAAAATGCCTTCCTTAAGCACCACCAATCGATCTTAACGACTAGTTGATACTCCCTGGGCTGTTTACAATCATCTGAGAAGATGATATTTTATGCTATTAAAGTGTCTATGATCATATTATAAATCTCATCCAACTTCAGCCTAAGTTTCTCCCAATTCTTGATGTCTACATCATACATAAATACTAGGGGGCCATACTCTCCTTGCTTGTCTAGTATGTCATCTAGACATTTTAGTGCAGAGTGGATTACTTCTTTGGCCTGAGTGCTCAAATATTTTTACCAATGTTACATGGCCCAAGCCCTAGTTTTCAAATCATCACCATGGCCAACATAAATCACACTTAAATAAAATATAGGAGTAACTAAGGGCTTGCTAGTAGTTGGGGTTACTGCCTTAGGCTTACTCAGTAGCTTTTTTAAGTACTAGATGATGGCCTAGTTCTGCATCTTCAACACCTCCATTAAATTTTTATCTTTGTCCATTTGGTACACCACCATACTTACCAAAACTTTGTTAAGTTGTGGAGCTAAAAACTTCACCAAGGAGGCTAATCATCAAGTTACTGAGTGCAACCAGTAACCGACATCGACAAAAGTGCCGACATCAGTCAGGCAGGGGCTGAGGATCAGCTGACGTCAGTCAGTAGCAGACTGACAGCAACCGACATCGGTCACCTATGTGCATGCATGCTTTTGCATGAATTTATAGAATGCATTTCCAGAATTAGAAGCATCTAATTCAAGTAGTCCGAGAGTGTTTGCATGTTAAGGCTAGTTTAAGTCTTGAGTCTGTGTTTCTAGTTAATGTAATTAGGAGTCTAATTATTGTATGCATGGGATCCTATTTAAGAGACCCATATGACATGTTTGTAATTAAGGAAAGTAAATCATTGAAGAAAGAAGCAAGGTCAAGGAGATCTGCAAGGTGTAAGGTCAATGAGATCAGCTGAAGCATTCAAGGGAGGGGATAGCAACTCAGGTTGTTGAGTTGGTTGTGTTGAGCAAGAGAGAGAGAGAAGAAGTCCTTGAGGTGTGGCAAGCCTTAGAGGTGGAAGAAGAAGTGGCATCTTCTTTATTGTAGTTCTTCAAGAGTATTTAATACAAGATTGTGTATTGTCTTTCATATTCTGTGTTGTTTCAAGTTTCTAGTTACTTTATCATTCTGGTTCAATTCTGTGTTTAATTGCTAATAGAAAAGTAATCAATTGTACTTCTACGTTCCTGACAAACTTGTGAGCTATGTTTTATTTCATTCTTAAATGAGTCCCCCAAATCATGTCTATACACTATTTAAATCTCAAGGGAATCATCCTTTTTTAATTATCCTGGCGAAAGAATGGTTATTTCCTATGTTCTTTCCTCTGTCTCAGTGAAAGTTACCACCACTATCAAATTCAATCAAGAGGCAGTTGGATTAGAGAGAGTTACCACCAAGAAGGCCATGGTGGGAGAAGAATAATTCATCTTATATAATATGGAAGACTTTATAGGATTAACCCTAATTGGTGGGCAATAGCTAGGTGAGGCTATAATCCATGAAGAGGATGTTGAGACCTTGATTGAAGCCCAATCAAAAAAAGCTAAGGCAAGGATCAAAGGGATGAAACTGAGGATTCACAAAATGGAAAAGGAGAAGGAAAACCTATAGACATAGGCTATCCTCTCAGTACTTGAGGCTATCACTAAGATTAACTTTGGTAAATTCAATATTAAGCTAGGAGAAGTTCATTATAAATATGATTCATAATTCACTGAGTATTAACATAGATTCTCTATAATTCATGAAGAACAGACCAAGATGGCTCCCAACCATCACTTAATATAAATTTATGGGACAATAAAATATATCTTTGTCGCTATTTCACCATAGATGACATCAAGTTACCACAACTTGCTACTCATGCTCTGAATTCTTAGAATTTTAAAATGTAAAGTGTTCTTTGAACACTAAAGAACCCTATGGTGCATTTAGAGGTATCAACACTCTCCATCAAAATTGATTGAAGCCCCAAGGTGTCACTACCATATTCATGCTGTCCCTATAATCTAAGAAATGTTATTTTGCTATTTGAATTACATCATTGACACATACACGCATCAACAGTTTGGAAGGACTTGAGGATGAATCTGAATATTTTCAAATGACTATTTCCTGTCATGCACTTTTAGGTATTACTTCTCCTCCAAATATTAAGGTGGTTGGTTTCCTCAATAAGTAGAAGTCCACTATATTTATTTACTTTGGAATCACACACAAATTCATCAATAGTAAGTTGGCTACTCAATTGGACTATTTCATTTACCCAGCTCCAGAATTTCAAATCTTAATTATAGGTGGGGTTATAGTCAATTGTTCTGGTAAATTCCATGGTATAAAGCTATGGGAGACTACCTATTATATTATCTTATATTTTCTATTATCATGGATGGGACTAATATATTTTTTGGATTGTAATGGCTCACCACTTTATTCATAATTGAGTTGAATTTTGAGTAACTATTCATGCTCATTCATGTATAAGGAAGGACATTTGAAATGAATAATTTATTGGCTAAATCTATGTAATTCATTATTTTTCACCAGATAAAGAAGATGATCAAAAAAGGTGTAAAGTAATTATTATGTGGCTATTTTACATATAATTTAAACCAAACAAGGAGTCTACCATATTGAATTACAACTGGACACGGAGTCTACCCATTTTATTTCTTATACACCCACTTAACTCCTTTGACCTCTTTTTCTTTTGAAACGGGCTTTACAGCAAGGCTCACTGCTACCTAGGCCAACCTAGGGCCTCCTTGAGCTCAACACATATTCTTAAAAATTATATCATTTTTTATTAAAAATTGATTGAAGTATATACAATCAGAGCATTAATTTTGGAATAATAGACATTTAGTGTTAAAATTAAAAAACCCTATTTGCCTGAACAATAGACATGTGCATGCTCCTTTATTAGAAGGCTCATTGACATCATAGCTGAGCACACTCAAGCAGGGCCAAAAATATTACAATAATCTAGGTAGACTATCCAAATTTTAGAGATTTCATAACATATTAAGGTGTCAAACAATGAATGAAAGGGCCAAGTAAACATGAATAAATCACACATTTTAGATAGATTACAAAAAATATTGAACACTATTAAGATTAAATACCTAAAAATAAGGATTTCTGCACATTTTAGATAGAGTAAAAAAAATTAAACACTATTAAGATTAAATACCTAAAAATAAGTATCTACAAAAATGATAGTAATAAAGATGGTCAATGCTTGGGACACTCTACAACCTGCTCTATTCTAATCTGTCAGTGCTCTATAGTGTATGTTAAAAAAAAACTAAGAATATGTAGGAATAAAAATTATATATTTGGTCAAACATGTTTGACGGTTTTTGTTCATCTTAAAAATGTTTGAAAATTTTATGGACCCTATTTTGCAAAGTAAATTTGAATTTCAAATTAATTCGTTGGAGACTCCCACCTATTTCTAAACGCAAATGCACCTATAGTAGTCGAGTCGAATTGAAGGCGAGTGATATATTTAATATATTAAAATGATATTTATATATGTATATTATATCAAAATATATATTATATAGTGTATATTATATATTAATATATTTTATTATTATTATATAATATATATGTTAATATAATTTATAAATCACATTATAATTATATATTATATATTTCAATATAGGATAAAGGTCCCACTAGCCATGCACCCTAACTTTTGACATCAAATTACAGTGCCAAAACATCATCATTAATATTTTGAAAAATTTAATGTTATCTTAACTACTTATAAATAAGGTTCTAAGGTCTAACACATTATACATTTTACGATACAACCGATTTTATCATGAGAGGTCATAAAATGCATTTTTTAAACCTATGACCAAACTTATTCTTCGGAGTATCACTACTTTTTTACAAGAGTATCAATACTTTAGTCTTACTTGTCAAAATGTGATTGGTTAGTTTTAATTTTATATGGCATAAATATTCATTTAATTTTGTTTAAAATTAAATATTATTTCCCTACCATTAACAATAATATATAGATATAACATTATAATTTCTTTAATCTTCATCAATGAATTTTTAAATGTGATTCTTGATTTTATTACATTGTCATGTGATTTGGCCCTATAAATGAATATTTTCAAATCACTTCACTACATATCCAATTCATAATGAATGTGATTATTTTAATTTAATGCCCATTGCTTATTAATGATCGATAGTTTTGCTCTTCGACATAAATTGTTGTGCACAAGATTTTCATTAGATATGAAGGGATTCAGATGATGGATTGACATTACTGAATTATGAAGGGTATAATTATTGGCTAGATTGATGGCATCCCATGGCACGAGCGACCCTAGAGGCTTCCCTTGTGCCTTTTAAATTTTTTGCCACCTCGGTAATGATCTAAAAATATATATAATAAATTAGTTTAATATATAAAAATATTAATAATGATATTATTATAGTATATTAATAATATGTCATTCTTTTTTATTTAATAACTAATATAATTTTTGTGTGTGTGAGGTAAGAGGGGTTATGTGAAGTAAAAGACTATAAATCGATAACTAAATTATGTCAAAATAAGTTCATCTTAAAAATTAAGGAGTCAAATCCCTATTAGACAATTTTCTTAATATGTTACATCTTCAAAAATGTGGATGAAACTCCACTTAATATTATGCAAGATCCTATTACTTTTAAATCATTAGCACATTGATCTCTACATCAAAATTGTAACTCCCTTAGTTTTAATCAAGGGGCATCTATATTTGTTGGATAAGGAGCACAATTGTGGGTGATAGAGTTTTATCTTGGTGTTTGCAATAGAGAAACTACTTTTGTTACAATGGCATTAAAAAAGCTAGAAGTGACCAAGAAGAATTTTGGGCTACTATTATACCACCACCACTTGTTTCTCCTAAATTATAATTAATAATATTACATCTTCACAAAATGTGGATGAAACTCCACTTAGTATGCAAGAGCCTAATAGTAATTTATTTCTAAATAATTAGCATTGGTTCCAAAGTTTATGACAATAATTTTACTCTTATTTGACAATATTTGAACTTCTATAATTTTCATTGTACTAATTGGGCTTGTAGCAGATTATTGAACATTTTCTAATTCTGATGATCCCCTGAATGTGATCCAAAAACCCATGGTGGGAGACCTATCAAGTGTAATTTGTTGCGATGAGTCAGTTGTTATTTTATAATTAATTAGATAAGCACACAAAATCCTTTCCCAAGAGTTTTTTGAGTTACTAGGTATGTTTTTGTGTGAGTTATTTTAATTACCATTATGGGGTCAAATCCCTATTAGAAAATTTGCTTATGTTACATCTTCAAAAAATGTGGATGAAACTCCATAGTGTTATTATGCAAGAGCCTATTATTTCTAAATCATTAGCACAATCTAGACTAGGTCAAAATTACAACTCCCTTGGTTTCAATCATGGGGCATCATTATTCATTGCATAAGGAGCACAATTTTGGGCTTAGAAATATGATATATATTTGAAGTGGTCTGACATATATGTTCGAAAGACACCATCTATTCCAGTGTAAATGTGTACTATTATACCACCAAGTCCACTTGTTTCTCCTAATAATTAATATTGATGTTACATCAATTCAAAAAATGTGGTTCCACTTATTATTCAAGAGCCTAATAATTATTTCTAAATCATTACCATTGGTTCCAAAGTTCCACGACAATAATTTTATTACTATTTCCATATTTGAACTTCTATAATTTTCTTGTACTATGGTCTTGTAGTGGATTATTGAACATTTTCTAATTCTAATGATCACCTGGATGTGATCCAAAAACCCATGGTAGTAGACCCATCAAGTCAGTAATTTGTTATGATAAGTCTGTTGGTATTTTATAATTAACTAGATAAGCACACAAAATCCTTTCCCAAGAGGTCTTTGAGTTACTACGTATGATTTTGTGTTAGTTATTTTAATTTTTGTTATGGGGTCAAATTCATCTCCATTTAATATTAATTTATGAGTTCAAGAAAGGCAACTCATCCTCATAGGAATTTGAATTGGTGGATTAAATTATCTCAAAGGTATAATTCGATGGGGGGTGGTGGTGGGGGTGGGGGGTTAAAAATTAAGGAGTCAATTTGCTTTTGTTACATCTTCAAAAAATGTGGATGAAACTCCATAGTCTTATTATGTAAGAGCCTATTATTTCTAAATCATTAGCACAATCTAGACTATGTCAAAATTTTAACTCCCTTGGTTTCCATCAGGGGCATCTATATTCACTACATAAGGAGCATAATTTTGGGCTTAGAAATATGATAGATATTTGAAGTGGTCTGACATATATGTTTGAAAGACACCATCTATTCCAATGTGAATGCGTACTATTATACAACCAGGTCCACTTGTTTCTCCTAATAATTAATATTAATGTTACATCAATTCAAAAAATGTGGTTCCACTTATTATGCAAGAGCCAAATAATTATTTCTAAATCATTACCATTGGTTCCAAAGTTCCACGATGATAATTTTATTTCTATTTCCATATTTGAACTTCCATAATTTTCATTGTACTATGGTCTTGTAGTGGATTATTGAAAATTTTCTAATTTTGACGATCCCTGGGATGTGATCTAAAAACCCATAGTAGTAGACCCATCAAGTCAATAATTTGTTACGATGATTATGTTGATATTTTATAATTAATTAGATAAGCACACAAAATCCTTTCCCAAGAGGTCTTTGAGTTACTATGTATGATTTTGTGTCAATTATTTTAATTACTGGTATGGGGTCAAATTCATCTCCATTTAATATTAGTTTATGAGTTCAAGAAAGGCAACTCACCCTCATAGGTATTTGAATTGGTGAATTAAATTATCTCAAAGGTATAATTTGGGGGGCAGGGAGGGGGCTAAAAATTAAGGAGTCAATTTGCTTATGTTACATCTTCAAAAAATGTGGATGAAACTCCATAGTCTTATTATGCAAGATCCTATTATTTCTAAATCATTAACACAATCTAGACTACATCAAAATTGCAGCTCCCTTGGTTTCAATCCAGGGGCATCTATATTCGCTACATAAGGAACACAATTTTGGGCTTAGAAATATGATAGATATTTGAAGTGGTTTGACATATATGTTCAAAAGGCACTATCTATTCCAATGTGAATGTGTACTATTATACCACTAGGTCCACTTGTTTTTCCTAATAATTAATGTTAATGTTACATCAATTCAAAAAAATTGCTTCCACTTATTATGCAAGAGCCTAATAATTATTTCTAAATCATTACCATTGGTTTCAAAGTTCTATGACAATAATTTTATTTCTATTTCCATATTTGAACTTCTATAATTTTCATTGTACTACAGTCTTGTAGCGGATTATTGAACATTTTCTAATTTTGATGATCACCTGGATGTGATCCAAAAACCCATGGTAGTAGACCCATCAAGTCAGTAATTTTTTTATGACGAGTCTATTACTATTTTATAATTAATTAGATAAGCAAACAAAATCCTTTCCCAAGAGGTCTTTGAGTTACTACATATGATTTTGTGTCAGTTATTTTAATTATCATTATGGGGTCAAATTCATCTCCATTTAATATTAGTTTATGAGTTCAAGAAAGGCAACTCACCCTCACAAGAATTTAAATTGGCGAATTAAATTATCTCAAAGGTATAATTTGAGGATGACTAAAAATTGAGTCAAATTATTTATGTTACATATTCAAAAAATGTGGATGAAACTCCACTTATTTTGCAAGAGCCTATTATTTATAAATCATTAGCACAATCTAGACTACGTCAAAATTACAACTCCCTTGGTTTTAATCAAGGGACATCTATATTCACTGCATAAGGAGCATAATTGTGGGTAATCAGGTTTTGTCTTGGTGATTGAAAAGGAGAAATTTCTTTTATTACAATGGTGTTAAAAAAGCTAGAAGCAACCAAGAAGAATTTTGGGCTTCGAAATATAATAAATATTTGAAGTGGTCTAACATATATGTTCGAAAGACACCATCTATTCCAATGTGAATGTGTACTATTATACCACCACCACTTGTTTCAACTAATAATTAATATTAATGTTACATCAATTCAAAAAATGTGAATGAAACTCCACTTATTATGCAAGAGCCTAATATTTATTTCTAAATCATTACCATTGGTTCTAAAGTTTCATGAATGATAATTTTACTTCTATTTGACCATATTTGAATAGTTCTATAATTTTCATTCAGTACTAATTGGTCTTGTAGTAGATTATTGAACATTTCTAATTTTGATGATCCCTTAGATGTGATTTAAAAACCCATGGTGGGAGACCCATCAAGTGTAATTCATTGTGATGAGTTAGTTGCTCTTTTATTATTAAATAGATAAACACATAAAATCCTTTCCCAAGAGGTCTTTGAGTTACTAGGTTTGATTTTGTGTCACTTGTTTCTCCTAAAAATTAATATTAATGTTATGTCTTCAAAAAATGTGGAAGAAACTCCACTTATTATGAAAGAGCCTAATAAATATTTCTAAATCATTACCATCAGTTCCAAAGTTCCACCATGATAATTTTACTTCTATTTCCATATTTGAATTTCTATAATTTTCATTGTACTATGGTGTTGTAGTAGATTATTGAACATTTTCTAATTCTGATGATCCTATGGATGTGATCCAAAAACCCATGGTAGGAGACCCATCAAGTTAGTAATTTGTTACAACGATTATGTTGCTATTTTATAATTAATTAGATAAGCACAAAAAATCCTTTCCTAAGAGGTATTCGAGTTACTAGTTATGATTTTGTGTCACTTATTTTAATTACCATTATGGGCTTGAATTCATCTCCAAATATTACTAGTTTGTAAGTTCAAGAAAGGTGACTCACCCTCAAAGGTATTTGAATTAGTGAATTAAATTGTATCAAAGGTATAATTCCTGGGTGGGTGCCAAAAATTAAGGAGTCAAATCCAAGTTATTAGATAATTTGCTTATGTTACATCTTTAAAAAATGTGGATGAAATGAACTCCACTTATTATGCAAGAGACTATTATTTCTAAATCATTACCACAATCTCTACGTCTAAATTATAACTCCGTGGTTTTGACCCCAATATTAGGATTCAAAGTTGAAGTACTCAATGTGTTGTTGGCTGAAATGTTTAACCATGACTCTGCATTTAGATATCACACAACGCCTTGTTGTCATGAATGAAAAGTTAATAATGTTTATAAATTGGTATGGTGTAGACTAGTTATGCCCTCATGTAACCATAGTTTAGATAACCTCACAAAATTATTTCCCAAGTCTAGGTTTTGAGTTACTAGTTATGATTTTTGCATCATTTATTTTAATTACCATTTTAGGGTTGAATTCATCTCTAAATATTAATAGTCTGTTAATTCAAGAAAGGTGACTCACTCTGACATGTATTTGAATTGGTAAATTTAATAATTATCTCAAAGGTATTCTGTGGGGGATAAAAATTAAGGATTCAAATCCCTATGACACAATTTAATCATGTTTAAATGTTTAATATGTTTAATAATATTTAATAATTGTTTATATATTTAATATGTTTAAAATTTTTAAATAATAATATTAAAATATTTTTTTAAATAATTTCCTGCGCATTTCAAAATTAGGGTTAAGTTTATCTTTTTCTCTTTCCATTATTTTCTCTCAATTTTTCTCTCCCTTTTGAAGGCCAAAAAACATTCATTGATTGTTAGGTTAACTGTGGTGCTAGTGGTGGAAGTGTTGACCCCATTTTTCACTATCATTTTTGTAGGTGTGGTGTTAGTGGTGGAATTTTTAACCCCATTTTTCACTGTCATTTTTATAAGTGCTTCATGTTAGGTATTTAATCTAATATGTAATGTATTATTTTACTGTATCTAAAATGTGTGATTTGTTTGGCTTCACGTGAACCTTTTATTCATTGTTTACTGATTTAAGTTATGAAATTGGTGAGATTCTGATAGATCGAGGGTTTTGTTATGAAATGGTTGAGATAATGAAATAGTAGCGATTATGATTATTTAGCGCTTACTTGTATTTAATAGGGACCCAAATGGTGAATGTGAGGGGAAAGCAGACATTTTTTATTAACTATAAGAAAATATTCATAGTAAAAAAGTGTCATGATACGAGAGGGTTTCAATGGTTCCACCGTCTCTATCTCATCGCATTGTTCATCTATTGGTTTTGTTTGGATATTGTGTATTGTTTCTATTTTAGATTGAGTTAAAAAGTCATTTTTTGGCTTGATTATTATTTGAGTTGAATTGTTTCCATTTTAGACTAAGTTGAAAAGTCATTTTTTGGGATGGTGAACTTTTCCCTCATAAAATTTAATGAATGAATGATTGAATAACACCTAGCATTATTATTTGGGGTGGAAAAATTTTCCCTTGTGTGTTGATATTATTTGGTAGAGTGGTCCCATGCATCATTATATATTAAAAAAAAAATCTTATAAAATATTTACACCTATTATATAGGAACAACTATTATTTAGGGAGCAGGTTTTTAGGGGTGGGAAGCAGTAGGGGGTTGAAGATTTGTATGTCTTCTCCTTTTTTTTTGGATGCCAGCTATCATTTTCATCCAATCAATTTTTTATTTTTTTAAACAAAAGTCTTGTATTAAAATGATCCTAAGTTCTCTCAGCAGCATGTATTACACATAATTTTTGTAGTCTTTGAAGCATTTGGTACAGGTCTTACGATCACCCTATATATATCTTTGGAGCATTCTTAGACTTATTTAGAGCATACTATATATGTCTTCAAAGCACACATAGAGAATATTCAGAGCAATTATAGAGCATCTTTGGAGTGTCTTTTGAGCATTCAATCATTAAAGCTCACTTACCAAATCCTCAAAATTGTAGCCAAAAGAGTTGTAAAAACTATGTGTTGCCTTCTCAAAATTACCCCTTGTTGGGATGTTTTGTGTACTCCAAATTACCCCATACTTGGGATGTGTTTCTCTTACCCCATCTGTGGGATGTGTTGTTGTAATCAAAACTATGCTATTCATCCATGTAATACATAATAACAAGGTAAAGAATTAGCAATAAATTACATACAAACTAAATGAACTAATTGCATTCATGTCCTATTTAGGTCAAACTTTAACTATTAAATGCAATATAATATATACCAAACACAAAACTATAGGGATAGTTTGTATAACTATGATGAGCTATATGAAATGATCATTATTTCTCCTCCACACTCCACCTTTTACAAGTCCACTCATAAAGAAGTTGGATGACTGATCCTTAATCCAAATTTCATGATTCAAACCTCTAACTCAAATCCAAATTTTGAGTTAAGGATCTTGAATATTTGATGATCAGTGCCTTGGAGTATCGAATTAAGAGCCTTTTAATGAGACATGACTATTTCATCAAGGAGAGTCATTAATTCACATTTCATGGAGGCAATGGCTTTTAAAGAGATTTTGAGTCTCATTTTCCTCAACTTTGAGCATAAAATTTTCTTAAGAGCAAAGCAAATAACTGTAATCTATTTTCTGAGTCTGAGTAAGTAAATTTTTGAGCTAAGTAGCAACAAAGAGTATCCTCACAGCTAAGAGTCTTAGAATAAAATGGTCACTACATTAGCATCACCAAAGCCTTATGCCTCATCTCCTACATAGCCAAAGTTACCTACCTAAGAACTAGGGAAGTAATGAAAGGTATTTACAGAGATTCTTCCCTCATTATTGATTATGCAGATGAGATTTTTGACCCTCTTATGACCAAAAAGACTAAGAACCTAAGGGAGGTAGTACATGCAATAATTTTAAATGAAACCAAGTCTAAAACTTTTGGTATGAGGGTTTGGACCTCAGGGTTAGCCCAATACATGGTGACAATAGTTCACCCATACCCAAAATTATTGAACTTATGTGCCCAAAACTTTGATTATGATAATGTAATGATTCAGAAGGGATTGATCAGAGTAGTGATCAACCCGTAAGCTATCAGTGACATACTAGGTTTATAGCATGATCATTCAGCTAGCTTCTATGATATGGTTCAACTAAGACATGTCTGGTCTCAAGTGCACCAGAAATAGTTTTTCTTAAATAAGGAATTATGTCTAGTAGAAGATAATACCAGACCTCATCCCGTACATTTTTTTTTGGGCATGTTGACTCAAGAGTCACAATATGCATGTTCAATGCTTACCTTCATTTTTGGAGAAGATAGTAATAAAATGGTGCATGATTGGAAACTGGTGGCTCTTTTTTGAATGAGGACTATTGCCATGACACAAGTATACAAGTTCAACTTTGTGGAGCATATTGCCTACTCCTTATGCCAATAGCTTGTAAATTTTAGGGTTCATCCCACTTTTAGGTATTCCTCATATCTGTTCCACCTCATTTATATAAAAATATCCAATTTTTTCAACAACATATAAGTTTGACCCTATAAAACCTAGAGGTAGTAGACCCTTAAAACGTTATCTCTATATCTACATGGACTCATGTATTGTCAGAGTCATCAGATGTTTATGAGTTTGTTGAGTGTTTTGTAGCACCACTATTAGGGGAGTTAGATCTTGAGGGCATAAGCAATAGAATGAATGATTCCATTAGAACCATCTTATCTAATGCCCAACAACCCTATGATTTTTTATTTTGAGCTCATCATTATTTTATTAGGGTCCATGGTTTTAGAGAAGAGTATTTTATGCTTCCCAAGGTTTTGACCAACAGAGTTGTGGGTCTAGAAGTGGCCTGACAATTAGCAATTATAGATTTTGAGTTTGGAGTAGGGAGGAAGAAGAGGGCCTTCCATGTCATCCAATTAACTAGGGGTGGTATTAAAGTGGTCAAGAGACAAGCAGAGTTTAATTTTATAAAGAAACTAGCTGCATATAGGTTGGTTCTCATTCAAGATTCATAGAAATATGATCTAGATGGTTTCATGACTTCTTGGCTCGCCAAGAGTAAGGTCCCTCCTTTCTTCAAACATGAGATTAGGAAATTAATTAAGTATATAAGGTCCCCCAAAAAAGATACCTCAAATGTGTATGTTGAGTTGTAGTATATCCCACTTCCACCATGGGACTCATTTTATTAGCCCCTTTAAAATTATGATCCAACAAGAGTTATGACAAAAGGTTTGAGACAGGCCTTGGTTAGGAAGGGTTGGGATCAAGATAAAATAGTTGCCTATTGGAAGTATAGGCAAGAAATTTGTGAATTTACTAAGAATTTTGAAGATGTATCAATAGATCAGGAATGGGAAAAATTATGGGATGAGGCACATGATCATGATACTCCTACTTCTAGCCTAGATATAAGTAACCTTTTGGAGCTACAAAAAGAGACACAAGAGGCAAAGACATTTGCAACAGTACATATAGCTTCAAACTGGCCATCATCTATCAGTGAGTTAGAAAAATAAAAGTTGGTCCAATCTATATCTAAAATCCCTAAGTTGATCCCCCATTAGATTCTTCCTAGGAGACATTATCCATACAAGAGGGGTTACACTCATCACAATGTGTGATAGCCCAAATAGAAATAGAACATCCTATAGAGAGCCCTCAAAGGAAGAAATAGAAGGTAGAGTCTCATGAAGGGGACAAGGAAAAAGAGGCAACTACCACCTCATACATGACTCCTCCCAAATTTTATACTCAAACATTAATGCCACCTCCTTCACACACCTTAACATTCTTTGCCTTCTCAGCTATGGTGAGTCAAACACTAATGCCATCAAGTTCCCCATTCCCATTTGTTTCCCAACCATTAAATTTACTAACCTTTTCCCCTAGGGTCTTGAAAATCCCATCTTCTTCATAAGACCAACCCCAATAGGTAATCACTATGCCTTATGGTTTACCCCATGGGTCTCCTTTTACTAGTGGTATAACGACCTCTCCCATAGACTTCCATAGTCAGTCAAACATGACCAAGAGGAAAAGAGAGGCAAGAAGGGAGAAACAGAGAAAAGAAGATGGTAGAGAAATGGCAACATAAAAAACAAGGTCATTGTATGACCATGAATAACATGCCCTCACTGTTGCTCAAATGTTACCAATTATCAAAAATCCACTGGAGAAAATGTAGCCATGGATCTAACTAAATTTAGACCCTAGGACAAAGTGGAGTTCATTAATGAAACTATGTCTATGTTTACCATAGACTATCTTAAAGTCTCTAATAATCTATTAAAGGTAAAATAAGGCTTGTTAAAGGCACAAAAAACTATGAGCCACATTTATTTAGAGCTCAAGGCCGAGGAGATGGCCCAGCTCAATAAGGATCTTAAGAAGGTGATGTCTAAGGAAGTTATGAAGACTTTAAAATATAAATTAAAGTACCTGCAATAGGATCTCATTTTAGCTAAAGCCTCAATTAGCTCATTGGAAAAAGAAAATAGTCTCCCTAAGAAGAGGGTTAATGACAAAGAAGTGGAAGTCACTCAGCTACAACAAAAGCTAAATGATGTCGAGGCAGAAAAGGGTAACTGGCAAGAAAACTTCAAGGACTTTGAGGAAGAAGACGAAAAATTGAAAGAGGAGTTGACCCAACAACCCTAATTAGCTGAAGTTGTGGCCATGGTTAAGGAACTCTGTCTTTTTTTGGAATAGAATAATAGTAGATGTGACCCACTTGAAGCCTACATTAAAATTTATAACTGAGGCTCAAACTCTGTGTGTAAAAGTAGACTCCTTTGTGGAGAGTATTATACTTTTAGTTGTTACCAAGTTACCTAAATCAGAGTTACTAATTTAGAGTTATATGATACATTTGATGAATCTCTATAGGCAGTCAGACTTATAAATAGGTGGGCAATAGTAGAAAAGGGGAGTGATATTCTAAGTTATAACAAATCTACATCCAAATGTAAGAATCTACTTAACATTTTGAAAGAAGGGGTAAAGGAGATCAAATGGCACATTAAAGAATTGGTCCATTTGGGACTCCCTTCTCCTTTCTCAGATGACAACACGGTGATGATGGAAGGCCAGATTCAAAATTTTCTAGTCACAAAACAAAATGATCAAATGATTTTCAAGTCCCTCATTGATTCTTCAATAGTCATAGAGGTAGAGACCATTTTGATTCCATTTGAAAAATTGAAATTTTAGTTGCATTCATTGGCATATAACCTCCAAGTGTTATCCCACAAGGAGATGATAGAGATAGATATAGCTTTTCAATCTATATAGAAGTGACTATATCCATCAGAGGTAGAGTGGGTTGATTTGTGAGCCACATTGTAAAAGCTCTGAGCAAGCTACAATAGAAGCAATTTTGATCAAATTTTGATTTGAGTATTTTTTGGAAGTTCTTTCATGTAGTCACAGAGTCCCTAGTTAGTCATCATGAACTATAGAATTAGAATTTTACATTTCATTGTATACTTGAGACACGCGTATATTTTTTTTGGCTAAGTATAAGTGGCTATATAAAAATTTTGGTCTTTATAATTCATGGGGTTGAATGAATCATTTTGTTAAAGCCTTGAAAAGGCTTTGAGACTGTAATGACAATGAATGTTGACACTTGTCACTTTGGTGCTCTTTCAAAGAGAGGCAAATATCAAAGAGCCTCCATTAAGTACATAGCTACCACGTGGATAAATAGTGATTCTTTTTGGAGTCAAAGGGTCAATGGCAAATTGATAGTGCAGATCAAAATGATAAATCTAACAATGAGTGTTAAACCTCAAAGGAGCATCTTTTATTAAAGAGGAGAAAAGCTTCGAGACTCAAATAAAGAAGATCATGCCACTTGTCACTTCAGTGATCTTTCAAGGTAAAGTGAATATCAAAAAGACTCTTTTAGTGTGAATCTACCATGTGTCAACATAGCAAGCCCCAAAGACCAAAAGAGTTTAGAAGCTAGTTTTTGAAGCATTGTCTGCTTTAACAAATGCCTCCCCTAAGAGGTTGAATTAGGTATTATATGCAATTTCCCTTATATACTTTGTTATGCTATCAAACTATGAAGAGAGAGTGGTGTTATGTGCAATTATAATCTACTTTTAATTCTTGCTTCTCATTTTTTTTTATAATCCTTGTGTTAGTTTTGCATAAATACTAATATTGTTTATTATTTGGTAAGAACATTATTGCACATTATTGGAAATTTCTTTCAAGATATCTCCTAGGAGATACCTTGAACATGCACATGATTGAAGAAAATTACAGTAGTGTGCATTAGTGTTCTTTCCAAACAAAAATTTTCATGGTTATATACAGTACCTTGCAAAGACCTTTGCAATCAACATGGAAGGTATTCCAAGGCCCTTATAGGTATCTCCTAGGAGATACCTTGAACATGCACATGATTGGAATTTTATTTCAAGGTATCTCCTAGGAGACACCTATAAGGGCCTTGGAATACCTTCCATGTTTATTTCAAAGGTCTTTTCAAGGTACTATATATAACCATGACAACTTTTTGTTTGGTAAGAACACTGATGCACACTATTTGAATTTTCTTTCAAGATATCTCCTAGGTGATACCTTGAACATGCACATGATTGGAATTTTATTTCAAGGTATCTCCTAGGATATACCTCAAATTACCTTGGAATACCTTCCATGTTTATTTCAAATGTCCTTACAAGGGATTTTTTTTTAAAATGACAAAGTTTTATTTGGTAAGAACACTGATGCACACTATTGGAATTTTATTTCAAGATATCTCTTTGGAGATAACTTGAACATGTAAACAATTGGAATTTTTTTCAAGGTACCTCCTAGGAGATACCTATAAGGGAATTGTAATACCTTCCATGTTTATTGAAAAGGTCCTTGTAAAGTATTAGATATAACCATGACAACTTTTTATTTATCAAGAACACTGATGCATAATATTGGGATTTTCCTTTGAGATATCTCCTAGGAGATACCTTAAACATGCATACAATTGGAATTTTTATTTCAAGGTATCTCATATAAGATACATTGAAGGGCCTTGTAATACCTTTCATGATGATTGTAAAGTTCCCTTCAAAGGATTTGATATAACCATGACAACTTTCTATTGGGTTCATAACCCTGATGCACATTGTTGGAATTTTCTTTTGAGATATCTCCTAGGAGATACCTTGAGCATGCACATGATTGGAAATTAATTTCACAAGGTATCTCCAATGAGATAGCTTTAAGGTCCTTTGAATAAATTCCATGTTGATTGAAAATGTCCTTGCAATAGATTTGATATAACCATGATAATTATTTATTTAGAAATAACACTGATGCACACTATTGGAATTTTCTTTCAATATATTTCCTAGGAGATACCTTGAACATGCACATGATTGGAATTTTATTTCAAGGTATCAAGTGGTAGGAAATTGTAAAAGCTGTAAGGCATAGAAACTCATATGTATTGCCTAAGGATGATTTCAAGGCATGGGACCCCAATAATGTCATTGCAAGGCACTTCTTCAAATTCAAAAAGGATGTGGCTATGGAATATAAGCACCAAGAAGAGGTGCATGAATTGATTTAAATGGATGAAATGAATGATGAGGTATTCCTTAGAAATGTGATAAGGAATAATATCAAGATAGAAATGAGGATTAATAAGGAGAATAAGAGAGGATATTGTGAACTCCTAACTCCCACCAACTCATAGGAACATGTTTAATGTTGACTATGAGGAAGCAAAAGAGGAGGAGGAAGAATACAATGTTATTCTTGTTACAAAAAGGCCATGAAAACCTATACTTTAGGTTACTCTAAGTGGACAAAGCCTACCTCTGAGCTCTGAGAAAGGGGAAGCTAACAAACAACCTAACCTCTCTCAATGTCCTACACTTATCTCTGCATCTACTAATGACACTACTATAGAAAGCTTGGATAAATTGGATCCAGATGTCATTGACCTCAAGGACTCTCATCAAGGAATTGAGTTATCAGTGGAGTAACTACAGTCATTGGTTGGCAAGAATATAGAGAAAATTTACATAAGGAAAAATTCTCCCAGAACTACCATGAGAGGAGTAGTGACTTACACTTATATAAAGTGATGAAGAACAGGCACAAAGATGGAATCCAACAAGCCAGAGTGGTTGTGAAATTTGACCAAGTAGTGCCTTACACTTACCTTTTATCCACTTGGTTTTATTTGAGTGCATTTTTTGGGCCCACGTAAACTTGTCTTAGGCATTTTTGAGCCTATAAATAGGGGTTCCCCCCTCATTTGTAACTTAAAAATAGTTGTTACCATAATTAATACAAGGATCCAAATAATTTGAGAGTTTATCTGTAGTGTTATCTTGTGTGTGTTCTATGATTTTTTATTATCACACTTTTATATGGGTAATAGTTTCTTTTCTATAAGATAATTTGGTAATAACACACATTATATGCATCTCTTAGCTTTAGTTTAACACTAGTTTGACTTATTTGATAATATACTTGCTCTATTTTCTTCTCATTTACAATCGAATGTGTCATGTAATTTTTTGTGAGTGAGTAATTTTCATGTAAAGTATGTTGTTAGACATATGCATTTCTTTCCTCTTAATCTTATACTACATTTATTTAGCTTTGAGCATTACGCTAGAATTGGTAGATGATAGTTTCATGTGTTTTTGCCTCAAAAGTTAGAAAAATTGGTATCTTTGATCATCTTGAGCACAATCTCTTTTCTTCCCTACCCTACTCACTATTAGATCCACACATGAATAAATTTAGCTTAGTTCATGTTGTAAATATCCATTATTCATTTACATTTTGGGCAACAATAGGAAAAGACTGAAACAATTTTACAAAGATTAGCAAGAATAAATGTCACTGTATAAACATATGATGTCCATACAATAGGGTCTACTAGCAGAATTTTAAATTGGTGATCACATCTCTATTATTTTTGCTATTTCAAATTGCAGTTGTATGAACTACTCTAGTGCCAAGTCTTCTAGGACTTAAAATTGAATTTGTTACTTTTCCCTTGTTCCCTGGTGACACATGGAGCATAATAAGTGAATCAAATATCCCAATAAATCAGTCTTTAAGCAATCAATCAAGTGTCCTGGAGACACCTATAGGCTTACTTTCAAGTCAACATATGTTATAGTTAGGGGTCTGGCAGTCTTAAGACCTTTTCTAGGCTTGTGGAGGCTATTTAGACCATTAAATGCATGAATTATTGAGATGAATAACCTCAATATAGAGATAAATAAGGATACATGTGAGATTCAAATAGGGATAACGAAACACAAAATGTGCATCTACAACTAGCTTCAAGAACACTCTATGGTCAAGTGGGTGAACCATGCTTAATGGAGACTTCAAAGGTATAGACTTTAAAGCATGGTAATGGATTGTTAAGAGATCATCATAGATAGATAAACTCATGGGTATTTTTTATATTGTCAAAACTCCCAAAGAATCTTTATCCCTGGTCATAGTCCATACAAAGGACATCACATCATGCATACTAGTCTATAGAGGATATGCTTATTTTCATGATGAAATAATGGTGAACATGTTAAGAAGATAACAGTCTAAAAATAATGCATTATGTTGTGGAATTTAGAGGAGATCTCAAGGAGCCAAACTCATTTGAATATTCAATTCCATGAAATCTTCACCTACAACTGCTTAAAGGAATGAAAAAATATGTTGACAATCAAGACATTGAAGCAACAAAGTCTTGCATATTTTCAAGGTTCATAGGATCTTGTTATGTATGAGTAATGATTTTTAGACTAAAATTAATAATTGAGTTAAAGTATTAATCATATATTTAGAGGAGGTAGCCTCACAACTAGAGTTCTAGTATAGATACAAGCATCCCACAACCTTAGATCATTCCAATGTTAGTCTAGATATGAATTAGATATAAGTAGTCTGATTTTAATTAGGTTATATTTGGGTTGCTAAAATAAATCAAAGGAGATCTATTGGTCTTTGTTGTTCAAGGGAACTTTCTTTTATGCCCTACCTTAATCCCTCCTTTTGAAATTTTTTAACATGAATCACTTTAGATTAATGCTCATTGTGTATATACATTTATTTGTTTAAGAGTTTGGGCTTATATTGAAAAATACAAAGTAGTTTACATCATAACAAATTTAGGTATATTGTGTCACTACCATATTCCTATTGTCCCTACAACAGGGTCTATTTGCAGATTAGAAGGCGGTAAGTTGTAAGCACATAGTCTCTCTAGCAAATTAGAGTGAAGCCCCAAGGTGTCATTACCATATTCCTATTGTCCCTATAAAATAAAAAATGTTAATATATTATTTACATTACATCCTTGACATAGACACACACCAATAGTCTAGAAAGACTTGAGGATGAATCTAAACATTCCCAACCTACTATTTCATATCATGCACTTTTAGACTCCTCAAAATATTAAGGTGGTCAGTTTACTCAATAAATATAAGTCAAATATATTTATTTACTTTGGGAGTACACATAAATTCATCAATAGTAAGTTGTCTACTCAAATGAACTATTTCATTTACCAAACACCATAATTTCAAATCCTAATTATAGGTGGGGGTATAGTCAATTGTTATAGTAAATGCCATAGTATAAAGCTATGGGAGACTATCTATTATATTATCTTATGTTTTCTATTATCTTGAATGGGGATAACATTTTTTTATTGTAATGGCTCAACACTTTATGAACAATTATGATGAATTTTGAGCAACTATTCATGTTCATTTATTTAGAAGGAATGAAATTTGAACTACATGTTTTATTGGCTAAATCTACGTAATTGGTTAGTTTTCACCAAATGATTAATATGATCAAAAAATGTGCAAATTAATTATTGTGTGACTATTTTCCATAGAATTTAAACCAAATAATGAGTATAACCATATTGATTTACAATTGGTACAGTCTACCCATTTTTTGTCTTATACACCCACTTGACTCCTTTGACCTCTTTTCCTTTTGGAAGGTCAACCAATTCTCAAGTCTAATTTCTCTCTATGGTAGAAAAAATAGAATATGTAGGCCTAGGAGGGTAATAACTAACAATACTAATGAAAGTGAAATATTGAGACTATGGGGATAATCCATACCAAACAACAGTGCTGGAAATGCTCAAAATAAACATGCAAGAAGAGATGAAATAGTGGAGTGTAGAGATATAGCAATAAAACATAAAATTTGCATATATATTAAATTCACCTAAAATATTATTACATATTGTTTACAATGTATAAACTTGTACAACTACAATTTTTTAAAAGACTCACAATAGTAAAATTTTCATTTTCCATGCTTGAAATTTTCCATGTCAGGCTTCCAATTATCCATGTTCGGATTAAAATTTTAATTTTCATCATCAAAATTTTTATCATCCAATTTTACGTTAGCATGTCAGGTTTCAAATTTTCCATGTTGGGCTTTAGATTTTCTATGTTGGGATTCAAAATTTCCATGCTAGGCTTCAAAATCCTATTTTCATCATCAAAATTTTTAACATCCAATTTTACAATAGCCGAATCTCTGGCTCCATAATGTTGCCATGCCTGTCAAAATTTCTTTAAAATTAAACATTTTTTGTATGCAAAAAATATACTTAATGAAAGACTAATTACTGAATATAAAATACAATCCCTCAAAAGAATAAAATCACCATTAATATTTTGGAGTGAAGGTTCATTGCATCCAAAATCACCCTACCATTATGATAGGTTGATCTTCACATGTATTTTGATATCAATCCATGAATAAGCCACACTTAGTTCAAACTCGATTTCCATTTTATTTGATGCTTTGGCTTTTAAAATTTCACAATAAAACTAATGTCAAAACATATTCAATAGTATATAGTCTATTTATATGTAAAAAAAATAGGTCACTCCTACATGATGACATTCTAACCAAGAATGAAGCCTTTATTAAAATATAAAACATACCATCATTAACACCTTAGCACAATATGAATCATTCAAATGTCACCATTTTAATCTTTATCACATTACTTTAGCATGATCTTGACATTGACCTAAGCATAAGATTAATTTCTCAAATAGCACCATTTTAATCTCACAGTAATTTCACATTCTTAAAGATTACTTAAACAAGGATTTATTTATTATGATGTGACTACTGGAGATTTTTTCCACCAATGAGGCTACTCAAATAGGATTTCGACATCCAATGGGAATGTAAAATATATTAACCTTTCCTAAAGTATTAATTTTTATGAACATATAAATCATGTCAGGTGAATCTCACCATATCTAATTTAATCTCACGCATTAAACACATATATTTAATTACTAATATATGTTATAATTACTCTAATTATTATATGGTCCTTAGTCTCACCATATTCCAAGTGGAAAGAGAATTTAGACATCAATGGGTCCTTGTTAGGGTATAAATTTATCCTTTTGGGTGGTCTGGATGATTAAATATAATTTTTTAAATTTGAAACTATTAAATATATTAGTTATTAAGATTATTTGATTATAATTATTAAAAAATGTTATCTTTAATCGTCCTAACATTCATCATTTGGGTCCCTATTAGTTTTACACACAAAATAAGTAATAAATAAATAATAATCAATATCAGTAAGCACTAAAAAACCATAGTATTCTCCATCATTTCATTATTTCAACCATCATTTTATATTATCTTAAGTTTTACATTATCATGGATGGGGCTAAATTTTTTTTTGGATTGTAATGGCTCACCACTTATGCACAATTGAGATGAATTTTGAGTAACTATTCATGCTCAATAATTTATAAGGAAGGACATTTGAACTGGATGGGTTATTGGCTAAATCTACGTAATTGATTAGTTTTCACTAGATGATGAAGATGATCAAAAAAGGTGCAAAGTAATTATTGTGTGATTATTTTACATAGAATTTAAACCAAATAAGTAGTCTTCCCATATTGAACTACAACTAGTTGAGTCTACCCATTTTTGTTTTAGACATCTATTTGACTCATTTGACTTATTTTCCTTTTGTACCAGGGTTTATAGTAGGGCTCACTACTGTCTAGGCCAACCTAGGGCCCCCCTGAGCTCAACACACATTCTTAAAAATTGTACTATTTTTTATTAAAAAATGATTTAAGTATATATAGGTAGAGTACTTGGAATTATATTTATTATATTTTTTTATAAAATTTTAGTGTTATAATTTGAAAACCCTATTTTCTCAAACAATAGTTATGTGCTTGCTCTTTCAATCTCCTCTCTTATGATTGAAAGCTATCTCTTATGAGATAACTTAAGTGGAAATCCACTCTTGTGCTTGAAAGCTATCTCCTAGGAGATACCTTGAAGGTATTATAAGGGCCTTCAAAATATCACCTAATAATACTTTTTTTTTTGCACTTGGAATAAATTAGTAGACTTCAATTGTAGTTCAACTACTTAAAATTTCCCTTTTTAAGTAAGTTTTAGGCTTTTGGGGATTTAATGGCGAAGCTAGGTGGGATTTAGTCTCACTCATGCCTCAAGATCTGATATCTTATATAGCCTTCATTCAGCTATCTTTTCACAAAATGTTTTGTATTTGTCAAAGGGTCAACCAATCATTGGCCTTTGAATTCTTCTTTTTTTCACACCATTGGATTAAGATCCATAGCTTCAACATGAGCTATTGATTGCAATCCTAGTCCTTTAATCTTATTGGCTAGTATAAGTCTTTAAGCTTCATTATTATGTCACATCTCAAGCTTTTGGGACTCCCTTTTGTCTAGGAAAGAAAGTTAGGTTATCTTAAATTTGATGATCTCACTACCATCAAAGACGTTCTTATGAATGTCAAATGATGCAAGTGCAAACGTCTAATTTAAGTTTGTCAATTTTCTATCATCAAATGTGATAATGCCATTTGGCATTCTTTTGGGGCCTCTTAGGATTGTGGAATTCCCTAATTTTTCAGATTAAAAGAGTGACAACCATCAGATATTGTAAAGATCCTGATTGTTAATCAGGTGGGCCCTCTCTTATTCCCTTCACATGACTGTATGTTTTTGAAAAGGAAATTCCACTTTTTCCTTATAGGATAAATCCACTTTCATAAGATACTTATGTAAATGGCTCCCCAAGACCACCACATGTCTCTCACTTAATTCATCGAACAATTTCCCACCTTAGTCACTAAGATACTTTGAGGGTGCAACATGGACTTTCTATCCGAGGACCCAAAAATCTTTTTATATAAGATTAAAGTAGCAATCATATGTTTCTGTGTGAGCTTGAATGCACCTACATACACCATATAAGGCTCAAACAATCTAATAGATAAGCATTTTTTCCATGCACATAAGGATATAAGGGGCTTAACCAATTTTTAAATGAATCAAACCCATGAAAGGAACACTTGGGGATGGATAAAGGATTAACAACACAAAATTCAATACTCAGTTTAGGCCAGACTCAGACAACACTAGACAGGGTCTAAATATTTTAATGTAATTTTGGGCACTAACACTTTCTATTTAAATAAAATTCTACTTGTTTCTTGTAGGAAAAATCCACTCTTGTGCTTTATTTCAAACGTATCTCCTAAGAGATACCTTGAAGGGAAAATCCACTTTTTTGTATGTCTGAAAGGTATCTCTTAGGAGATACCTTGAAGGTATTACAAAGGCCTTCAAAATATCACACAGTAGTGCTTTCTATGTAAAGGAAAATTACATGTGTTCCTTAAAGGATAAATCTAGTCTCATGCCTGTTTGAAAGGTATCTCCTACATGATACCTTGAAGGGGAAATCCACTCTTGTGCATGATTGAAAGGTATCTCCTAAGATATGCCTTGAAGGTATTATAAAATATTTCAAAATATCACCTAATATTATAAAATATTTTGAAGGTAACTCAATTTAGCTTTAAAGATAACTCAAAGATTACCAAAATATCTGCATTGAGCTCACAGATGCAAAGTTCTCTAGAAAAAATTCTATTTCTTATTCTTTCTTTGAAAAAATTATACAAAATAATCTGATTATCTCAAACTCAAAGTCTTGGATTTATTAAACAATTTATACAATTGCCAAAAAAAAATTACCCCCCTTCTGGCATGCAAGCCTACTCATCTATTTATACAATTTCAAGATACTTAATTCTAATAAGAATCAACTTCTTCAATTCACATGTGTTGTATTAAAACTGGGAACCATTGAATAATAACTTCCTCAAATCTCTCCACCATGGCATGCAATGATCAATGACATGTAGCACTTTTTAAACTCCTTATTTGGATTGATTACAAACACTTTGCATGTGGTAAAAAGTTAGATAAAGTAACTTACTTTTACAAAATGACTCTGAGTAATGGCGTTTTAGCCAAATTACTTAAGTTACTGATATTTACAAAAGTAATTTTACTCTAACAAGTAAACCATAAAATGATATTACTTTTACATAATGATTACTACAAACAAAATTCTTCACAAAGTGCGTATGAAGAAAGAAGATAAGAAGAAGAAGAAGAAGAATAAGAATTGCTCAATATTTAGGCTCTAGTGAGTCTACTTCATGAATCTAGCTTTTGCATTTTTCTCCATACTTTATGTGTTGAGATATCATTGATTGGATTGCTACAACATCTAGTTTTATAATGGAATGTATTTCTATCTCTAATCTCAACATTTCTCTCTCTATCCTCCTGCATTAAGATTTAACTCTCTCAATCTTTGGTCTAAGTCTTTTTAGTTCCTCCCCGTATTTCTTCAAATATTTGACTGACTTGGTTGTGAAAGTAGTTATAGCTTTGTCTATCCACTGCCTAAATTGTTTATTTAACTACTCTATGGTTCTTGGAACATTATCACTGGACTAGATACCAGTGACACCAAAAATGGAATCTTGAAGATCAATTTTTTTACTATGTGCATCTTCTTCTAATTTCTTCATCTACTCTTCCATGTCTGGTAATATGCTCAAACAGAAAGATAAGAGATAATATTTTTTTTCACCTTCTTTGTAGAAGGAGCCTCTTGTTCTTCAACCAAGATTTTCTCACTTAAATTTACTATTACTTCTAGAATTTCCTATTGGATTTTGGAAATACCATTTGCATTTTCCAACTCAGTTCTTATTGCTTCTATTTCAACTATCTTATTAAAAATTTCTTGATGAACATATGAGACACTTGGGAAGAGTTCCTAGGATTTTTGCTTCATTTTATCTATCCATTTATCTATAGCCCTTTCCCTATCCCCTATTTCCTCTACCTCAGCTATTACTTGTGGCTCAATTGGTTCTCCTAAGGTAATTTCTTGTTGGGGAAAATATTTTGCTACTTTAGTAATTATTTCACATAACTATGCATTATGTTCCTGTATCTTTTCTTTGACATCCTTTTCTTCACCCAACTTCTTAAAAAGAGAATCAATCAAATTTTTAGTGTCTTAATTCAAAGTATCAGTTGTTACTTCTCCAAGGGGTACTCTTGTAAAAGTTAAGTCACTCTTAGTGACTTCTTGTTTGCTCACTCCTTGGGGAGGAACTGCTAACTCAGCAATTTTTTGGCCTAAAGATTCAATTAGTAACTTTGAAGTTACTTTAGCTGATTTTGGTTTCTTGATTCTTTTATCCAGACTTTTCAATAAGTACAAATCTATCTCCTCAAGATTGATCACTTCCTTTGATCCAAGATTAGTTTGTGTAGCTAGCCAAGATGAGAAATCAATTTACATGGAAGTGCTAGAATGAATGATTATCTATTGTTGGTGACTATCTTCAACTATTAGTTCTTGAGAAGGAACTTCCTAAGTTGACATCTCTCCTTGAGCTTCCTCTATAGATTTAGAAACTTGATTTTTAGGCTCTACTTCCTTAGTTGTTATTTTCTTAGCCTCTATTTCTTCTTCTTTGTCTTTTTCTCATTCACCCACAACCTCCTTAGTTTCAACTGCTAGATTTTATTGAGAAGTATCTTAAGAAATTAGTTCTTGTGAAATTACTTCTTCAGGTTCTTTTTCAACTATAGGTGGCTCAACCAAAGGAGGTGGTGGTGGTGAAGCAGGGGCAGTGGAAGTGGAATGAGTGGAGGTGGGAATAGAAGGAGGAATGGAAGAAGAAATAGGAGCAATAGAAACCAATGGTGACATAGAAATAGTTGGTTGTGTCATCTCCTTATATTTTATCACTAAGAAGGTATCATCAACATTTTTCTTTAGCTTTAACTTCTTTATAGGAACCTGACTAATTTTTCCTTGTATTATCTCTTTCCTCTTATGTCCCACTCTAGTAGTCTCATTTATCGACTCCTTCATGCAATAAAAATTATCAAATAGCCAATTAGAAGTCATTGCCAAAACATTTGAAGTCCTTTCTAAAAAATTTTTGTCATGATTATCTCCAAAAATATTCACTGGAAGTGGGGCACTATCTCATCCTACTATATGGAAAACATCAATAGTAAAAATATCATCATCTTCGATGCCCTCAAGAATGGTAGCCAAGTAAAATGTATGGATTTGTTCAATGGTCATCCTACTATTATCCCTTCTTCTTACATCAAACTCATCCTTGCAATCAATCCAAAAATCTTCTAGTCTTGGGATATGCATATATTCAAGGGAAAATGTATTCTATGCCACACCACTATAATCAAAATTTTTCCTGGCATCAAAATGTGTCTGAGTGTAATGATGATACATCTCTTTCTACACATTTCTTACCTTGTAAATAGTGGAGAAATGATAATGGACAATTAAAATAGGAAAATTAATGGCTACCTTGTGAGCCTTAGACTACAAATCATGCAACTCAACCAATTGCCTACAAAATTCCATAAGGATCCACTTATCACTTGGATACCTTGGTAGCTTGATAGGTGTTCCTGAGAAACTTCCTACTCAAAGACATGAGAAATCAATAAATTGAATGAAAATGCAGCCATATAAAGAGACTGCATCCCATGCCTCATTTTATACTCTTTTATGCTTCAAAGATGTCACAAACTTGCAAATAATCTCATAAAAAACCATCATTTACTAAAATCTAATTCTTGTAGTATTATTCAAGGACTAGTTGAGGATAATATTCATATATTGGTACTATTGATAGTGTACCATTAGTATTTAACCTTGAGAAGGCTCCACTAGAGGCTACTGTATATACAAGATATGAAGTCATTTTGAAATCAAAGGTCTGTAATACATTCTTCAACTGTTGATCCATGTTATCACTGATCATTGTTTCCTAGTCAATCTTAGTAGAACTCTAAGACACATCAATGGTTCTAATATAGGCATACATCCAAGGTGAAAACCATTTAACATTCTTTTATCCATAAATTTTGCACAAAATCTAAATGATGTCATCCACTTCTTAAACAAAATCTGATCTGACAATGTGCTTGGGGAACCTTGAAGATTGTTTTGTTTTCTTCAAGTAATATGTATTCATAATCTTAATACACTCTACTATTTTCATTTTCCACTACTTCTCAGCCATCTCTATTGAAATATCAATCACTTTTGTGAGGTTGGGATCTTTAAATAGTAGTTAAGGTATTGAACATCTAACCTCACAACCACATTTCTAGAAACATCTTTTACCACCCTCGTCAAACAGTCATAGTACTTAGCACATGATAACAAAAACTCAATAAACTAAGCTATACTTGAGAAAGTTATAGCTTGAAGAATCCCACTATTGATCATGGAGTGTAAGAGTGGAGTCTTTGTAGTAGCCCTTGATCTTTCTAAAATCTTAGTCACAGATATGCGCCCCATGTCTGTGTCACATATTTTGGTGAGTTTAGAAATAATACTTGACTCAATGGGGTATCCTTTGTATTCATACTTCATTTTTGGTTGTTGGAATCTGAACTTCTTTGCTTTTGTTTTACCCTTCTTGTTTGGTTATGGAATCTCCTTAAGTGCTAACTCTGGGGCCTTCTCAATGATCTCACATTGTACTTCCAATTCCACTACTTCTTCTGACCTTCTTGAACTCTTTTATCTAGACATTGGCCTTTGGAAAATTTTAATGACCTTGACAAGTTTTTTTCAAACACTTATTGATTACTCCAACTGGTTTATAAAATTTGGAAGGAGTTAACTCTTTATTCTTTGAAATATTTCTAAACAAGTTTCAGGTTCTAAGTAATTGGAAATTTCTGAAATATTAAGTATCTTGTCGTTAAGTAATAGGGCTTAGAAACCCCAAATAGGTATTATAAGAGCATGAGCCTTTAAGTTTTTTAGAATTATTATCTTTCAAGAGCTAAAGACTTTGATTTTTTAAAAACAAATTACTTTACTTCAAAATATTGAAGTAAGTTCAAGAAACCCAAAGAAGTACTGAGGCAAAGAAAACTCGAGTGGGTCTTGGATGATGGTTCAAAAGTTTGCTCAAGGTCAAGACTTTGGGTTTACTTAAGTGAGTTACTTCAATTCAAAAACCTAAAGTAAGAAGATTTCATGAACCAAAGAAGTATTTTGGGAGTCAAGTTTTTGGTAGGAATATCCTTGTTAGTAAAAACCCAAAGTTATGAAGGTTAAGAAACCTAAAGAAGTACTAGGGAAAGGGAAACCTGATTGAGTAAGATTTTAATGTAGTTCAAGGTTTATTACATTAGTTAATTAGGATAAGGGATCTGAAGCAAGAAGTGATGGGAAACTTAAAGTAATACGGCCTTTGTGAATTGGGGTTTTCAGGACAAGTTACTAGGTGTCAAAAACCTAAAGTAAGAAAGAGGGATTGGTAAACCTGATTAGGTAGGGAAATTGGAAAACTAAGGATTGCATGAAGATTTTTGATTTTTAAGTTTTTAACATGAATAAAACATGATAAGAGATTTTGAGATTTCAATTTTTCAATTAAAATAATAAATTTTACCAAGAATTTGAAAGAGAAACCAAAGCAAAACAACACCGATAGTAAAAAACTATGATGGCATGATAAATATAAAATAGGGATAAAATAACCTAAAAGAAGAAAAAAATAAATTTAAATTGGTTTAGTAATAACTTACTTACCTCAATTGCAAATGGGTCAAGAAGAAAATCGCTCAAAATTGTTCTAGAGAATAAAAATGCATGGCTCGAGGTTCATAAGGGCTATTACTGGTTTGAATGACTTGGAAATGAGGTCAAATTTCTCATATGTATATAAATACCAATGAATTTATTGAAAGTGTGGAAAATCCATGTTATCCCTTACTTCCCTTTTTAATCATGCTCTTTGAATTGCTTTAGTTATTTTAAGTAATGAAGTAAAGCGCTTTTGGAATCCTGATTTGGTCTAGGTTCATGAGTAATTTGGGTTTGTGAACTAGAACTACTTTTACTTATGAATTTAAATAAGTAAATTACTTTCAAAATCCTAATTTGGCCTATAGAATGTTATTCAAGTTTTTGAGACAACTTAACTCCTTTTATTTTTCAAGTAAAGTAACTTAAGAAACTTGATTAGAACTAGGGAGTATTGGTCAATTTTTTAAGACTTCTTAACTTATTTAGTTTGGTAATTCAATTAATTTAAGAAACCCAAATTGGTCTATGAGGAGTGAATCAGGTTCTTGGGACAACTTAACTTATTTATAAGGAAGTAAAGTAACTTAGAGAACTCGATTTTCACTACAAATGAACTAAGTTACTCTTATCTTGTTTTAAGTGTTAAAGTGGATGAGTAAAAGGATTTGAGTGATGTTTATAAGAAAATGCCTTTAGTTCTCTAGGTTAATTTAGGATAAATTGAGGAAAGTAAACAAAAAATGAAAATCAACACTAATACAACTCAAGTTGTTTATTCAGGAGACTGGCTTCAAGCAATATAATTGATACACACAAGACCAAAATGCAAAAAAATTTAAAAATGGGGGTTCCCCAAAATCTTGAAGTGTTGAATTTTGGGGACACCATAACAAAAATTGGCATGAATGATCTACATATTATAAAATGTCACTTGGAAATGTACAACCAAAAATAGGCATGAATGATCATCTGGGAATAATGTACTCTTGTGAATGATTGAAATGTGTCTCCTAGGAGATACCTTGAATGTACCCATTGATGGTCATTTTGACACATACTAAACATGCTTATCCTCATCTCTCTCCTTTGGAAAAAATATTTGTGGATTCCTTTGCCCATCAGATTATATTCATTGGTGCACATAATTTATTTTTGATTTGGTTATACCTTATTAGTTAAAGTGTGAGTTAATGTATATATTATGAAGATTGAATATGTATGCTATATTGTAGTTTAGAATTATCAGTTGTTGAAACATTGAATCATTGCTCAAACACAAAAAAATTACATGAACTGATGCAATATGCAACTTGCATTTTACAAAATATCAATATTTAAATCATTTCAATTTCTTTGCAGAATGTCTTCAGGTGAAAAAATAATTATCACACTTAAAAGGCATAAAGTGGCCTCACTCAAAGAGAATTTAGATAAAAGGTAGAAGAAGGCCTCAATCCAATAGAATTTGGATAGAGTACTATATAAAATACCAAAACTAAAATTAAATCCATATAAACATCTTCCATTTTGTGGTGGCAAAAAAATTCCTCTTGCTGATTGGTATATTGAATTATTTAGTCCACCAAACATGCATCCATATATATACTTATTTAGCACTACATTAGGAAAATAATCTTCTCTGATTGGAATAATCCTAGCTTGTGATAAGGATGAACCTAAATATGCCCCTCAATTCTAACTCGAAGTATGTAATAGAGAAGAGGGAATTCTCCATCGAGCTACAATTATTTTCACTAAATTTACACCTAGTAAAATGGAGTTGACAAAAAATAATATTTCTCCTTCTTGTGAAACATTTTGAATAGCTATGACAAACTTCAAATGTCTGGGTTGATAGACAAAGATAATTTGGTCAATAGAATACAAAATATATTGAAATAAAAACATGAATAAGGGGAAAAAACATCTTCTACTTGCCACCATGCAAACATGTATTTAAGATACCCTATAGACATGAGATAATAAACATTGAAGAAAACAAGACAAGTAAGCGAAACATATTTCTATGCAGAATTGAAAAAGGCCATACAAGTACTCACACTAGTGGAGAAAAATAAGATCAAACAAAATGTTGAAACACTTTTGTTGACACAAACTGCTGATGAGACACATAGTGAATTCTCTACATGCTATATTTCCTCTAGCAATTACACCTTGAACATTCCTGTACAACTCTATGAATTGGGGGACACAAATATCAAAATAAGAAATCTCAATGAAAGAGGGTTGAATGATATAATTCATTCATTTGTAAAAAATAATGAGGTTCCAATGAAGGATGACTTGTTAATTCTTTTTTATCCAATCAACCATGACTGTTTTATTGAATCAAAAGAAAAGCTAGAAGATACGATGGAGAAAAAAATGTAAAGTTCAAAATTATAGATCATCAACACATAATTATATCACAACAGAGAATTATTTTAGAGGACTAAAATACACAATCATTGAGAAATAAATGTTATTTTAGAAGGGCAAGATTTCTAAAAACTTGTACTCTATTCCATATTGTGCACAAATTATGTAATCAATATAATGAAGCCAAAAAAAATTTATAAGGCTTCAATTGTAGAAAGATTTCAATTTACATGTGACCTTATCAAACTAAGAGGTTGGAAGAATCTTGAAATAGGGAAGAAAAAGATGGAAGAAATACATGAACAAAAAAAACACTTGTTCACACAAATGAACTGTTCAGCACAACATTTGCAGGAGAGAAAATGCCTTCTTTTCATGGAACAACCCATTTGGGATTGTTTTGATAAGGCATTTGATTTGTTTGAAATTAGTAATTTACCTAGTTCAGATAATCAAAATTTAAATCTGATTGGTATAATAGTATTTAGAAATATTCAAGGGCTTTCAGACAAACAAAGAGTAGAACTAGAAAATTTATTAGAAAAGCGTCTATTTCCCTCCTAAAAACCCTTGGGTACAATAGCATGGATAATTGGTGCAAAAAGGTGAAGCTGAAAAGTAACATACTATCAAAAATTATAGATTATTTCAAAAACCATGATACAACACTACCACCAGATCAAATAATCACACCTGAAGAGGTAAAGGAGCATTATAAATTTTTTGTGAAAAGGTTTGATGATTTGTGTGTCTTAAATGAAAGTATTTCAAAAATTCAAAAAGGCTACGAAGCATTATATCAAGATTCATTAAGCATATTGAAAATTTATCTATAAAATGATGGAGGTTAGCTTACCGAGATAGATACAAAAAGATTCAGCTACCATTATGGCCCCCCTTGTCTTTGGCCATCCATTTTAGAAGATTTTAGTGAAATGTTCATTCTTGGTGTGAATGCCAATTTAATAATTATTGATCTTTTGAATCTCATTGAAGTTTTTAAGGAAGAACATCTTCGCCTATTTCTTTAGACATTGATTGGAAAAATTATTGGCAGTGCCTTCAATGTATTCATCATCCACAGCACAGAACAATATCCTACCTTTTAGACCTCTCTCAATAATATGCGTGTTGGTGATTTTCATTACATGCAAGATACATGTGTCATACTATGGGGTCCAGATAGTTATGGATTTGATTGGACACATATTACAGGTATCAATTTTTGTCAGGTTCCAACTCATTTTTAACTACCAAGTTTTTGCCTCCATTTTCAACAAATTAGATTAGAGGATGGTTTTGACATCTAAAAAGACATACCAACATTTCAAATTATTGGATCACAAAAAATAGGAATGCCATTCACAAATGATCTAGATACCATCTTTTGGGAGACACTTATCTCTACTTTCAATGATCTGGATGCATGTGATGTCTTAAGGGTATATACAGGAGATAGATTGGTGCGTGTTTGTACAAAATTGAAAAGAAATTTATCTTTCATTATAGAAACTGAAGAAAAAATGATTTTTAATGTTCAATTTCAAATTTACTTGATAAATTTAGAGTAACCAATACAAGAACAACCACTTTGATCACTACCAGGTGCATAATATTTTTAATTTTTTTTATAATCATGTTTCATTTTCCAAATATAACATCTTCACAATATTTCAATGTATACACTTTATTATTCAAACTTAATATCTTAGCAATCTTTTGTTGTGTAGCACCAATGACATTACATACAAGTGAGGAAATAATAATAGCGAAAAATCATATCAATGAACATGACACATTGCAAGATGAAGAAGGTAACATATTAAGATCATGCATATTTTTTCAATTATATAATTTTTTATTTATAAATGATTCATATTACTAAAAAAATATTTCTTTATCTATTTTTGTCTCAATTAAAATAGTACACAATGTAGCTCTAACACTTTGTGTCTACAACACAATAACCCATGACACAACTCTGAAGGTTGGTGCCTCCACAAAAAAAACACAAGGTAAAAATTTACCACAAGACCTATTTTTAAAATACAAATATCAAATCAATTTATAATGATAATTTTTAGTTACTACATTATATAATAATTTGCATGGAATAAAGAACCAAAGTTTCAATGAAAGAGTGGACCCATACAATCTACAAAAAAGTTTTAAAAAAAAGGTGAAAACCCCTTTCAATAAATGCATAATTATACAAATTCATACAAGTCTAGAATATATTAATTAACTTTATTTACTTAAACACATTACAATTAAATTTTTCTTCATGGATAGGAGATTGTAGAAGACAATAAAATATAGACTTGCATCAGCTTGGGATTTGGAAGTGTGGTTCATTTTATTGTTGTGTAGACTGAATGTGGTTGTATTTACCCATTAAAATGTTGTTTACAAGTTTAATTTACCCATTACAATGTTGTTTACATGTTTAATTTATCCATTTTAAAATAACACAATATGTGTTATACTATGTCTTCAATATAATAAATTTTGATGCAAAGTATCCATGATAGTGTTCTTTATCAATAAAAAAAACAATAAAGTATATTGACATGCTAGAAACAATTATATTGCTATTGATTCAAATAATTTTTAATTTGATGTGTCTTATTGGAAGTATATGAAGGGGTTTCAACTATTAAGGTGTATTATATTCTGATTTGAATTTAGTGATAGTGAACTACAGATTAGAAGAGTAAATCCTATTTTGTTTTTTGTGATGGGTTGCGTAAACATATAAATATGTTTTGGTATGCATAAGAGTTACGGCTAATACTTTCATTACTATAAAAATATTAATAGATGTTGGTTGATCAATGTTAAATTTCTATCAACGTCTATGAGAAATGAGTTATGGCTAAATTAGACTTATTCAGATTATGATACATTCATGGTCAAGTTATAAGGATTCAATATGAACTTTTATATGCATATATGTGTTACAAAACTGGCAGTAGAAATGGTACATCCATGTATAATGAGTATTATATTTACAAAGTGCCTGAGCATGTACTTATTTTTATATGTGTTTATATGAATCTTTATAAGATTTAAAGAAATGCAAAAAAAAAAAGGAATCAAATGAAATTCATTATGTTTTTATGTTACAATAAGAAATGCAAATCAAATTTGTATCAACTATCAATCTAGTAAGGTGTAAAACATTTTCTTAATGTTTTTCATGTTTTATCTCTTATAATATAATATTATTATTAATAAATGATTCATTTCTTTTTTAACAAATTGCAGACATTTCGAAGGAGGAGCTAAAATAGACATCTAAAAAACTATTGATTTTGGGATTGGATGACTTATTATTTATTGTGCGCAAAACAAAACATATGCAAATGAATGATATGGAATAAAAAAGAAGATTATAACATTGAAAATATGTCATACTACATTCGAGATCATTCCAATGAAAATTTGAAGGTAGCACTGTAGTCTTTTTCTCACATTGGCATTTGGTCAATGATAGAGGACAATCATTAAAGCCATGGGTTACACAAGTTTAAATTTCATGTTTGTTTGAAGAAAAAATATTCTAATCCGTTCAATATAAACATAAAAAATTTGGATGAAGTTATTTTTAAAGGGACCTTCGAATATGATTTTTCAATTTCCAACATGTTTATTGATTTTAATTCTCAAAATTGTGTTACAAATTAAAAATTAAAAATGATTTATGTTACGTCAAGTAGATATACTGGAAATGAAAGTTAGAAAGATGAAAAGGATTGGAGAATCAAAATGACAGCAATCATCACATTCTTGAGAGAAAGCAAAAAAATCATGCAAGCAATTATGAACCAATGTTTAGAGAGATGTAACTTCGCATGATTATTTCAAGTGAATTTACTGATTATAAACTATAATTCTATTAATAAACATTAATATCATCAATTTCATACAAATCAATCCTAAATTATTTCAAAAATAGTTCTAAATTAATTTCAAAATAATTGATTCTAATTTAGAGTTACTTTTCTCTGGTTATTAGTGCAATTTGATTTATGGTAGGAGATTCCCTTAAATTATTGAATTAGTATATTGACACCCATTTAGAAGATTTTCCCAATGAACAACAAACAAATTATTATCATTGAGATATTTTATTATGTATATGAACTAGATTCAAGCTTAATATGTTTTCATCCATGATTTGGCCAGTCAAACGGTGCCACGTGTCCCAATTATGGAAGCTACCTCAAAGGATCAATTATCGGTATGAAGGCCCAGAAGGGTGCCACAATTTTGAAATAGTCCAATCTATTCAAAATGATATTCTCCCAAATGGTTTCAAATAATAAATTTTTTTGTAATATAAAAAAGTTACATGATATTTATGGAGAAAATATTCTCCATTCCACTTTAGTGGGTATAATTTAAAACTATTTATTATCTATGACTCAATTTAATCAAAATGATCTATGTTCAAATGGTTTGAAGCAGTCTAATTTATTTGGAAAAAACAAATTTATTTATTTTTGGAGAAAATCTTCTTCTGAATCATTGACCATTTTATACGTATAGGTCTAAATTATTTAAAATATCCCTATTTACTCAAAATGATCTTTTCCCAAATACTTTGAAATAGTCTAATTTATTTCAAATATAACAAATTTAATTTTGGAGAAAATTCTCTTTACTCCACATTAGTGGGTATAAGTCCATTTTATTTAAAATAGACTAATTTATTTGAAATGCTATATTTTCAAATGGTTTTAAACACTCCAATTTATTTAGAATATATGAAATTTATTTTTTGAAAAAAAAATTCTCCACTCCACTTTACGGGGTATAAGTCCACATTATTCAAAATAGTCCAATTCATTCAAAATGATCTATGGCCCAAATGTTTTGAAATAGTCCATTTTATTTAGAACATTAAAAAAAAAAAAAAATTGGAGAAAATTTTCTCCACTCCACATTAGTGGGTTTGAGTCTAGATTTTGTGAAATAGTCCTTATGGACCTTCTACTTGATGATAACATTGAGTTACAGTCATCAGACATGATGAACTTTACCAATCCTCATAGGATCTCCCATAGACAGAGTATGGCTCCTCTCTTGGATGCTAGTAATGTTCATATTGCCACTCACACAGTGAACTATGGGACCCCTCCTAATACCTCTTTGTAGCATAATCCTCTTCTCTCATTAGAGGATCAACTCGAGTTAGAGTATATTCCTAAAATGCTCTTCTTTTATCTTTGAATTTCCTCACATAGAGGAAATGATCTTTTTACCATTTACAATCTTATGATTAGTGTTCGAACTGAAAACCCTCACCCACCTACTCCTAAATTCTCAACTAGGTTTTGGGGTACCAATTTCTTTAATTCTCAACTTCTTCCTTCAATTTTGACTCCTTATACCATGACCTCTTCTTCTCTAACTTCTTCTACCTCCATGCCTAGTATCTCAACTAACATGGTGGGTTCTAAATCTAGTGAGCCTCTCATAAGAATCACTAGCCTTAATCCTTCCAATAGTACATCATTTTCTATCTAGAGCAATCATGCTTCTAGTGCTTCTTCCTCTCATCCATTCACTAGTCCATCTTTTGCTACACAAGAAAATTTTGCCACTAGTTCCTCACACTCTCATAATTCTTTTCAAGCTCATATCAACACGAATAGTGGTACCCAAGCCACTAATACTAACACTAATTATTCTAATAATTGTAATCAAACACATCAACTATTGTTGAAAACTCTCAATCAAATGAATACCTTTCAAGCTCATAACACAAATAAAATGATGAGAATGCAAAATCACCTTCTTAATCTTCAATCCCATCCTCAACCAATGGCTTGGGGCACACATAACCATAATGTTCCCCTCCTCTTTGAGATTCTCAATTTAATATCATTCCTCAACCTCCTTTAGTCAACAAGACCATTAAGCATATTCAAAATGAACCTCTCACTACTCAAATTTCTAACATTGATATAGGAGGTATAACACCTACAATTTCTTATAATGGATCAATTGATCCCACCCTTCATGATAAAAAAATTGAAAATCTTTATAAGGATTGGGTCAAATTTAACACCTTTGATGATACCAATCTACTAGCCAAAACCCTCACAGGTGATGTCTTGGATTGGTACAATCAACTTAAAACTCATTCCATTACTAGTTTGGAGGATTTAGTGAATGCTTTAGTGCAAGAATTCTAAACTAGCGATCTTCTCAAAGACACTTTGGCCCACTTCACTAGTTGAAGACAAATTGAAAATGAAACTGATCAAGCCTTTGTTAAAATATGGAAGAATTTATCAAACAAGTATGAACATAACATGGATGATGATAATTATTTTCATCTCTTTACCAATGTTCTCTTTCCTAAGTTACAATATAAGGTCTGCACTCTTTCTCCACATACCTTGGAGGAGGCTACTGACCAAGATAAATGATAAGATTTCCTAATGAATCAATTTGAGCCACCCCAACTTTATGTGGGTGCTCATATTTTACTTATAAAAATTTCAATGTTACCAATGATGGTGTTACATATTCTTATGACACCATTCACAATGTTCAAGCTATCATTCCTACCTCTTCTTCAAAACTAGCTCCTTCTATACAATATACCAATCCTCATTTATATTCACCAAATGACATTAATTTTCACAAACCTTTATCCTTACTTATATTGCTTAAGTGTCTACCTAGGCCTCTTCCATGAAAACTTAACCCTACTTGTCCTATGAAATCTTGGTATGATACTAACAAGTTTTGTTGGTTTCATGCTAGTTGGGGTCATTCTCATGAGACATGTGGACAATTTCATAATTTAGCTATGTATTTTATTCTTTTTCCTAATTTTGATCATGATTCCATCATCCAAAAGCATCAATAAGTGTATGAAATTACTTTCAAATATTATAAATTACATGATAAAAATCAAGCCTCGAATCAAGCAAATGCTCATTTGGCTATCTACAAAGACCCTCTTCCTAATCATCAACCTATTCAAGACAACCAAGACAAGCCCACCCCTTCCACCAATAATTTAGAAAGTCTTGTTGAACCAACTTCTAAAGAGAATGTTGTTAACATGACTAATATTCAAAGGGTGGTGGATTTTATTGATTCGCAAGCTATCTACACTCCTCCTTCATCTCAAACATATCATGTTATCTAAGATTCTTCCCCAACTCATTTAAATGAGTGAGGGCAATAAGATATTATAAATTTTGATGATCTAATTTTTTATTTTCCCTTGGATAACACTTCTCATTCTATCTATACCACATTCCCATCATCTTTCAATACTAATGATAATCAAATATCTACTAACACTTCTTCTACCAATTCTCAAAATCAACTTGAATCAACTACTTCATCATCACAACATGATTTACAACCTTGTTCTAAACCTTATCCTTATTATCAGCATAAATTCCAATGCACTTCAGCTTATCCTTTTGAGGACCTCTTTAATCATTATCCACCTATATCTAACAACATTCTTATGGGTTATGATGAGTGGGATCCCATCATAGAGCTCACTAATCTCCCATCCAAAAGTCCATTCCTTGAGCTTATGAGGACTTATCCACATCATAGAAACCATCTTATGCAACTATTAGTCAAGATGAATGTCTCTCATCCTCCCTTAGTGGTATGGGGGACAACCTTATCTAGATCCAAAGATAGTATATTATAATAATGTGAAGATATGTCTATTAACATTGATGAAATAATTCACACTTCTCTTTCTTTATGATTTTCTATTGCATATATGATTCCCAATGAGATTCTATTTTATGTAAATGATCCTCTCTTATTCATTAGCATCCAAATAGGTGATATTCAAGTTAATCATGCATTTATTGAAAAGTTTTATGGCACCTGTGTCACCTCTCTCAATTTCATTAAGACTTTGGATATTCAAAATGTAATCTGAAGTCTACATGTATCACCTACCAAGGATATGATATAAGGAAAATGCCTCATCTAGGTTGTGTATGACTTCTCATTGCTATCCCACTTATCAACATTCATGTGAAGGTGATGATTGTTAACTTTCCCCTTATAACATTTTATTTGGTAGGTCATGAACTCATCGTATCAAAATCATTGCTTATTTTTCCTACCAATGCATTAAATTCCCTCATAATGGAGCCATTTATAGGATTCAGGGTGGCACTAACCCTTGGAATTTTAAAAAAATCTATGACTGTGGAGTCTTTAAGATTCCTACTCTTGAACCTTTGCTTAGCATTCTATTCCATGAGTCTCAACATCTCAACTTTCCCATTAATTCAACTTGAAGTTACAATGGGCATCTTGAGCTCATTGGGAACATTCCTCTTAACCTCTTAGATTCTAAAAATGATGAGCCCAATAAAATTATATTAAAGAATCACCTCATCTTATCTCATATCTTTTAGCTTCCTTACAACCTCATTCTCATAAGCCTCCTTATAATGACATCCTTGTAGTCTTGACTAAGACTCATCATTATATTCACCACACTTCCTCGGATGACAAGGTCATCCTTACTTGTGTCATTGATCTTCACACCCTAGATTATGATGATGACTATTATTTATATGATCCACTTTTAGGTAGTCTTGTCCAAGACCATGATGTTGAGATTATTCATTATCATTCTTCTTTACTTAATTCTTTTTGTACATCTTCTTTTCTTCCTTCATTTATAGTTCTTAATTTTGCATTTTCCCCCTTTATCAAAAGGTAGATATGGCACTAACACCTCCAATTTGTGAGGAGCCCCATATGATTATGCTCATGGATCATGTTATGCACAAACTCTATTGCTTTGTTAGGTTCCTTGATCACCATAGTTGGTTTACTTATAAGATTAGTGTGACCCTCCATAGACCTTTTATATATCCCACTCCTCCCTTAGTAGAGCCCTCATTGAAGCTTGTTTCTGCTCCTAATATTTTTGAGACTACCCCTACTTATCATCCCATTACTAATTTCATTAAGCCTAGTTCCATTCCTTCTCCACCATCACCATCCCTTGGAGATGATTTGCTTCATGTTGACCATTTTTTTCCCAACAGGCCAAAAATTGGTCCCCTTCTGTCCCTACTATTCTAGGCCATTTCATTTTTTGATTTTGCATGAATCTGTCCATTTCTATAGACTCTACAGGTCCATTTCTACATACTCTATAACTCCATTTCTACGGACTCTATAGGTCTATTTCTATGGACTCTGCAAGTCCATTTCTATGGACTCTACAGAGCTTGGAATTCTATGGACTCTACAGGTCCATTTCTATGGACTCCGTAGGTTTTTCATGGACTTCACAGGGACTTCTACGAACTCTGCAGGGTTAGTCTTTTGGCGCATGAAGAATCAATTTCAGAGAGTGTTAGGTTTTACAAGGCTTCTTCGGGCTCTTGTCTAAATAAAATCACAAGGAAGGTTGGCATCATTTAACCATTGGACCAATTCAATGTCTTGTTTCAACACTTTGGTTCAATCAGCCTTAGTTCATCTCTTGGTTCAATCACTTGGTTCAACCATTGGTCCAACGTTTAAGTTTAGTAGCTTTTGGTTCAAGTGACTTCAAGTTCAACATGTTGGTTCAATGCCTTGTTTCAATTGGATGGTTCAATCACTTGGTTCATCAAAAAATTCAATGAGCTTGGTTCAATGCTCAGTTCAAAGGCTCAGCTCAATAAATATTTGAACCATTAAACCAGTTCAATGATTTGGTTCAATGTTTGGTTTAAAGGAGAAGTTCAATGCAAAGTTCAATGCAAATTTCATCGATAAGTTCAATCAAAGGTTCAAAAGGCTTGGTTTATTAAGGAGTGGCACACATTGTTGAACCGTTGAACCATTGAACCATTTTTGGTTCAATCGGTCAGTTCAACAGCTTGGTTCAAGGGAGCATCCCAAAATCGAAGGGCAAAAGCCCTTGCAGAGGGCAGTTTTGAGTTCAAAATCCCTTGTGGAGGGCAGGTAACACTTCGAAGGCAGCCAAAGGATTTCAAAATGTGAAAAAGACTTAAGGCTTTGAATTGTTTTGAACTTTTTGTCTGAAGGAATTCCTTCAGACAAAAAGTCTGAAGAAACTTGGAAAAGGGTTATGACACAAAACTCGAGAAAATACTCTAAAAGAAAGGAAGCGAGCATGGGATCATTCTTGCAGACATTTTGTCCATAGGAAAAGAGGCCAAAAGAAAACCCCGACCAAGGAGGACAAAATCCCATGAAGTAGAAAAGCCGAAGTAGAAAAAGAAGAAGCAATTTGCCAAGGATGGTGACATCTTGGAAGCGGTCAATTTTAAGAAGATAGACTAGCCATTGGTTTTAAAACTATGACAGGCCCACAAACATCAATTTTACACCTGGAAAGCTAGAGCATAGAAGGCACCAAGTGGAAACCATGGAAGGCTTTGACATGCTTTTTTAAGAGCAATAGAACATGCCACATGTCCCCTGCAAGACTTGGTAGAAGCTGACAAGTGTTAGCCTTCGCGATCTCTCTCTTTTGTACTATGAGAACTAGGGTGGGCCTCAGATGAATTGCTAAAGAAAGTGGAAGTTGACACATGTCCTAATCCATAGGACCTTTAAAGGGTACCTAAAGCTTCCATGAGTGAAGCAGATGTTTCCATATGTCCTACCAATTTTACAGTGAAATGCGCCATGTGTCACTCAATAGAATCGGTGAAAAATGGCCAAGGCAAGCAATGATAGCCCAAGGAATGAAGTGACCTACTAGAAGATAGCCCCTGAGGGTTGAAGGAGCTAGGAAGAGACAAGGCAAGGAGAAAGATGAAGTGCAAGAAAAGACAAAGCAGTCCAAGTGGTGAGGAGAGGTGAGTTATTGCTAGATGGTCATCAAATAGTGTAAATAGTGAGCAGCACAGCCTGCTTTCTCCATTTGGCATTTACGAGGGGACAAACCATAGTTTATTTGTAAGAAGAGAGTAGTCTATTTGTAGAAAAGAGGCATGGCCATGTTTTTCACATTAATGTGGAATGCCTAAGTCAAAGCAGGAACCAACAATCAAACGGCTCCCTCTTCCCAAGGCTCAGAGTGCACATGGGCCAACTTGCAAAAAGAGCACCAAAGTCTTTCCTAGAAATCACCAAGTTCTCTTCCTCTCTCTATATATTGTAAATCTTCTCATTTGAGAAAGGATCCATTCTCTTATCCTTAAGGCAAAACTCTGCCCAAAAATCTCTCGTTCTTGTAAGGCATAGCTCTGCCAGTTTTTACCTTGAATCAGTTTTTAGCATTTTTACCTCTAGCTAGACTTGCACTTTAAAGTATATGTCTATTTTCTTATTTTGTGTTAAGTCATTATCTTTTATGATTTTCATAGATCAATTACAGTATGTCCAGTGCATTGCAAAGTCTCCTTTCTGTAGGTCTGCCAGAAGTGTAGGTGCTTGTGAATAGGTTACCATAAGTGTGTCTGAGGATGCCTTTGGTAGTTTCTTCCTCCCTGTATTTTCATAGACCCCTAGCTAACTATTGCAGAAGAACTCCCCACTTCAGATGAAGTGTATGGGTGCTTCTTTTTGGTGAAAAGTGTATATTTGGGCTGGGTGGGTCACATTTTCTGGTATATCATCTTTTACTTTTGAATCTTAGGTTTTGTTTTCAGCATCTCTCTCTCCCTTTTCATCCCTCCCTTTTTTCATTTTATTTGTTAGTAGTAGGAGAAACTAGGACCTAAAGATACATCAGAGGGAGCTAGCCCTTATCTAGAGACTCTCTCATCTAGCTTCGCCAGTCCCACAGGCGAGAGGGGAGTTTCCATTGTTGTGTGTGGAAGGGCAGGAGCTAGACATCCTACCCCCAAGTACAATCCACTGTGTCAACAATTTTTGGCATGCCCGGTGGGACCAACTAGGATAAGTGTCCAAAGAGTTGAAATTTTTTTGGTGTGTTCATCAACCAACTAGCCTTTGGAGGTTTTTGCATCAACACCAATGGCGACTCCAAGTTGAATCAGCTGGTTAGGTAGCCAAGTGCCATCAGAAATCACTTTTTTGCATGTATAATTTCTTTGCACAAAATCATGGACCTTGTATTCCTTCATATGACTATGATCAAGCTCAAAATGTTTAGAGAATCACCTCAAGCAACTCTCCTAGTTTCCCTTCACTGATAAGGGAGGTGGCACTAGAGTTTGAGAAGCAGGTAATGGAGATCGACAGACTGGATGAGCAGTATGGTTATCAGTAGGAGCTGATGTATAAAGAGGCATGTTTGTTCAGGCAAGCTCAAGCCTTATAATCCATAGAGGAGGAGGTAGCAAAATGGAGGAATCCATTGATTTAAGGCAGTTAGCCTTGCATGCCCCCTCCTATCCTAAAGAAAGTCCCCTCTTATACACTAAATCCTTTCTATCAGATGGCACTTGCTCACTCCATCTCATTTGATGCATCAATCAACCCTGCTCTTGACCCCATATGCCTAGCCTTCAAGTATCAAAGGAAACTAAAACAACCTCCCATGGAGATAAACCTTCTAAACTCCTTAGATCATGAATCTTCTTTTGAGGGGAACTTTACAAACCAACACATCTCTCTCAAAACTACTCCTACTCAACATGATGATGTTGGTGACCTCCAAGAAAGACTCTTTCAGGATAATCTAGCCAATAAAATTGAAGATTTAGAGGCTAAGATGAGGCTGCTTTGTGAAAGAGAGATAGAACTTCCAGACCTTGTGGAGGAGCCCTAGGACCTTGGAGAAAACAAAGTTACTGCATGTTCATAGGAGTAAAATTCCAATTTTGAGATCTTGAATTGGAATAAAATAGTAGAATCATGGGGCAAGAAGGAGGAGAAGAAAGGTTTTTCTCAAAACCTTGAAGAAGATGAGGCTGCTCCTACTCATGATGATGTAGGTGACCCCCAAGAAATGCTCTTCCAAGAGGATATGGCCAGAAGAATTGTAGAGTTAGAATCTAGAGAGATATTCCTTAGCAAATGTGTGATGGATGGTTCAGACCCAATGGCACATTCTATGTCTGAACACACCCCATCTACACACTTCCAAGAGAGTTATTAGGCCACACCTAATGTTGATGAAGTTATATCCAGATGGAAGGAGGAGAATCATTTGATTCTAGCTCAAGGACTGCCTCCTCTTCCACATGGTTTTCCCACTTCATCCCTTCTAAAGGAGGCACCTGTTCTATAAGAGGTGAGTGAGGAGAAGAAGATCCAATTTACAGCTCTTCAGGAGGCTATCATGAGTGACAATAAAGAAGAAATCATCATCGATGCTCCTTGTGAAGACCTCATCAATAATGGAGAAGACACAGGGCATGCATACATGTAGATGTTCCAGCAATATGAGGAGGAACATAAGCATGGTGAGCTCTCTCCCCCTTTATTTGATGAACTTCCTTGTTGTTTCAATGAGGAGGACTGTTATGTCGAGGATCTTGAGTTGGAGGAGGATCAAGAGAATATCTTTGAACATCTAGAGATCTTAATATTTGAGGAGGAAAAGGAGAGGTTTGTCTTCCTTGAGGAAAGCCTTAAAGAAGAAAATTTTGAATAGAGAGGTGATGTTTTGTGGGATGAGTAATCAGTTTGTGATTCCATTTAAGACATCACCATAGTCACCCTTCTTCAAAAAGGCCCAGAAGAAGTAGAAGATGAGTCTGACAGAGTCTTCAATGAAGCAGAAGGAAATGGGTCGGACCATGATGCACTGCAAGGGAGCTATACATATCAAAGGGCTTATGGTGATGAGCCAGCAGCCATTGATTTCTTGGTGAAATGCACCAACATGGATGACTAGCATTCAACAAGATTCTAGGGACAAATAGAGTATGTATATGTTGGAAGCATGTTTGATCTGATCCACTTAGATACAAGCTAATCCAAGTGATAGGCAAGAGGAGCAGGTCACCAACTCTCCATTTCATTCAGCCACTTGTCTGGCACCATAAGTCTTCTTGCCAGGAAGGGGACTTAAGAAGTTTTCCTTTTGATCCAGGAGGAAATCAAGTACACCTAGTTAGTTGTACATAGTAGTTTCTTTACAGTTGTCTTTCCTACTTTGCTTAAGTGTAGTTTACACAAGTAGTGTTTTTAGTTTTGTTTGTGCTTTCCCTTGTGTCTGGGGTAAAAAGTTTCATGTTTGATTCTTGGATATTTGGGGCTATTGCTAACCTTTTTTCAAAGCTGCATTCTGACTCCGTGCCCAATGGACTACAAGGCAACAGGTCTCTAAGCATATCAGGCAGGCTTCCCCTGAGAGTCACCAATTTGTTGACCATTTTTTACCTAACAGGCCAAAAATTGGTCCCCTTCTGTCCCTACTATTCTAGGCCATTTTATTTTTTGATTTTGCATGAATTTGTCCATTTTTACAGACTCTGCAGGTCCATTTCTATGGACTCTGCAGGTCCATTTCTATAGACTTTGTAGGTCTATTTCTACAGACTCTACAGGTCCATTTATATGGACTCTATAGAGCTTGGATTTCTATGGACTCTATAGGTCCATTTCTATAGACTCTGTAGGTTTTCTATGGACTTCACAGGGACATCTATGAACTCTATAGGGTTAGTCTTCTGGCGCATGAAGAATCAGTTTTAGAGAGTGCTAGGTTTTACAAGGATTCTTCAGGCTCTTCTCTGAAGAAAATCACAAGGAAGGTTGGCATCATTGAGCCACTGGACCAGTTCAATGTCTTGGTTCAACACCTTGGTTCAATCGGCCTTGGTTCATCACTTGGTTCAATCACTTGGTTCAGACATTGGTTCAATGTTTAAGTTCAATGGCTTTTGGTTCAAGTGGCTTCAAGTTCAACATGTTGGTTCAATGCCTTGGTTCAATCAGATGGTTCAATCACTCGGTTCATTGAATGGTTCAACAAACTTGGTTCAATGCTTAGTTCAAAGGCTCGGCTCAACAAATGTTTAAACCGTTGAACCAGTTCAATGAATTGGTTCAACATTTGGTTCAAAGGAGAAGTTCGATGCAAAGTTCAATTTTAAGTTCATCGACAGGTTCAATCAAATGGTTCAAAAGGCTTGGTTTAATAAGGATTGGCATGCAGTGTTGAATCATTGAACCATTGAACCATTTTTGGTTCAATCAGTTGGTTCAATGACTTGGTTCAAGGGAGTGTCCCAAAGCCGAAGGGCGAAAGCCCTTATGGAGGGTAGTTCTAAGTCTAAAATCCCTTACAAAGGGCAGGGAACACTTCAAAGGCAGCCAAAGGATTTCAAAACGTGAAAAAGACTTAAGGCTTTGAATTCTTTTAGAATTTTTGTCTAAAGGAATTCCTTCAGACAAAAAGTTTGAAGAAATTTAGAAAAGGGCCGCGACACAAAACCTGAGAAAATACTCTGAAAGAAAGGAAGTGAGCATGGGATCATTCTTGCAGACATTTTATCTGTGGGAAAAGAGGCTGAAAGAAAAGCCTGACCAAGGAGGACAAAAGCTCACAAAGTATAAAAGTTGAAGTAGGAAGAAGCTGAAGGAATTTTCCAAGGATGATGACATCCTGAAAGCCGTCAACTTTAAGAAGATAGACTAGCCGTTGGTTTTCAAACTATGACGGGCCTGTGAATGTCAATTTTACACATGGAAATCCAGAGTGTAGAAGGCACCAAGTGGCAACTGTGAAAGGCTTTGACATGTTTTTTTAAGGAGTAGTGAAATGTGCCATGTGTCCCCTGCAAGGCCTGGTGAAAGCTAACAAGTGTCAGCCTCCACGGTCTCTCTCTTTTGTCCCATGAGAAATGTGGTGGCCCCGAATGAATTTCTAAAGAAAGCAGAAGCTAACACATGTCCTCTTCCATAGGACCTTCAAAGGGTACCTAAAGCTTCCATGAGTCAAGCAGATGCTGCCACATGTCCTACCTATTTTATAGCGCAATGTGCCACGTGTCACTCACTAGAATCGATGAAAAATGGCCAAGGCAAGCAGCGAGAACCCAAGGAATGTAGTGACCCACTAGAAGATAGCCCCTGAGGGATAAAGGAGCTAGGAAGAGACAAGGCAAGGAGGAAGACAGGTGTAGGAAAAGACAAAGCAGTCCAAGTGGTGAGGAGAGGCGAGTTATTACTAGATGGTCATCAAATGGTGTAAACAGTGAGTGGCGCGGCCTACTTTCTCCATTTGGCATTTACAAGGGGACAAACTATAGTCTGTTTGCAAGAAGAGAGTAGTATATTTGTAGAAAAGAGGCATGGACATGTTTTTCACATTAATGTAGAACACCTAAGTCAAAGTAGGAACTAACAATCAAATGGCTCCCTCTTCCCAAGGCTCAGAGCACACATGGGCCAGCTTGCAAAAAGAGTGCCAAAGTCTTTCCCAAAAATTGCCAAGTTCTCTTCCTCTCTATATATTGTAAAACTTCTCATTTGAGAAAGGATCCATTCTCTCAGCCTTAAGGCAAAACTCTACCCAAAAATATTTCAGGCTTGTAAGGCAGAGCTCTGCCAGTTTTTACCTAAAATCAGGACTTAGCAATTTTACCTCTATTTGGACTTACACTTTAAAGTATATGTATGTTTTCTTATTTTGTGTTAAGTCATTGTCTTTCATGCTTTTCATAGATTTATTACAGTATGTCCAGTGCATTGTGAAGTCTCCTTTCTACATGTCTGCCAAAAGTGTCTATAGGGGAGTGTAGGTGCATGTGAATAGGCTACCATAATTGTGTCTAAGGATGCCTCTGGTAGTTTCTTCCTCCCTGTATTTCCACGAACCCCTATCTAACTATTGTAGAAGAACTTCCCACTTCAGATGAAGTGTATGGGCACTCATTTTTGGTGAAAAGTGTATATTCAGGCTAGGTGGGTCACATTTTCTAGTGTATCACCTTTTACTTTTTAAGCTTAGGTTCTATTTTCAGCATCTCTCTCTCCCTTTTCATCCCCCCCTTTTTTCATTTTATTTTTTAATAGTAGGAGAAACCAGGGCCTAAAATATACATCAGAGGGAGCTAGCCCTTATCTATAGACTCTCCTCTTTAGCTTCACTAGTCCCACAGGCGAGAGGGGAGTTTCCATTGTTGCGTGTAGAAGGACAAGAGTTAGGCATCCTTCCCCTGGGTGCAATCCACTGCGTCAACACTTCCTTTGCCTAAGATGGCTCCTTTTCCCACCAAATGGGTTGATGAGTCTTCTCTAGTTTCTTACACTCTTGTTACACCACCTTTCATGAGTGTTTACCTAAGGCCATTCACAGGTGTATCTGTTACTTTCATGAGACATATAATCATTCTTCTACCCATTATTACAAGTTATGACAATATCTTGAAACTTTACATTCATATTCCCCATAATTAGATAAAGCCATACTTCCCCCAAAGGTACTTTCTAAATATATTCCTAAGTATGTTGAGGTATATTATCTATGGCACTTATGTGGTAAACATCACATCGATCATTGACACATCCTTCAATAACACCTGAAGGATCACCTTATAACCATTCCCAGACCTTCTTTTATTCCTCCCATAGGTCATTCCTACAATAAGGCTTCTCCTTCTTCTCCCATGGATCCACCTCCAATGGTTCCATCCCCCTTATAGTCCCTTTGTCATCATTCATACCTATACCCATGATTTATTCACCCATGGACCTTCCCTCACTTATGGATCCTTCTTCACCGTTGATTCTTTTATCCCCAATAGAACCCTCTCCCATGCATTCTCCCAATCATCCTTTTCCTAATTTCCTTCCTCAACATGATCCATCGAGTATTTCTACTTTTTCTATGGGGGAGATTGGTAGAGAAGTATTTTCCTAGTTTTCATTAAAGATTGACTAAACATTAACAATAGTTTGTATCCAACTTCATAGAGATCTATCCAATGTCTTGGATAATGTGTGTGGGAATATTTATTAGTATTTATGAGCACATGCATGGTGCTTTTGATTTACATTTGGATGGAACATGTGCTTCAGTCTTATATTTTCATCTATCTATTATATCATTTGACACTGTCAAATTTCTATTTATATTACATGGTGATTTTCCCTTTTGTTCTATATCTTGCTTATATTATCATATATATTTACATATGAGTGTATTTATTTATCATTATTTTATTTTTCTTTCTTGAGTTTTTTAAAAACTCTCTTCTTGTATCTTTATGATTTTTTTATTTCTTATTGCTATTTTTTCATAGTTAATTGTCATTGTGACTTGGTTATACCAACCTTGTTCCCTTTGGTTATTGTCTCCTTTTACCATGTGATCAGTTAGAAAATAGTTCATCTCATTATATTTTCCTTTTACCAGTTCACTTTGGATTTCATTTTTCCCCCTTTTCCCTTTTTTCAAACTAAGCATATACATAGTTAAGAGTTGAGATCACATGCTAGTTCATTATTAAGCCTAAGTGTCCTAGTTAGTATTTATCTTTGGTTACTTAGCTTCCTTTCGCCTTAGCCTAAATCTCATTCATCTGTATCACTACATATCTCATGATTGGTGATTCCAAGTCCTTATGGAGGAGGAATCTAAAAATCTATAAAAATTTAAAAGCCAAATCATATAAATAAAAGGTGATGATATTAAAAGGCAAAAATATTCTTAAAAGTCAAATCACACTAAAATACATTATTCAAAGCACATCTCCTTTTTCTAGTCAAATCTCAAACTCTGTAGTTGGCCTCATGATAGGGATGAGGTCCTTTGGGGTGTAGTAGGGCAGTAGTTTAAAAAAAGAGAATAAAAAAATCTTTTAGTGCTACCTACTTTATCACGTCAGTACCCAATCTTTGTAGTAGATCGATGGATCTATAAGGGGTCTTGAGGAATGGGGAGCACATCATAGGAAGGTAGTTCCATTTTAATTTTTCTTATACCAATCTATCTTCATGAGTTGATCTTAGTAGCATGCCTATTTTCCTACGTGGCTTTATGTCTATAGAGAACAAGTTTCATTTGTATATAAATGGTTATTAGTCACTTAGCATATTTTCATGTCCTTAATATGCCTCTTGTCTCCTAAGGTCTTCTCATAAGACACCTAAGTCTTAATTTTTACACTCCCTTTTTCATTTCCTTTATCCCTTATATTTCCTCTTGAGAAATATTGTTTTGTCTACTGATCACTCCCTTTGGGATTTCATTTGTGAGTTGATTTGTAAGATCATAGATAGGACCTGACATCCCTCACAAATTACCATCTTTTCCTTCCTATTACCTACATCCTTTATTACCTAATTTTTCCTATATATTCCAACCCAATGGTGTTCTCTTTGTGAGTTGCTTTGTAAGACCGTGGATAGGACTTGGGGTTCCTCACAAAATTTTCCAATATCTAAGTCACCATCCAAATTACATATGTTAAATATGAGATAAGATTCAATTGATTATGAAGTTATAAATCATTTTAAATGCTTCCCAGATTGATTAGTATGTTTTATGCTTACTTCATTTCTCTTTTGCCTTTTATATTCTTATTTTCTGAGTGCATGTAAAATTACAACAATTTATTAAATTTTTCATACTTCCCAGCTTGAATTAGTATGATAAATTTAAGTCAAAACTTTTACAAATTTTGTTTTTATTTTATACTTCCCAACATTATTTACTATGATTGATTAACTTAATTTATATGTGTGTATACCATTTTGTGCCCTTTTATATACCTTCCATTTTATCACATTGTTTTCATACTTCTCAATGTGATTTATTATTATTTTACTTGTTTTAATTTGGTGAAAAACTCTTTCACTTTGGTTTACAAACAAATTTATTTTTACCATCTTGTTTTACCACCTCTTGGTTCTTTATACTTATTCTTTTTTTTTTATTACACATTTCCCAACTTGAACTAGTGTGTCGTACATTTGTTTTGATTGATTGTATTTTACCAAGTCCTTTTTGCCTATTTCTTTATAACCATGCATGTGTATTATATAATTCTAGAAAAGAAACTACATCTCATATATTTCCTATAACATATACGACACAACTAAATACATTTGATAGAAAGAAATATATCCAAATCATCCATAGCCACAACCATAATAAGAATAATAATGACAATATACAATTAAAATTAATATTCTAAAATGGCATATATATATATATATATATATATATATATATCATGAGTTTTGATGCAACAAGTACAATCATATACAATGCTTTAGCTCTATGGTTGGACTCCATCTTATATATCTAATGGCCTAGCCATGTTGCCTATTGAGGCCTTGATTTGACTCCTATGAATAGTACACTATAAAGAGGCCATCTGAGATCTCAATCCCTTTACCTATCCCTGTAGGTGTGTTACATGTGCATGTGCCTATACCAACTAGGTCTAGGTCTCTGTATGTGCCCATGTCATCTACATCACTATATCTAGATGCATAGCTCTTTCCTTTACCAAGGATTGTCATGCTCATGTCTTACCTACACCCATCTCTATTTTTGGTTGCATCATCTCCCTCTATGATCATATCTACCTCACTACCTCTCTAGCTAATATGAACTAGCTCACTTGAGCTGAGGCAGATGGTATACTAGGGTCCTCTAATATAGTAGGTTCATATGGCTATAGAGTCTCCTCCATGATGTCATAAAGAGTTTTCCTCACAAGATACCCCCATATCTCCTCTTCATCCTTATACATGCCTAAAAAACCACACAGATAGATATTAGGTAATTGTTATATCTCAAAATATCTATCTATCTCTACTTTCAAAATAAAAACTTAAGTAATAATTCAATCATATTTTTACTTATTTATATCTTGGCCACTATCGTCTCACCATCTATATGACCACCTATCATAGTCTCCCTATCTACAAGGCTTGCTAGTAACCCTTCTATAGGTCACTTCCTTTATATGTCACTTCCTCAGCTTAAATCCAATTATCACAGCTCATGTCTACCTCAACCTACACCTGAGTGGCCTCTCTATCATCATATCCTCTTGCTCACCTATTGGGTTATTAGGGATGGTAATAGTATCCTCTCTCTCTCTCTCTCTCTCTCTCTCTCTCTCTCTCTCTCTCTCTCTCTCTCTCTCTCTCTCTCTCTCTCTCTCTCTCTCTCTCTCTCTCTCTCTCTCTCTCTCTCTCTCTCTCTCTCTCTCTCACACACACACACACACACACACACACACACACACACACACACACACACACACACATTCATCCTACCTCTGTTGACATCATGTCCTTAGTGGTTTCTATATATATCACTATAAATATGGTGGTGGTACATATGGTATCTCTACCTATGTATCCCTATGCTCTTCTTTTGCTCCATGTCATGCTTGACTAGTCTATGGTTGCTTATGACATGACCTCAGCATCGACCTCACTACTGGTGGCCCTAATCCTCTCTTCCATTTTGGCTCTCTCAAATGTTGAGCCCACTATTTAGGCATTAATATTAGTTTTAATAGATGAGGTAGTCCCATTTATATTGGCACATGTGCCACTAGATGTATCTCTCATCACCAAGTGTAGTGTATAGTCACCTTCATCCTCACTGTAGTTGGTGTAACTATGCCCTAATTCACCCATGTAGCTATTATGTGTCCATATGGATACTGTGTTATGTCTATGTGTCTCACCATATTTAAAATTAGCATGTGGGGTATAACCTGCACTACTTGGTCTTCTATCCATATATGTACTCAATGCAACATATCATCGACTGCATGAAGTAACCTAATCAATCGATATATGGGAAACCTCTAATATATCCAAGACACAAATAATACAATTAGTCCTATCAATTTATACCCTTTGATTAGTATGTCATACATATCATGTACGAGTTAGACCTAGATGATAGAACTAAGATCATAGATAACTCTATCCTTTAGAATCATCCTTCTCAAGGATGCCACAAATAGTGGTACCTTATCATTTGACTTATGATAGAGCACTCACTATGTCACAAGTATTATCATAGCCTTCCAGATATCTATAATCTATGATGTATATGCATCAAACATACTAACTCCCCTACCCAATAATATCATATCTGAGCCTATTGACCACATGACTAAGGCTCTCCTCTCCTCTACGTTGTCTGGTATCCCTGTGGCCACTAGTGCTCTTGATATCAATAGTCCTAGGATCGTGTGGGCATCCTCCAACATGATAGTCACCTCTATGGTATTCCCCTCCACCTCCCATCTAAAGGTTTTGGTCAATAATTCCTAACATTCAAGAAACATGATCAATAGATTAGCACTTAAGGGAATGCTACACATATCAGCTATCCCTCCTAGACCTATGGCTACTAGTCTAGCCCTATCTCCATCTGACAATTTCTCTAACAAGTTTGGTAACCATGCAACATCCATAAGTCACCAGAATCTATGTCATCCCTAAAACCATATAAAAAACAAAAAATATATTAAAACCTTCATGTCATGTATAATCACAATACATTATTTTTCAAATTTTAATAAAAAAACAAGACTAAAATACTTTAATTTAATCATATTAACCCATTTTTAGCCTATTCAGTCCTTTTTTCCCTTACTTGGTCATTTTGGGACATTCTCCCCTTCTTTCAGGGTTTACATGCATTTATGTACCATTATGGCTCTTTGGTCAAACTATTTTGATAAAAATTTCCTTATTTTTGACCTAGTTGACTCAAAAATCTAAGTTAACCCTCTTATTTTCCCCTCCTTAGAACTTAGTTGGAAAAAATGTTCTAGGTCGACAATCTACAAAACATATAGGGTTGACACACACCTACTGGGTTGGTAGTATGGATTTTGCTTATTTTTAGTCTACTAGGTCGACCTAGTTTATTTTCCTTGCTAACCCCTTGCATTTTCCTTAAAAAGTGCCTTTTTTTGGTTTTATTCCTAATTACTCTAAACCCATTTCCATATTATTTTTTCCTACCTATATAATCTAATTTTTTTTCATTGTGACATTAAAAATTTGTTAAAATTAAATTTTACTAAAAATACACTTAATTCACTAAAAATATCAAAAACTAGCTTAAGATTCATAGTTGCATACTTGTAATGCACTCACTGCAACTCCTAGAGCTCCCCATCATCTAGCATGTTGTCTCCTCACCATCCTAGCTCATTTGGTCTCTAGGGATCTTTATCTCTTCTTCACAAATCAAAATAATCAAATGACTTCTCTTTTCCCCTATTTAAAAACACTTTTCAAAATTTAAATCTTTCAATTATTTTCTAGCAGATTCCTTATTTTTCTTATATCTCTATTTCTACTCATATATTTTGTAAACCATAAAATTCATTTGATTCATGATGACGTAGAGAATCTTTTCCGATATATATATATATTCTATTTTTGCACTAACTTCTATAGGTTCACCCCGTGTTCTTTACATAGGATGCCTTCACTTTCTTACAATTTACTTCTTTATATATAGCACTAAGGTAAGTAAAGGTATGTGTTTTTCAATTCTATCCTTTTATTTATCTTATTTTTTGCTTACTACACTTTACTTAGCATCAATGTTATGTGTTATCATGTTTTATCCCAAAGCACCATCTCGTGTTACACTTACATGACACGTGATGAGCTTCGAGTGGGGCATATGTATACACATAATATTTTAAATTTTTTATTGATTACTGACACTTTGTATCTTTCAACAACCTATTGAGGCTCAATCTCTCTGAGTGCACACCTTAAGGGGTTCATTGGGAAAGGGCTGGGTGGACCCTTGGTGCTTCATACAATTATTGTCCCTTTTTCCACTTTCCATCTACACACTTGTCTCCTAAAAATATTCACCCTAAGATTATTCTTCTTAGTCTTACCCATTCCACTCATTTGTCATGCTTTATCCTTCTTTTTTTTGCCTTATTCCCTTTTGGACAATCGGTTGTACTAGGTCGACTAGGTCAACCTTGTACTATCTAGGGGTATTTTTCACTCTTTTAGATTGTTATCCCTTTGCTAACCTAGCTTGATACTTAGTGATTTATCCCCTAAAAATATATAGGCTCGACCTTATATAGTCAAAACATTTTTTATGATTTAGGGCAAGATTCGTTTATATATACAAGTTCATTTACAACCATTTGTAAGAATAAAAGTGAAGAAAAATAAGTGTGAATAAACATCTTCTTATTAACCATTCTACTTGAGATATAAATCTTAGGGTTTCATACTTTCCTTTGAGATATAGATCTTATCTTTTGGATAAGTCTTTTGGATGCATAGATAGGTTGTGTAACATAGTGTTGATTTGTCTTTATTATCTTTGCATACCATAATAATCTCTTATGAAGCACCTTGGCCAAGGGATATATTGAAGCTCAATAAGTTCATCTTTAAAGGTAAGTATTCCCAACTTCATTTTTCCTTTGTAAGAGTACATAGATAATATAGTTGTGTTTCTCTTTTATGCATTAGGATTTTGTATACATTGACATGAGTATATGTCTTCTATGCATGTTTAGTTTAGTTTGTTTTTTTTCTAACCCCCACTTTGTGCCATAAGCTTTGGTGTGCACTATATTAGATTTAATTTCTTTTTTATCAAAATAGAGTGAATATCAAAACTAGGACTCTTTTTCAGTTGTTGCATGATTATGTTAGATTGTAAGCTTTGTAACCCTTATTAGCATGGTGTATTATGATAAATGATCCCCTAATCAGGTCTAATGGATCCTCATATTGGTCATGCCCCCACTTAAAAAATGTATCCTCAATTGAAAGTGTAGGTATGCTTTATCTTCTCTGAGCCAGGATTGATTTATAGACATGATTTATTTTTGATTGCATATATTACCTATAACTAAACCCACAACTATGTTATTTTTATTTTCATGTGGATGATGTTGTTATTATGTCTTCTATGTTCATGATGTTTTTGTATGCCTTCACATCTGATTAAATTTTTAATGCTATGTTAATAGAGTGATGAAACATTACACACAAGTGTGTTGCCTATAACTAAGCTCACATGTGTGTTATTTTTATTTTCACGTGCATGTCATCATTATAGGGATTTCTATTCTCATGGTGATTTTTCATGCATTCACATCTGATTCAACATTTACTGATATGTTCGTGGTGGTTGTCAAATAAAGTCATGTGATGCTTGCCTTATTAATTTATCCTCATCAACTTTAAGTGTGGAAGCCATAAGTTTTGTTCTTGGATCCTTATTTGTCTCGTAATTAAATCTATTTATCTCTTTATTTAATAGTAAAATTTTATTGCCAACATAAGTTGTAATAGTAACTGCATCAGATCCATCAACTTGGACATCATTTTGTGAATGGTCAATCTTTCTAAAACATGCATGAGCATTTGTGGATTGAGGAAACATATTCTTATGATAGAAGGGCCCTGGAGATCCTCATATGCTCCTAAAAATTCTAAGAGAGACTTTTCATTAGAAAATTCATCAAATGTCATAAGTTCTGGTGATATGGCATCATTAATAATCTTTGGATATACAATTGATAATGTGGATATACGATTGACTAATTATTTTATTTGCTTAATAGATTTGAAAAAACTTATATGTCTATTTTTAGATGTACCTGAGTTGGAATTTATTGAACCCTATTTATAACCAAGGCCTTGTATATCTTTGTGAGTATATGCCTCATTAGGATGAATAATGCATTGTGCATGCTTTCCTAGTCCTTTATTTCTCTCAATTTCAATTTATTTTCTTAGAAAAGAAGTAAGAAACTAGATATAGGTATGGTAGAAGAACTTGTTTGTTTGTATGCATGTGATCCAGATGATTGTGAAGATCTCCTATTTATCTTAGGAAGAATGACTTGTAGATAATAAAATACTAAAGCAAAGGGGTTGTTATATGGATAGCAAGGTGGATTTCCTAGCATGAGGTAGATCCAAGAAGCGTGAGCTTACTAAGAGGTTGTCAATCCACTCTCTTATAATAGTTAAGTTGAAAGAAATAAATATGAAGTACTTGCATCAAATGACAAAAAAAATTGAAATGGAATACAAGAAGAAATAAATGATCTATAAAGGAAATAGACTAATTATAGCAATACATGGGTCAATACTAATGTTAAATAGGTCATGTCAGGTTCAAAAAATAGGTTGAAATTCTATGAATGGGTGAAAAGGCAAAATGTTGAATTTGATTGAGGCTAAGTAGGTGGAAATATCTTATTGCTATTTATTACCACAGTGACCACTAGTGGTTGGGATGATCCTCAATGGTTAAGGTTACTGTTGATGGTTGGGTGATTGTCAATAGATGAAGGTGAGCATCAGTGGTTGATGTGGGTTCTGAGAAGTATTACAAAAATCTTGGGTTGATGAGGTCAGTGATCAGGTAGTGGATTGTTAAAGGTCTGGTTAGGGATGGGAAGTTAGAATATATAATGTAGAAGGGTTTGGGTCAGAAACTAAGTAATCATAACTTGAAAACTAAAAATGTACTTAACTAGTTATTTGATAGTTGATAGCTAATTTGAGAGTGATTGAGGTAGAGTAATGGTACTTTAATTGAAAATTAATTTTGGTAAAGGTTTGGGTCTCTATTACAATTGTTGACTTGCTGGAGGGAAGACCTGCAAATAAGTTCTTGATGCTAGAAGCTCCTGATGACTATTGATTGATAACTTGATTTCTTGATTGTAAAATTCATAGGTCTCTAGATTTTTAGATCCTTTTTCACCTTCTAATCCTCTCATTTTATAGGAAAAGATATGAAGGTGTAGGTTCTAGAAGGGGTGAAACTCGTTACACAATTTTAATTATTTATTCCTTAGCTTTTTGAATGAATTAAATTGTGATGAGTTTGGGTTCACAGACAGTCTGAGTTGTAATGCTTAGGTGGTAGGGACCTAACCATCGGTGGTCAAGGTGATCATCAGTGGTCAAGGTGACCATCGATGGTTGAGGGTTTAAGATCAAGTAGGGTAAAAAGGTAGGTTAGTGAGTTGGTTTAGCTAATTAGCTAACTTGACTCAAGGTTATGGTCAAAAGTTGGGTAATGATCCGATCCACTAGTGTTTCAACATATAAAACCATAATGTATGATTTATTAATGTCTACATTTTTCCCCCTTTTTATTATTTAGTTTATGTCCGTAAGATATAAAATAAAAATGGATTATGGGTTGAAGGTTTGGTTTCCCTGAGCATGGAATGAGGTGTTACCCCTCAAACTAGGAGTTGATGAGGTAAAATTGAAGTGAGTATGGGTTTGACAAGTAGTTGATGGTGAGTCATGAGGTTGGTGATAATAGTGGTGGGGAATTTGAAGTGAAAACATGCACATAAAATGTGACTAAGTTAGATAGCTTATATTTTGCATAAACTAATTTGCCATGGTTGGTAAAAAAAATAAGGTTGGTTTTAAAAGGACTGGTGATAGGGTGACCATGCCACAATATTAAGCATAGTTTTTTAGGTTATTCATATCAAGTCTCCTAGATGAGGTTGGTGTTTTTCATAGGTATTTAAGGTAGGAAATACTCCTAAAAAACATAAATGGTTTGGTGTGCACTAGGTGGTATAAATTTGAATGGTTAATATGGCAGTCTTGGTTGGTGCAGTCAAAAAGACCAATGCAAGGTCATCACAAAATATGTGATAGTTGGGGGCCCAAAATGGCCAACATCGAGGTGGACATGGTTGGTAGGGTATGCAAATAAGGTAATCTCCAAAGGGTATCACTAGGGTATGTAGGTACCCAAATTTAAGAGGTTGACATCCTAACCATTGATGATCAGGGGTTATGATTGTGACCGTCAATGGTCACCCTAATTGTCGATAGTTAGGTTATAAAACCTTAAAAGTGTGGAGGTCAAAAAGTGAGATTGATAGTCATTTTCACTAATTTGATTTTTACTCTTGAATATGTACATACCTGTATCCTTGGCATTTTATGTGAGGGTGTTGACAAGGTGGTTGTTGAGTGGTTGACTGTGTAGAGGTAATTACTAAGGTAGATTGAGATTGGTACTAAGGATGTAGGGTAAATAGGGATGTGGTCAAGTCATCAAACCTAGGATTCCTCCTCGATGATGGTTGAGGAATGAGGTAGGGGTTGCATTAATTTGGTAGAATAGATTGATTTATTTATTTTTGGTTGTATTTGAGCTTGGTTATTTTGGTATTGTCTTGTTGGATGGGTTTTGGGTTTTAACCTAGTTTTAAGTTTTGTGTTTTTATTGTTAAAATTTTCTAGTGAAAATTTAAATGGGGGAGGGTAGGTAGTTTAGGGGTAGGGTAGAGGAAAAATTTAGGGTAATTAGTGTTGGATATGTGTGGTTGGGTAAGTTTTGGGTAGGTAGGGTTTATAGTTTACCACCAACAGTCACACAATAACTATTGGTGGTCATACTCGATCATCTATAATCATAGTTGACCATTGATGGTCAAAGACCGTAGGAAAAATGGGTAGCTAATCATCGACAGTCATACTGACTGTTGGCGGTCAACCAAATGGTCAAGTGTTTTTGATAAATGTTTAAGGTAATAGCTGAATTGGAATGTTTTAGCTTTGGAATGCTAAGGATAGTTGGGGTGTAAGGTAGGTTTAAAAAGAGGTTTATGTAGTTTATATGGGATTAAATAGGTGTTATTAGGTAGGTTAATGAGGTAAAAATGGTGAAGTCCATGGGAAAAATAGTTTATTTAAAACTAAGTGTGTTCACTATATCAAACTTTGCAAGCATGGGATCAGATCTAGATGTGAGATTAGATTCCTTGGATCTTTATAGAGATCCACCATGGGATGATGAATGATGATTGGGAGTACATAGAGGAGGTTGAGCTCATAGTGATGATGTACTACTAGCATGTACTGTGAGATGTAGCAATGATCGTGGCCCTCATCAAGACATGGGATCTAACCATGAACACCTTCCTCTTATTGACTGGTATGATGATATTATTAGAGGATATACATAGGATCATACAACTACCCATTCAAGGGGAGCTGATATATCATATTAAGAGGGAGGAGAGAGATGAGAACATAGAGATTTTATATGGTGATGATCAATATTTTGTTGGGTGGCACATTAGAGGCTTTAACTACAGACCTTTGTATCAAAGGGCCAGGGATGACTGGAGGTTGATGATAATGATGATGATGATGGTGACCTCATACTTTATGATTCTATATTCAAGTAATGGGAGGTTTCCCTATATGTTACTAGGAGTCGTAGTGAGATGTAACTATGTTTATTTGGGTGGGCCCCTATTTTGATGGTAAAAATATATAAGGAGTTATGTGGGTTCAGATCTCATAAGAGGTATGACATTAGTGTGGGGTTCATGCTACATTAATGGGCCTATGAGAACATATGGGTTCTAAAGTCAATGGAGCTACCATGGGAGGGGTATGCCTAGATGGACTTCAAGGTGGGTTTATCTGGTGGAGGATTAATTACATGCTCATAGGAGATGGAGAAGGTGTATGAGATATTGATTGGTTCAAAGGGGCATTGGAGGCCCTGGTGGTTGGAGATGTGGTTTGAAGGTCGTATGTCAGCTTGCCAAGGTGAGCCCACTATACTCAACACATTTTAACTATGCAGAGCTATAGGTGGATATTTGAGAGGAGAGAGGGTGAGACTGAGCTTATCCCTTTTGACAAGGTTCATAGGTAGTTTGGCTTGATATAAGGGATTTTGGATCCATTCTTGAGGTATAGGTGGGGGGTTGCCAAGTTTTTGATTCTAGAGCCATAACTAGTGGAGGTGGTTCTTAACTATGAGGAGCTACACACTAGAGTAGAGATTAATGATGTAGGTATTATTGATGGCTACCTAGTGTGGTATCAATCCCTCTATGCAATGACAAATTTTAGATGGGATGATGAGGGTAGGCAATGTATGGATGTGGACCCATCTAGTAGGGGTCTGTAGGTACAGGTACAAGAAAGTGGCCCTGATGGATAGGTAGGAGTGGTGCTAGCCACTACCCAAGCACATGCCACAACTTTATCAGGGTAGGTGGATAAATTATAGGGCTAGGTTTCTAAATTATATGGTTATCTAGCCACTATGATAGGTGAGAGGGACCAGACAAGGGTTATACTAGTCTAGGTCACCTAGGAGTGAGATGCTCTAAGAAAAACTAGAGGAGAAAAAATAATAGGTCAAATAGGGACCATTGCTATGTAGAGGTACATAGCCACTTTATAGAAATTACAATACTATGAGGTGATAGTCTTCACTCACTACCCAATGGAGCCATAATGGGGTGAGTACAAAGCTAGTTTGGTAGGTGGTGCTAGTGTGGTGACACTAGGTCAGTAGGCCACTTTTATGGGTGGATAGGAAGGTACCTCAAGTGGGAAGGCACCACACAATAATGGTTCCCTAGGAGCATAGTTCATGATATGATATGCATAGGTGTGTATGATTTTGATACTAGCCTATGAGCCAATGAAATGAGATGTATATGATTTGAGAGAGAGATGCACATTATTACATGTAATATTATATTTTGATGAGACATAATGTATATGATGTGATGATGATTTATAGATGTGATTTTATGGTTCATGGATCATGATTATAGCTATTATAATTATGCTTATGAGATATAGACTCACTAGCTTAGGCATGTGATGATTATGGATGTTAATTATGGATGATGTTTATGATGAATGGTTATACATGATTATGATGATGTGATGCTTTGTTTTATATATGATTATAATGTTTTGATTATGGTTATGACCATGGATATGTGATGTGGTTTATTTTTTTGATTATGATAGCACATAAAGTAAGTTAGATAACAAAATTAGATGTGGGAAAAGAGATGAAAAACATGAGACATATGTCTAAGTGAATACATGAACTGATTATGAGAGGATAAGGAAAAGGCATGATGTTTTTTCATTGGAAAAGATGAAAAAAAATTGAAGTTAGATTGGCCTAAGAAACATAAGCCTTTTGAATCCTTTTCATTCGCATGCGTTGGTTGATAAAAAGGTGTCTTGATCACATCTTCTCAAGTAAGCTCATGAATCCCTTGATTTATAGATGGTACAAAGGGGAGATAGGTGATAGGTGGTGTGAAGGGTAGTGTGACCTCTTATGGGTTGATTTGCCCCTTCTATAGGTGACCTAAGAACCATAATGGACAATTCCATGTCTTAATGCAAGCGATATACTGATCGATGTGAGAAGTCTATTGATGTTATCTATGAAAGCTGATTGTAGCTTTCTTAATATAGCTTGTTCTTAATTTTGATAGGGGGTATCTTATTTTTTGGCTTTGATAAGTTTGTGAAGGTGATTTATGCGAGAAAATTCAAATTATTTCTTTTGACAAAATTAATTTATCTATCCTCTAAGGGAGTGGTCTAAGTTTGGGTTTGTTCATTTTGGTAGTTGTCCTTCAAGGGAGTAGTCCATCCTTTTAAGAAATTTAGATTTAGGGTAGTTGCCCTTCAAGCGATCAGTCTACATGCTAAAGATATTTGACCCAAGTGATATTTAGGTATCACAAATTATTTTGATGTTAGGTTTAGACATGGACACATCTATATAGGCTTGGAGGTTTACCTTTATAAGGGCAAAACCTAGAGCACAAGATGGTTAATGATATGTGAAAGGAGTGGTTTTAAGTGACAATGACCATGGGATTTCATTTGATTAGGGACAAAAATTATCCATGAAAACCATGCCATGGGTAGAGCTGTAGTACCCATATTTAAGATTAGGCTATAACTATGATGGTTAATCACATGGTTCTATGTTTTAATCGACTGTCTTCAAAGGGATAGGATGAAGGTGTGAAGAAGGTGAAAATCTCGTTAATCAAGGGATGAGCTTAAGTAAGATAAAATATTATTTTGATCCTTGTTTAAAAAAATAAAAGATGTAGGTACGAAGCATTGAGAGGCTCAGGTTCTAGTTTGCCTTCAAGAGAGGACAAATTATAGGCTCCTACTCCATATTTATGGATTATGATATATGGTCGAAGACAAATGAAAAAAAAACTTGCCTCACTTGCTTTTCTCCATATGGGTCACATATTGATTTTCCTTCAGGATGAGGTCTTCAAAGTTGAATTCTTTATCTTTCAGGTGATTTTTATAGGTATGCTTAACTCAATCTTGATAGACATGAAGATGGTTAATCACAGCTAGGTAATGTTCATCAAGTAACTCAAGTTGTGTTAGACACTCTTGACAATATTCACTCTCAAAAATGATGTCTTGTAGGGATATACGAAGAGAGGTAATGTGGACTTTGAGAGGTAAGACTATCTCTACTCTGAAGGCCAAGGAGAAAGGGGTAGCACCCATAGAGGTTCAAATGCTAGTGAAATAGGCCTACAAAGTGAAGGGGATGTGCAAGTGCCAATCTTGACTTGAATCATTGACTATTTTGGTTAACATATTGTTGAGGTTTTTGTTAGAGGCTTCTACCTATCCATTTGCTTGTGGATGATAAGGTGAGGAAAAGGTTAACTTGATGTCAAATACATCACAAAGATCTTGGTCTCTTTTTTTTGAAATATTTTCCATTATTGGTGATGATCTTATGGGGAACACCAAAATGATAGATGATATAATGATTGTTGAAGTTGACTATCTTGTCAGATTTGGTTAAGATGAGAGGAATAGCCTCCACCCACTTGGTGAAATACTCAGTGGCAGTGATGATGGAGTGGTATCACTATGAAGAATGAGGATTGATTTTACCAATGAGATCTAGTCCCCATTGTGATAAGGGCCAAAAGTCCTTAGATACTTGAAGTTCATGGGATGGCGTGTGATATGAATTGGCATATTGTTGAAATTTAACACACTTCTTCACATAATAAAAATAGTCTTGGTTGAGGGTGTGCCAATAGTATCCAAGGAAAAGGATACATTTAGTGACAGTTAGACCACTAAAATATCCCCCAGAGATCCCATCATGCATTTCCTTGATAGCATGGGAAGATTCATGGTTGTATAGACACTAGAGAAGGAGGTCGTCAAAACCATATTTGTCAAGGATTCCCCCTAGTATGGTATAACGAGAGGTACTCTAAACAAAGGATCTTTAGGCATTCCTAGAGAGGTTGGGAGGAATGATGTCGAGGTTAAGGTAGTCAAAGTTTTGCTCATACTACATGTCCCATGGAGATTCCTCCACACTATAAATGGTAGGGAGGTCAGATTGGATATAAGAGGGTGTGATAAAATGATGAATGGTGACAAAGATATTAGAATCAAAAGGTGTAGAGGGGATATGGGAAGTAAGGGAAGCCATTGTATTCATAAACTTGTTGGTAGATCACAGGATAAATTGGATAAGGTAATTATCAAATGATGTTAAGAATACATCTACTAGGAGTTTGTATTATTGTAAGACATCATTCTTACATTGGTAGGATCCATTAATCTAGTTGACTAGAAGTTGGGAATTGCTAAAGGTACTAACCATCTTAACTCCCAAGTCTAGAGTGGTTTGAAGACCTATTATGAGGGCTTCATACTCAACCATATTTTTGGTACACTCAAAATCAAGTTTGAAATAAAGAAGTAGAGGTTCACCATTGAGGGGAACGAGAATAACTCTAGCTCCCCCACTATGCTAGCACTTAGAACCACTTAAGAACATGGTTATTTGGTAGGTGATGTCCTCTTGAAAAAGAATCATGATGGACTCATCCAAAAATGGAAGAGGAAGTGGTTAGTTGTCTGGGGAAGGATCTTTGGACAATTGATCAATATTTTCTTGTCCCTTAATCAACTTTTGTTGGAGAAACTTAAGGTCAAACTCAACTAGGAGCATGAGCCACTTAGCCATACACTATTTTTGGTATGGTTTAGAGTACATGTACTTGAGTGGGTTGGTGTTGGTGATGACAAAGGTTTTGTGATTGAGGAGGTAATGATGAAGTTTGGAAGCTAAAAATACTAAGGTGAGGCAAAGCTTCTTGGTATGGGTATACCAAATCTCATACTCTATTAGTGTTTGACTTATATAATAGACAACTTTCTCTTTGTTTTATTCATCATGGTGAGCAAGCATTACCCCTAAGGAATGGTCAGTGGTGGAGATATAAAGGTAGAAGGGTAGGTCCTCTTTAGGAGGGATAAGAATAGTTGGAAAAATAAGGTAATCTTTGAGTGAATCAATGGATTGTTGATAGTCCTTAGTCTACTTAAAAGATGTATCTTTATTGAAAAGATGGTGAAAGGCTTGACATCTATCTGACAACTGAGAGATGCAGTGATGGATGTATTGGAGCTTCCCCTATAGGCTACAAATTTTCTTAAGGTGGGTTGGAAGTGGCATGTCAAGTATTGATCTAACTTTGGTAAGGTCTACTTTGACCTTGAAGAGAGATGATAAAGCCAAGAAGCTTTCTAGATAGGACCCCAAAAACACATTTCTTGGGATTGAGTCAGACATGGAAATAAATTACGTCCTCAAAGATAATTTTGAGAACTTATAGATTATCCTTGTGATATTTGGATTCTTTAAGGAGATAATCTATATAGTCCTCTACAATTTTTTGGATGATATCATGGAATATGTAGGTCATCACATGCTGGTAGATTGCTCCAGCATTCTGCAGATCGAATGGCATGACCCTATAGTAGAAGGTCTCCCATGGGGTGATGAAAGAACTCTTATGTTTATCCTTGGGGGAAATCAAGATCTAATTATATCCGAAGAAACTATCCATGAGACATAACATCTCATGACTGACTATAAGATCAACAAGTTGGTCAATGCCAGGTAAAGGGAAGTCATCCTTTGGACAAGCAAGGTTGAGGTCATAATAGTCAACACAAAGGTGAAGTACCCATATGGGTTTGGTAATAGGAATGATATTGGAAACCCATTGGGGTTAGTCAATGGGTTAGATGAAGTTTACAGATAAGAGGCACTGAAGCTCTTCTTTAATCAAAAAGGTGATGCAAGGGTACATCTTGCAAAGCTTTTGTCTAAAAGGCTTAGTGTTGAGATAGATGATGATGTTGTGGAAAGATATGGAAGGGTCAATTATAGGCATATCCTGATAAGACCAAGTAAATTTTATGATTTATTCATGAAGGAAAGAAGGGTAATCTTATTACTCCAAGGAATCTAAGGATTGACTAATCTTTACAATATGAGGGCTATCCTTAGTACCCAAGTTGACATTGATAGTGGATTCATTCAACATAGTTTAGTTTTTAGGAGGAAGGGATTTATGGATAAAAGAATCTCCTGCACCAAGGTAGGTAAGAATGGAATCATCATCTTGATGTTGGATGGTGTGTATAGTAGGAAAATCATTTTCTACCATTCCAAGATGAATTAGAAGAAAGGTTTTAGTTTGGTTGCCCTTGTTATAGGTTAGGGGACCTAAAATAATGGTATTGACTAAAAATTTTAGACAAGATGGTTTTGAAATCCTTAGAATTTGAAAGAGATGGGGTTGGTGATGATGGAATGTCCTCACCAATGGTGGTAATGGGTTTGGGTGAATCGATAAGTTTTTATGGTGGGATGAACCCAAGGCAAATAGCTCATGAGTTTTTTGGTTTTTGATTAGAGGTAGCTCATGAGGTCCATATTTGTAATGGTTGAAGATAAATCCCTTCTAAGCACACCTATGAAGGTACAATTTGGAAAATTCTAGTTTATCCAAATAAGAAAAATTGGAAGTAAATGGTTAGGTGGAAGAGGTGGTAAAAGAAGTGAGAAGCGGATGATAAAGTCCCCCATAGATGAAATTCATTTGGTGGTTAAGAAGTCCAAAATTTATGATGGTTTTGATCATAGGATCATAACTAAGATTATGATCAAGATTCCCATACTTTTGAGGAGCAAGGAAGGCATCTAAAACCAAACGATGATATTCTCCTAGTGAGATAGATTAGAATGTAGGTTCTAAGGGGTCCTCTATGGGGATCTAAGAAGTAAGGATAGATGAGCTAGTTGGAACTTCATCGATGGTAGGGGTGGAGTTGTTGTTGGTTGGTGATGAGGTGGATGAGAGAGGAAGAAGAATGTCATTAGATCAATATGTCATGTTGTAAGATGTGAAAGGACTAGGGTCAGCTAGTATGGTGATGACTTGACCCTCATGTTAAAACTTGACACATTGATGTAAGGTAGATGGGACACAACTCATGGAGTGGATCCAACGGAATCCGAGTAAGACATTATATTAGAACTTGCCTTCTATGATGTAGAAGAGCTCTAGAAGTGTGTAAGTTCTCAAGTAGATGTGAAGGACAACTTTTCCTAAGGTTATGGCCATAGTATCATTAAATGAATGGAGAACTATTGTGGTTTATGGAATGATATTCTTCGGCAACTGGAGTTGGTCATAAGCATGAGAGGAGATAATATTAATATTATTTTCCCCATCAATCATCACCCTTTTGATCTGGGTTTGATTGATGTATACAGTGATGAAAAGAGGTAGATCTGGATCCTCAAGGCGGATAGAAGGCATCTCTGAATCCTTGGAGGTAACAAGGGTGGAGAGTTGAAGAGCACCAATAAAGGTGGTAAGAGGTTGAGGTTCTTTAGTTTGGACCTGTATAGATTGAAGGGCCTTGATCAGTGTTTGGTAGTGATAGGGTGAGGTGTTGATCATTTTGTATAGGCTCATCTTCACTAGTTTTTGGTAAAGTTTTTATAGATCTACTCATTGAATAGATTTAGAAGGGTTGAAGGGAGAGGCACACAAAATGGATATTTTGGGTTTTGGTGAAGGTGAAGGTGCTTGAGTCTAGTTGAAAGGTTGAGGGGTGGAAGGATATGTCCATGGAATGGACACTTTGGCCTTTCCCTTATCCTTTTACTGGGCTCAAGATTGGGTGACAATATGGATAGTGTGGATGAGGGGAGGTGTTGGGCTAGAAGGTTGCTTCTATTCCTCCTCACTCTTGGATGAGAGTGAGGGAGTGGGTAATTGTTGGATATGTTTGTTTGGTGGTTGGGTTGGTAACAAGCTTAAGAGGGGTTCATTTGATAATAGATCATCCTCATCCCATAAGTTATGGATAAGTTCTTGGAGATCTTTGTAGTTCTTTGTGTCATGTCTAGGTGTCCTATGGTATGATCAGATTAAACTGTCATTGAACCAAGATGGTTTAGGACTCAAAGGGTCAAAGGGTTTGATAGGTGGTAGGTTTAAGGAATAATTTTATAACAACCTTTGTAAAATGGTCAAATAAGATTTGAGCAAAGGTATTAAGGGTGATGGGCTTTTGGTTTTTAGGATGGGAGCCTTCTTAGAAGTAGGCTTCACCATAGAAGTTGTGGGTGGTAAGATGGTTTTGGTATGTAGGTTTTAGTGGGCTTGAATCATGTTGGATGGTTTTGAGGTGGAAGGTTTAAAGGTGAAATATTTAGAGGTGGGTGATTGATATGATGAAGGTTTAGAAATAGGCAGGTAGGTAGAAGTAGATAGTTTGGTTAAGAATGATAGGGAGTTTGATGTTTTAGAGGGGGTAGGTAAAGGTATAATAAAAGGAGGAAGTTTAGCTTGGGTATTTTTGGGAGGTTTGGTCTTCTTGATATAAGGATGAGCTCTTATGATGGAAGAAGGATGGGGTACCAAGATAGAAGGTAAGAGGGAAGTAGATGGTATGGTTTTGGTTCTAGGTGGGAGTTTGGGTGGCTCCACCTTCTTGGTTGGTTTGGTTAATGTTTTCTTTGGTGGACTAGATGGGGTTAATTCTAACTTCAAATATGGGTGGATAAGGCTAGAATTAGGAAGCATCCCTAGGTTCTTGATAGGTTTGATTAGATAGGTGTAAGGTGATTTGAAAATTTTGGATGGAGATGGTTTGGATGGTTCTTCCACAATTTCAGGAAAAAAGTTTTTTGATGAAGGGGTTGAGGTGATTATGGGTTTAAGGGTAGGTGTGATTAAATATGGGGTGGATGAATGTGAGGTCAAAGGTTCTTGCTTATTTTTATAGGGGAGCCCAAGATGGTGCCAAAAGGTGGCTTGGTCTGTATTGGGTTGAGAAGAGAATTCTAGGCTTTGGACTAGTCTAGAGAAGGGTTTGTCAATTGGTTTGGTTACTTGGGCATCAAATTCAAAGATTAAGCCCATATTTTATTGTAAGGGGATGGTTTATTCACCCTTATTCTTTATGAAAGGGTCCAAGATTCAGGAGGATGTTTCCTCCATGGAAGGAGTGGATAAGGTGATCTTGTTAAGCATGGGATATACTAAGAGGGGGGGGGGTGAATTAGTATATCATATATCTTATAAAAATTTTGCTTAATCAAACTCCACTTAACCATACATTAAAAATATGCAATAAAACTAAAATAATAACATGCACCGCACAAGAGAGAGAGAGAGACGCTAGATTTTTACGTGGAAACTCAATGTGGGAAAAACCATGGAGAACAATCTAAAGTATATGAATGAACACCAACTCAAGTTACAAAGTTTGTAATCACCAACTTGCAAGATCACCATCCCCTTTGATGAGTACCAATACAAAAACTATTTGCGAGCATCAACCCCCAAGAGCACCAACCTCTCTTGTGTATAAAACACAACAATCTCTCAATGTTACTTTTTTAACAAATGATAGAACTCTATAATATCTCTATCTATTCTCTCCTCTTTTCTTATATAAAATAATTACAAACCATGCACTCTCTTGCATATTTCAAATGGCTTCTCAAGCCTTTATTTATAGCTTCCAAAAGACCTTTGGCATTCACCCTTTATGACCCTTCACTCCTCATGGAAAATGGCACCATATTTACATGACCCTTTGAATCCTTGCATTTAAAAAGTTACATGGTGACCCTTCATGAGCAGATGCATCCTTTCCCCTTTTGTCTTCACTCGGTGACTCTTTGAATCCCTCAAGATGACCTTTCATGGGAAAATGTGTCTTTTCCCTCTTTTATCTTTTCCTCGCGACTCTTTGACTTCCTCATGGGCCCTTTTTTGACTTTATGCAACCAAAAATATATTTGTTAATATTAAATAAATATCAACACATTTATTCAAAATATGAACATTAAAAACACTTTTAGATAATAAATGTTATAGGGCCTTTGTCACTAATAATTCTAGACTTTTGACATCAATAAAAATATTTCCAACAATCTCCCCCTTTGTCATTGATGACAACCTCAAACTAAAACTACCACATCCTGAAACCTATATTGCACATGCCAATCTACACATACTACCATCTAAAAACATGTAGTAACTCCCATTTACTGTAACATCCTATACCTATTCCTATACATGTTCTTATACCTATTTCTATACATGTTCCTATTTTCTGCCTTTGAAATCAATGGTAAAGGGTCTATCATGGAGCTAACACTTAGCTCCCCCTCAATTGATACTAATCCTCAATGGTAGGAAGTAAAATAAATTACTCTTAACTTCTCTTGCAGATACTCAAATGTGTTTTTTGGTAGTACCTTTGTGAAAATATTTGTAATTTTTTCTGTAGTACTGATATATTCCATTTTAACCTATAAATTTATCACTTGCTCTCTCAAAAAGTGATATCTAATAGGAATATGTTTTGTTCTTGAATGCATCACTGGATTCTTAGAAATATTAATATCACTTTTGTTGTCACAAAAAATAGAAATAGGTTCATCATATTTTACCTTGATGTCTTCTAAAGTTTGCTTCATCCAAAGCACTTGAGTACAACACAACACTGCTAAAATATATTATGCTTCAACTATATAAAGTGATACTAATTTTTTCTTCTTTCTTAGCCAAGATACTAAGCTATCACCAAGAAAGAAAGAAAGAGAGAAACATTTCTTTGGCATATTTATTTTGAGACATGAAATTCCTTTTTTTGACTAAAATATTTGCAACCCTAAGAAAAATGAAAAAAAATTCAAGCATAGACATCTCAAATTCTTTTTAACTATTATCATAAAATTATTTTTTCATCTTTTTTATGTTTCCCCCAAATATTATGTCATCAACATATACCACAACAATTAATTGATGTTCACCTTCTATTTTGATGTAGAGATTACTGTCAGTAAAACTTCTCTTGAAACCTTGATCTTGCAAGTACTTATCAAGTCTTACATACCAAGCTTTGGAAGATTGTTTCAATCCATACAGTGCTTTCTTCAATCCTCATACATGGATACTATCATTTGATATAATAAATTTCTTAGGCTACTCAATGTAGACCTCTTCTTCTAGAATCCTGTTCAGGAAGGTAAATTTGGCATCCATCTAAAACACTTTGAAATTATTAAACACTATGCAATAAACATTCTAATAGCCTCTATCCTTGACACTGGTGTAAAAATTTCTTTAAAATATATACCCTCAATCTAAGCATATCCTTTACATACTAGCCTTTCTTTATTCCTGGTAACTTCACCATCTTCATTCAACTTACTTATGTATACCCATTTTTTTCTTATCATATTTTGATCTTTTGGTCTAGGCACTAATTCCCAAGTATCATTATTTTATATCTAATTTAATTTTTCATCCATTACCTTAAAACAATGCTCATCATGTCTAGCTTTTGAAAAAAAATTAGGCTAACTTTTGGATAACAAAGAAAAATTAACTTGCTCAGATTCACTTACCATCATCCTTCTAGTGTGAATTATTTTATTTATGTTACTAATGATGTCACTCTTATTATTATTTCTATGAACATATTTGGATGGGGTCTTGGTGTCCTTTTACTCCTCATCCTCATCTGATTCTTCAAAATCTTCTTCTTTAATGATTTCAGGAGTGTGTACTTGATCACTGGCTCTTTATGCTACATATTCATTTATCCTGATACTTGCACAATATTCTTGGTTATTTTGTTATAACATTTATAAGCTTTAATTTTACTAGAATATTCAAGAAATATACCTTCATCTATTCTAAATTCAAACTTAACTAATTTTTCATTGGTTCTCTTTATGAAGCATCTGCTACCAAAAACTTTGAATTAATCAATTGTAGTTGGTTTGTCTTTCCATAGCTCATAAAGAGTCTTGTCATTATTGACTCTCAACAATGCTCTATTCTTAATATGCACTATTTTACCTACTACCTCTCTTCAATATTTATCTAGTATCTTGGATTCATTTATCGTTATCCTCACCATCTCATGAACTATTCTATTTTTCCACTCAACTACTCTAATTTGTTGTGGAGTTCTGGCTGCTGAATAATGTCTTTTTATCCCATGGTCTTCACAATACTCAATAAAATCATCTAACATGAATTCTCCTCCTTGATCTGATCTTAGGCACTTAATATTCAAATCAATTTCATTCTCAACAAAAGCCTTGAGTACTTTGAAGTGGTTGAAAGCTTATGATTTTTTCTACAAAAACATCACCCAAGTCATACATGTAAAATCATCAATAAGCAACATGAAATATTTCTCACCTTGAGTACTTTGAGTTCTCATAGGTCCATAGAAATTAGTATGAATAAGCTCTAACATTTGAGTGGTCGAGTATTTTTTTATTTTGAACCATCTTCTGACCTGATTCCCATGATCACATGGTTCACAAAATGTGTTGGAAGGATTTGTAATCCTTGGAAGATCTCTAACTGCTTGTTTCTTTCTAATGTTGACAATATTTTCAAAATTTATGTGTCTCATTCTTCTATGCCATAGCCAACTTTCCTCAACCTGACTCCAATAACATTTTTGACCTTTGATATCTGATAACATATACAAATTATTGCCTATCCTCTGAGCATTTACAATCAACACATTTGAATATTTTCTCCTAATTTCATAACCTTCTACATAAAAATTTAGTGTGACCCCGATCACACATTTGACTTACACTCAATGAATTATGCTTAAGACCTTCTACATACAAAGCATTTTTAGTCTTAGTTCTACCATTATCCAAACATAATGTACCTTTTTTGGCTATGTTGGTTGTGGTATTATCTATAAATTTATTTGTGTCTCCATTGATCTTCTTTAGACTTATGAACTTTCTCTTGTCTCTTGTCATGTGCCTTGAATATCCACTATCAATGAGCCATGGCTTTTCTTCATTTCTTGCATGCAAAGCTGTCTAGACTAACATAGACTTTTCAAGTTATTTCTTCTACCATGAACCTATCTGAACTTTCTTCTTGATGAATGGAGCCTTGAAACTTTGGTCCTTCTTGACTGACTCAAACATACTTCTAAAATACTATGCTATATGTCTGAAATTATTGTACTTGTAACATATTATGACATCTTTATCAAACCCTAACAGAGGATCAAAAGAGTTGTGGCTTCTTCTTGACTCTGCATGAGTTTCCTTCTCCTTATTTCTAAAATTATTAGCTCTGTTTCAACATTTTATTTTTTTATGACCATAAATATTAAAATAAGAACAATAACCATGAAAATAGAACCTATTTTGATTTATGTATCTTTGACCTGATTGACTTTTGTAGATTTATTCTTTCCAGCCTTCTTTGTTTGAGTTGTCCTCTGAATTCTTAACCTCTTCCCTTTTTATTTCTTCTTTTGTAAGAGCTTCAACATAGCTCTTTTTATTTACAAATCTAATGCCTATCTTATTTGATATTGATTTTTGACTTTCTAATATTTTAGTCAATATATTAGTGTTATTCTCAAATTTTGAATCGTTGGTTACTTTATTTGTTTTCACAAGATCTACTTTTAAAGAGGTAATTTCAATAACTTATCTTTCACATTCTTCACTTACTTTTTTCAACTGAGCTGTTGGATATTCTTTAATTTTTTTGGCTTCTTCAATGTGTGCTTGTAGATATTTAATTATTTCCTTTGGCTCCTTTTCATTTTTATCAATCTAGAGCTTCAATCATTGATTCTTTTTCTCGAGAGCTTTTAATTCTTCTAAGGCACAAATGAGTTTTCCTTCTAGATTCACCTCAGTTTCATCATGTTCTTCTTCTTGATCATTTATATTTTTTTCTTGTAGAGGCATCTTCATGTATGGTCATGAATAGAATCTCTTCTTCATCTGAGTCACTGACTCCACTATCTTCGGTTGAGTAGGATCTTTAGAATATAAACTCTTCTTCTCAAATCCCTTCTTGAATTTTCCTTTGAAGTTCTTCTTGTATGTAGAATTTCATTCTTCATTGTTACCATTATTATTATCTATGCACTTAGCTGAAAAATGTCTAATATTACCACATTTAAAACATTTAAATGGCAATTTTCTTTGATATTTACCTATGCCCTTTTTCAGGTTGCGAATGAATAGAGCTCTATTGTCATCTTCCTCATTGCTAGAGCTATCACTTGATTCTTGAATTTTATCCTTGTCTTTCTTTGATATCTTGAAAGCATCTTCTCTCTTTGAGGGTTTCTCTTATTTGATTTATATCTCATATATCATAAGAATACTATGTAGTTCATCCATTTTTAGCTTGGCTAGATTCTTCATCTCCTCGATTGCTGAAACCTTTGCATAATATCTCATTGGTAGAGATCTCAAAACCTTTTATACCACCGTTGATTCTTTTAACTTTTCTCCAAGGCCTTGAATATGATTAACTATTTGATCAACCTGCAAAAGATAACTTGCTATGTTTTTTTCCTCTTCCATCTTTAAACTCTCAAATTATCTTCTGAAAGTCTGGAGCTTAGCTTGCTGAAACTTACCATCACATTTGTAAATATTATCAAGCTTTACCCAAGTCTCATGAGTAGATTTTCATTTCATAACTTTAACAAATTTTGATTCACATAAACCACATAAAATATCATTTAAATCTTTAACATTATTTTCACTTGCCTTCTTTTTTTTTGTAGTTACAAGTGTTTGTGGCCCTTCATATTCCTCCACCACTGCTTGTCAAATGTAAAATCCAAGGGACATCAAGTAAGTCCTCATATTTATGCTCCAAAAATCATAATTTATCTCATCAAATAAAGGTGCCTTATTTATATAAAAACCTTCATGTGATCCTACCATCATACTTTCCTGAATCTACCTTTAAGATGTTAAACTCTTTCTGAAAGAACCTACTATGATACCAATTATTAAGCAAAAAATATACTGAGAGGGGGGTAAATCAGTATATCATATATCTTATAAAACTTTTGCTTAATTAAACTCCACTTAACTGTACATTCAATATATGTAATAAAATTGAAACAAAAACATGCACCACACAAGAGAGAGACACACCAGATTTTTATGTGGAAACCCAATGTAAAAAAAACCATGGAGAAAAATCTCAAGTATATGAATGAGCACCAACTCAAATTACAAAATTTTCAAGCACAAACTTGTAAGAGCACCAACCCCTTTGATGAGTACCAACACAACAACTATTTGTGAGCACCAACCCACAGGAGCACTAACCCCTCTTGTGTATAAACACAACTATCTCTCAATATTGCTTTTTCAAAAAATGATAGAACTCTACAATATCTCTTTCTATTCTCTCCTCTTTTCTTATATAAAACAATTACAAACCATGCACTCTCTTGCATATTTCAAATGGCTTCTCAAGCTTTTATTTATAGCTTTCTGAAAGACCTTTAGCATTCACCCTTTGTGACCCTTCACTCCTCATGGAAAATGGCACCATATTTGCATGACCCTTCAAATCCTTTCATTTGAAAAGTTACATGGTGACCCTTCATGAGCAGATGCATCCTTTCCCCTTTTGTCTTCACTTGGTGACTCTTTGAATTCCTCAAGATGACCTTTCATGGGAAAATGTGTCTTTTCCCTCTTTTATCTTTTCCTCGTGACTCTTTGACTTCCTCATGGGACCTCTTTTGACTTTATGCAACCAAAAATATATTTGTTAATATTAAATAAATATCAACACATTTAGTCAAAATATAAACATTAAAAACACCTTTAGTCAATAAATGTTATAGGGCCTTTATCACCAATAATTCTAGACTTTTGACATCAATAAAAATATTTACAACATATCTCTCCTTATGGAATGGTTTATAAAGAGAGAGTGGGTGATGCCATGATGGGGGAGGAAAGTGTGATGGCAATGGTTTCCTCCTTTGGTATTTATATCGAAGGAGAAGTGGTTAAGTCCATTATCTCATCAAGTGAAGAAAAGGAGGTGGTTGTTTCCTTTGTTTCAGTATCCAAAGGAATGGGGGGTGATTCCACCACTTTAACAAGTGGAGTGGAGGAAGAGGTAGTTAAGGTAGTGTTTTCCTCAATGATAGGCTCATTGATAATTACATTGATCGTATGGACCTCATGAGTGTGAGATGATTTTAATTTTTGGTCATCATGGTGGGTAGAAAGGGCATGATTGGGAAAAGGTAGTCGAAAGATGTCGAGTGATTTATTCAAGGGTACATTAGGATTATCCAATACAAGTTCTCCCTTATCAATATAGTTTTGGACAATGGTTTTGAAGGTGTTACAGCTAATAACATCATGACCAATGACATGGTGGAAATCACATAAATCATTCTCATTATACTAATTGATAATAGGGAAAGAAGCATTGAATTATTGGGGAAGTTTGATGGGGGGGAAGTTGGATGATGGTGGCTTTGAGGAACTTATCTAAAACTGAAGCATGTGACTCCCCTAGAAATGTGTATTATTTTGGGGTAGCCCAAATTTGATTTGGGGTTTGTTGATTAGAGGAGTTAAAGGATTTGGTTTGGTGGGGTTGGTTGACAACTAAAGGTTGAGTAGTTTTAAGGATAACCATGTTTACAACTACCTTTGGTTTGGTGTTAGGGTGGTTTAATTGGTCAGTGGTTTTAGATAGGGAAGGGTCATTAGATTTAAATCTAGATTTTTTATTTCTTAGTTTTAATTTACCCTCATTGATGGATCTAATTTTTAGTTTGTGTACCATGGTGAAAGTCTCATCAAAGGTTCTGAAGGTTTGAACCTATAGAGTAGGGGAGATGTGTTTGACACAAGCTTGAAAAAAAAGTTAAATCAACTTGGGTTAGGTCAAAGAGAAGGAGAGTTGGTTCATAAGACCTCTCCATCAGGATTCAAAATTAGCGATTGATTCATCATCAAATTGCCTAATGGAGTAGATGTCAATGATGGAGACCTTCTTAGATATATTGATCAAAAAGTGGTTTAATAAGGTTTGGGTGACTTGGTAAAAGGAAAATATGGAGTGAATAGTGATAACACCATACCAATCTAATTCTGGTCCAGATAAAGACATATGAAAGGTACAAAGGAGAAGAGCATCATCGTAGGCAATTGAGTAGCAAGAATGCCAAAATACTCTTAGGTGTTGTTGGGGGTCCTAATTGATTTGGAATTTAAAAAATTTGGGTAGTTACCATTGAGGAGGGTAAGGTTGATACGGATGGATGGGTGTATAGGTTTATTATAGATTTAGTCATAAGATAAGAGGTTGTGAGTCCTAAAGATAAATGACTCTAGGTTGGTCAAGTTGTCCATCAACATTTTGACCAAATCTGTTTGGGGTTGGGGAGTTCCATAATTGTATGGTAAGTTTTGATGGGGTTAGGTGGATGTAATATATGGATAACTAGTATAAGGTTGAGAAGATGCTAGATGTTGGTATGTTGTCATTTAGGGTTGGGATGATTCCACATAAGGGTTAATGGGCATAAGAGGTTGGATAGAAGGTTCCACATATGGGTTAATAGGCACAAGAGGATGGGTGGAAGATGGAGCTATGTCTCCTTGTGGATTAGGAACATAGCATGGGTATGGTGTCATAGGTATTTGTTGAGGTCTTTATGTGGGTTGGTTAAGACATATGATTGGATTAGTAGATTGGGGAATTGATATGTATTGGGTTGGAAGTATGAATGGGTTAGTTGGTTGGGGGTGAGTGGTAAATATAGTAATAATAGGTATAAAGGTAGAAGGTATACAACACATCACATTTTAAAGTGGGGTGGAGATTGGTGGGTTGGAAGTGATAATGAGAATAGTGGTAATATGGGTAGAATGTCTCCCCATGGTGGGTGGAGTAAGGGTAACAAAAGGTGAGGTCATTTTTATGTTGGAGGGGTTGTTGGTTGGTGTAGGGGGTGTTTGGTTATTGGTTGGGTTGTTTGATTTAGTGTGGATGGAGGTAGTAGATGGGTTATTGGTGGAGGAAGATGCTTGAGTGATTATAGGTTGGGTAGAGGTAGCAACAATAAAGGTATCTCCCATAAGATGGGGAGGCATCCCATAAGGTAGATCACTAGGAGGAACTGAAGTAGGGGTGCGATAAGATAGGGTGTTGAGGTAATGTTGGTGGGCCATGGGATTGCTATCAAGGAAGGTGGTGAAATATGCATCACCTTGGATAACTATCTGAGGAATTGTAGGTCTAGTAGAAGTATGGGGAGAACCCTCAACATTTGAGGTATACTCCATGGAGGAATAAGAAGAGGAAGGTGGCTCTTGGTTGGTTTGGTTCCTCAATTATTGTCAAGTAAAAACCATGTAAGAAATAGAAAGAAATAAAAGAAATATCACAACTCAAACACAAAGCAAAAAAAATAAAAAATGTCTCAAGGTAATTAACAACATACACTAGAGTGCATTTAAAATCTTAGGGTATCTTTTATCTCACTTTTGACTTATGCCTTAGTCAGAAAGTGTGAATAAGAACTTGGTTTGTAGAACAGGTACTCAAAAAGAAGTCTATGGTTGGTTTTAGGTATTTAAGGATCTCAAAAGGATTTGAGTTGGAAATCAATACATGGATTAGTATTAGGGCATACCCCCTCCCTTCACACACTGTAGTGATAAGGGTGTTAGGTGCTTAACCAGTATATACTGATTTTTAGAGTTTAGACTCAACTAGAGAGCTAAGTTTTGGTTTCTCATCTTGGTAATGATCTCCAAGTAAGATAGACAAAGGATGAAGGTGAATTTCTAGGATATGAAACCCTAGTTAGGACTTATGTTAATTTTTATGATGTTTAGATTGATTTGAATGGTTTGGTATGGTATGTGATAAAGAAGTGAATCTACGATTAAATTACTGTTCTTTAATTTTAAATATGTGAGCTAAACATGCAAGCAATAAATATATGCAAGGTTTATTTTATACCCAAAATAAATTTTGATTTGTTTATATGAGCATAGGATAAGCAAGAAAAGGGCACCTAGATGCTACTAGGTTCCATTTTGTGTGCCAAAATGTTTCTCTCAATTTTAATTTATTTTCTTAGAAAAGAAGTAAGAAACTAGATATGGGTATGGTAGAAGAACATGTTTGTTTGTGTGCATGTGATCCAGATGATTGTGAAGAGTTCCTCTTTATCTTGGGAAGAATGACTAGTAGATAAGAAAATACTAAAACAAAGGGGTTGTTAGATGGATAGCAAGGTGGACTACCTAGCATGAGCTAGATCCAAGAAGCATGAGTTTATTAGGAGGTTGTCAATCCACTCTCTTAGAAAAATTAAGTTGAAATAAATAAAGATGAAGTAATTTCATCAAATGATACAAAAGACTGAAAGGGAATACAAGAAGAAATAAATGCTTGATAAAGGAAATAGACTAATCATAGCAATAAGTAGGTCAATACTAATGTTAAGTAGGCTAGGTTAGGTTCAAAATATAGGTAGGAACTCTACGAAATAGGTAAAAAGATAGAAAGTGGAATTTGGTTGAGGTTAAGCAAGTGGAAATAGCTTATTATTATTTCCTACCATAGTAACTGTCGATGGTTGGGATGACCATCGATAGTTTAAGGTGACTATCGATGGTCAGGGTAATCATTGATAGTTGATGTGGGTTAAGAGAAGTGTTGTAGAATGCTTGGGCTGATGAGGTCAGTGATTAGGTAGCATATTTTTAAAGGTCTACTTAGGGATGGGAGGTGAAAAGATATAATGTAGAAGCATCTAGGTCAAAAATTAAGTAATCAAAACTTAAAAACCAAAAATGTAATTAACTAGTTGTTTAATAGTTGATAGCTAATTTAAGAGTGATTTGGGAAGAATAATGATACTTTTACTAAATAAAAATTTTGGTATAGGTTTGGGTCTCTATCATAGTTACTAACTTGCTGGAGGGAAGACTTGTAAAGAAGTTCTTGATGCTAGAATCTCCTGATGACTATTGGTTGATAACTTGATTACCTAATTGCAAAATTCTTGGGTCTTTGGATTTTTGGATCCTTTTTCACCTCCTACTCCTCTCATTTTATAGGCAAAAGAGATGGAGGTGTAGGTTCTAGAAGGGGTGAAACTCATTACACAATTTTAGTTCTTGATGTGTTAGCTTGCTACATGAATTAAATTGTGATGTGTTTAGGTTCACACACAGTCTGAGTTTAAATGCTTAGGTGGTAGGGACTTGACCATCGACAGTCAGGGTGGCTGTTAATAGTCAAGGTGACCATTGGTGGTTGAGGGTTGAAAGTCAAGTGGGGTGAAAAGGTAGGTTAGTGAGTTGGTTTAGCTAGTTAGCTAACTTGACTCAGGGTTATGGTCGGTGGTTGGGTAATGGTTTGATCCAGGGGTGTTTCGACATCTAGAACCATCGTGTGCAATTTTTTAGTGTCTACATCCATGTCCTTTATAAACCATATTTTGTAAATACTTTAATCCAAATTTGTATTGCTTGTCATTTATATATTAAAGGAAGTTATTTCCTATCCAACTGTAGGAGTCACTATAGAACTATGAATAGTAGGTTATACCACTGTTTGAGTATAAAAATCCATAAGAGGGACATAATGTTGTATAGATTTAGTTAATTCACAACACTTAAATGGTTCATGATCCATAGGACATGCATATGTATACATTTGGTAACTAAAATTTAAACATGCATGTAAAGTGGAAGGGATGGCTTGCATATCATGAATCCATGGTCTTCCAATCAAAATGTTGTAATTAAGGTCATTGGGCATAGCTTGACATGTTGTAGCAATAGTTCTAAGAAACAATGTGAAATTCAAAGTTATCTACCCCAATACCTTACAAGGAATATTATCAAAACATCTAACATCCATATCCAAATAATCCAATTTTTCAACATTCATATTGAGTAGTCAAAGAAAATAAATATTTAAAATATTCAATCCAAAACCATTGTTGGTTAAGGCCTGCTCAACACCCATGTCATCATTTATAAGTTGAATGTGTAAAGGTAAATATTTATTAATATTTTTTGGTGGTATAAAATATTCATTCTCAAAAGATATAGCCTCTTTTATCCATCATAATGTATTAATGATAGATGCAAAATTATTTGGTTTGACATTGTATGCAATAATAATTTCATATAATGCTACATACAATATATAATTATACATATTTGAATGTTAGAGTAACTCTAAAATAGAGATCTTAACTATTGTGCTATTAATTTGATTGATAAGATTATATCCTTAAGTAATTTCATCCTATTGTACATGATGGGGCTCTTGCCCTCTTCTAGTGCTAATAACATGGACCGCATGATCTACTATAAGTTGAGGGCAAATAATAGAGGTGGGATGGTACCTGGAGGAATTTAGAGGTCTAGGGGAAGGATGAATCAATGAAACCAGTTATGTTCTTTGATGTCTAGTACTAATAGGTGGAAATTAAACCAAATCATACAACAATAAACATCATGGAACTAGTCATTATTATGCTCTTGGTCTATATTGTAATTTTACTTTTTCATCAAATTGTGAATACATAAATTTATGTATAATTTAAAGATTATACATATTATAGGCAAGAAACATGTAAGGAATACTTACAAACTTTGAACTAAGAAATGGTAAATAGATTCAATCGTTTGGATTCCTTTACATATTTTAAGAAAAAAATAAAATCTAAAATCTAAAACCCTGAGAAAAATTATAAATAGGATAAAAGGAAACCCTAGAAACATGAATGTTTAGGGTTTTACAATATTGACAATAAATGGGATCACCAATATGTTTTATTAAAATTTTGATATTAAGTGATTTAATCAAATAAATACAAATAATTGAGTAGATCAAAATGTAAGAGATATACAATTATCACACATGACTAATTTACAACCTACTATTTTTATAAATATGCCAAAATGGAAAAGTACTAAAGATAAATAGATCAGATGGAACTCACTTCTA
>JARHVA010000171.1:3900000-3915000 GCA_037957365.1 Torreya grandis | reverse complement strand
AGTGACTTATGGAAAGGAATAAATAAATTTATGATTATATATATATATATATATATATATATATGTTATGAATTATTGATGATTTTTCCTTGATTGAATTATATTTGTGTGACTTTATTTAACAAGCATTTGAAGGGTCATGTAAGGATAAAAAATATTGCTAGGATATAGCTACTGCAAAGTGCTTGTAGCAACTGTAAGCTTCACCTACAGGTTGCCTACAACCACTATAGAGTTGCCCACAACAACTGTAGGCTTTACCAATAATTTGTCTGTAGCCACTACAGAGTACCCATAACAATTGTAGGCTTCACCTATAGGTTGACTGTAGCCACTGTGGAGTGCTCACAATAACTGTAGACTTCACCTATAGGTTGCTCGTAGCCACTATAGTGTGCCTATAGTAACTATAGGCTTCACCTACAAGTTACCCATAAACTATGCAAAAAAAAGATACTTTTGATCAGATCTTAAAGACACATCCAGTTGTCTTGGGAACATAATGGATGATTATAAAAAATCAAAGTTGTATGGATTCCATACATGCAACGAAATATTGGATGTGCTACCAATGATGAGAAAGACAAGGATAATGAGAAGAGACAAAAAGAAATAAAATAGCAAAATAGTATACCTTGTCTTTAACCCAGTCAAGCCTAAAATAAGTAACTTCAGTTACTAACCACTTGAAGGTTGACTAGGGTATTTTCTAAAGTATTTATATTTTTACTAATTTGGTGTCTTTGGTTAAGAGTTAATAAATTGCCTTTCATATTTAATGGAAGAACCTAGATCATATTATGAGTTAGTTAATTTGAATAGATAATAGCAAAAGTATTGAAATTATAACATTTCACTCTGAATATTGTAACTTCCAATAATAATCTTTAGTTGATATATAATGAGTAATGAGAAGGTTGATTTTGTAGTAAGTTTGTGAATTCTCTTGGAGAAGGATTGGAACTTAGTTCTGAATGAGGCAGGGCCCCCTCAAAAGGAGTTACAATGAAGATCCTAACACTCTTTAATTTTAAGTGTGTTATGTAATTTTATTTTATTATTAGTTTGATTATATAAGTGTGATGCATGTGTGATTCATAAGTGTGAAGTATTTCTCTAATCCTGTCATAATATTTTTATAATATAACTATTTGGTGAATTTAACATAAGTTCATTATATTGTAACTAGAAAAGCAAGTTGATTTTTGAATTAATAATACATATATAGTGCTGAAATTCTTGAAAAGCGTATGCACCTTGGGTTGATAATTAATGTTAAATAACACTCAATAATCTAGTAATCACTGGTTAATTAGTCTACATAATAGATTACTTTCCTTTAAGGTGACTTAGAAGAGGAAATATATATGGAGTATCCACATGGATATGAAATCAAAGGTAAGGATAAATTGGTGTGAAGGTTGAAGAAGTGTTTATATGGCCTAAAGTAAGATCCAAGGCAATAATATTTGAAATTCTACAAGTTTATAATAGAACAAGGTTATATTAGATGTCATTCTGACCACTATGTTTATTTTAAGAGATTAGATAATGGTAGCTATATTATCTTGTTATTATATGTATATGACATGCTTATTATAGGGTCTAACATGCAAGATATAAATGAGCTCAAAAGAAAACTAGAAAATTCATTTTTGATGAAGGATTTGGGTGCTACAAAGCAAATCCTTGGTATGAGAATAACAAGAGATAGGAAAAATAGAAAATTGACATTATCTTAAGAATATTACATCAAAAAGGTGTTATTCAAGTTCAATATGCAAGATTCAAACCCAATGAGCACACCTTTGGGAGGGTATTTCAAATTAAGGAACAATTTTCCTAAAATGTAGGAAGAAATCAATTGCATGTCCAATGTGCCCTATGCTTCAGTAGTTAGAATTTTAATGTATAATATGGTATGCACAAGACCAAACATTTCTCATGCAATGGGAGTTGTTATTAGGTTTATGAATAATCTAGGAAAGGAGCACTAGGATGCAGTCAAGTGGATTCTCGGTTACTTGAGCGGAACCACTAATAGATAGTTGTGTTATGAAGGGTTAGATGTTACCTTATAAGGATATGTTGATGTAGACATGGTTGAAGATTTATATGGTAGGAGGAGCACCATAGGCTATGCATTCACTACTAGTGACACAACAGTTAGTTGGATTTAAAAATTATAGAAGATAGTTGCTTTGTCAACTATAGAAGAAAAGTATGTTACAACTACATAACGAAGGAGATGATATGGATGAAATGGTTCATGAAAGAGCTAAGGTAGAAGCAGGAAGATTTCACATTATTTAGAGATAGGCATAGTGCAATTCATTTAACAAAGAACTCAACATTCCACTCAAGAACCAAATATATACAACTCAAGTATCACTTCATTCGTTCAATTTTGGAGGATGGTCAATTGAAGTTGGAAAAGATCCATACAAGTCAGAATCATGTAGATATTCTAATAAAGATAGTCACAAAGGATAATATAGAGAGTTTTTTAGCTTCAATAGGTCTTCAAGGATAAAAATGAAGATGATAAACATGTCAAGGTCAAAATTCAAATAAAAGTCCAAAGAAGAGTTGTAGTGATGGAGTTGTAACAATCAGCCTCTAAGTGGGAGATTGTTGGATGGTGGAGCATGATCTTATTAGAATTCCCAATTCCTGATGGGGGGGGTGTCTGAGGGGAATTGCCCCACCACTATGGTCACCATGGGTATCTGGGGGGGTGAGGACGTATATAGACCCCCCTGATGGGGGTTTGGGGGTAACACCCCCAAAGTAAAAATTTTGTGAAAAATGCATTGTAAAATATTATAATTTCATAGTAAATTTAGATAGTTCACTATTAGGTCATAGATCTGATGATAGAAATTATGTTGGTGTTTTTTTTCCCTAATACGTAACACTCCTTTGATATGAGGGCATTGTAATCATGGTGGCATACTATGTGTGAGTGAAGAGGAGATTGCAATGGATGTATTGAAGGCTTATCTCTTCATTTGTTAGACTGAATAAGAGAACTATTTATTTTTGTGTGGATGTAGCCCATATTGAAAAAACCACATTAAATTTGTGTCTCTCTTGTATTTTGTTTTTTTAATTTTATTTTCATCTTTAGTTTATTAATATTGCTCTATATTCTATATTCATAAGATGCCCCTCTTATCTACATTCAATGCACCATACTACTAATTTTGGTTTCTTCCCTTTCTGAAGTTCATCCATCATGTGAAATATGACATATAACTTAACATCAATTTTTGTAATGCTAGGATGGTTTTATCCACAATATTATATTTGTTTGACTCTGGTCACAATGATTCTTTCCTTAATTTTTTAATAAACTAAGTGGGTTATGGAAAACCAAATCTTCCCTCGCATGCCTTCCACAAACCAAGTAGCTTTATCAAGACCCTGAAATTGAAAGTTCACCCTATTAATCACATCATAAAAATGATGATGATAATCCCATACATATTCTCCCACTTTTTATCTAATTTATTTTAGATCTTGAACTTTTTGACTAATACACTTATACATTTTTAATTGTCCTATCAATTTCTCCTTAACTTATTTAATATTCATAGTTACATGATTATTTTTAGAGATGAACCATAGAAATCAACTAGTTAAGGTTCCTACAAGTTTACACTTATTATTTATGTCATCTATAACACCCTTAACGTACCACTTTATTTTACATGTCAGTAAATATTTCTATGAGTTAATTTTCACTTCATATAGTCTCAAGATAATAAAAGTTCCTACAAGAAATGACATGTTTCCTACGATTGTGATAGATATGACTAGTTTGATTGGTGATGATTTAACTAGTGTCTAAAAACTTGTTTTGAAGGTGCTTGGAGTACTAATAATCTTGTAATTAATAGTTGTGTTAACTTCACATCCAATTTCCTTCTTATGCCTTCCAAAATTATTTACAACTTCTTCAAATCACTTCTTAGTTGCAACTACTTCACTAACTTCTTTTAGACTAAAATTCTTAGATATTAAAATAGGCACAAGGGATACATCCCTTGGAGTGAATGAACCAAAGCTAGAGTATCTACCATGCCCATTATTGAACCTAACCTAAATATGCATTTCACCATTTCTTCTTGGAAATATAACCCTTCTTATTACACATACAATCGCTAACTCTGTAGTTGTTATTTAAATCTAGTGCTAATTTTTTATAACTTTTTTTTTTTTAATTTATCCACTTTGCTCCTTCCTCTCTCTCCAAGTTAATTTCCAATTCATGGTCAATATATATGTTACTTGTAGTTCCTACATTCCCTTCCATCTCTTTCAGTGCTTTCTAACCATAAAATTTAGTTTCTTCTTCCATAGGTCTAGTTCTTCCCATTTTATTTGCAACTTCCATTCTAATCCTACTTGTATCTACATGTGGACCTTCATCTTCAACAAAGTTTTACTTATTCCATATTTTTTGTTGTTTTATCTCTATTTGAAGCCCCATAATTACTTTATCATCTTGCTTCTCTACATTATCCATATTTTGGGTTTGCGATTTAGATTCATCAGTTCAATTCTTCTTAATTCAATTACCTATAGTCTGCATCGCCATAGTGACTTGAGTGACTACTCCACATCAGTTTCAATCATAAACATGGATTTTTTCACAACTAACATCTTCAACATCACAAGGACTCACTTCAAATACTTTCCTCTATTCCCTCTAACAAACAAATCATATGCAACTTTAAATGCAATATACCCCTAAAAATAAAATTTCATAACATACCCATAAATTATAGTCTTAACCCAATGGCCAATCACATGGGTCCATTTAGTTTCTAGGTTATGCAACCTTTCCATCTTTTCTTTTCTCCACATAAAATGTTTTGTCTCACATGGTCTAAAATAATAGTATTTGAATATATATAGTCATTCTCCTAGTAACTTAGGCAACTTGCAACAAAATATTTCATAAATGTAGCCATGGATGTACTCATAAATAATCACATCTATAGTTACTCCTATTATTATAGTTTTTTCCTCTACAAACTTATGTATCCTTATGTCTAGCCAGTTTTCAAGGTCCCTTTGACTAGGTAACCATTTCAACATATTTAGGTCCAAGAAATGGAACCATTGTTAGCAGTGATATTTGGAATCACTCATCAGGACATGCTATGTGTTATAGTTAGTGAATGTTGTGACAAGACTCTAAATAGTTATAGGAAAACAAAAATATAATTATGACCAAATGTAGTGTAGTTTCATACACAACACTTTCTTCTTACTTGCCATTGATGTATATGAAATTAGATTCTTAGAATTTAATGGATTCAAAAATAAGCAATATGCAAGAATACATTTATTTGCAATGAGAATTTTACTCAATTCAAGATGGTTATATAAAAAATTTCTCTATACCCTTCTAATATTTCCTTTACAAAATTAAGGTATATATAGGTTGAAAAAATACTATGGATTTTCATCTTCTTGACCTTTCATTTTTTATGCCAAAATATTCAAGGTACAAGTTCAACTTCCATGTGTTCTATCAACCTATATGAAACCATATTTTATACAAAATACACTATGGTGTACACTTGTCACATTCGTAACATACAAAAACGTGTGTGAACTATACTTTGTACCTTCTTACTAATAATGTACACAAAAGTGAAAGAAAGTGCACACATAATATCATTGTAGGTAAAAATTGGAAGTTAAAGAACCACTAGATTAGGGTGAAACATCACATTGGGAACCAAAATGGTTTAACTTTAGTAACTATTCCTAGAATATGCCTATATAAGGAAATTGACTCATCCTTGGAAGGGATTCGATCCACACAAAATAAACAGTTAAAATAAGTAGCGATTAGAGAGAGTTATGAGTATAGATTTATGTAAAAATTTGAGAGAAGGTAACTATGGGATTAAATCATTTCCTTGAATGGACTATGGGTATTGTAATGCTGAGAGTGTTTTTAGCCTAGTAAGATTGTAGGTAGTTGTGTGTGTATCTTTGCTTTGTGGTATTTATTTAACATAATTAAAGATTAGTGTTTTTTTATTACGTAAACATTATTTAAATGTCCATTGTTGTGTAGGTTGCATAGTATAAGTTTATCCTTTATTATATCCCCTAACTATGACTGCATCAAATGGTATAAGATCCTATAACAACTCTAGGATGAGTGAGAGAATGTTTATTCTCTACTAAGAAAGAATGGGTAGAGGGCATGAATGTAGTGAGAGAGAGTTGAGTGTTATCTATCTTTTATAGGTGGGTAATGAATAGAGGATACTTATCTCATTGAGTGAATAATCTGTAGAGGGTGCTTAAAGGTATTATCTATATTGTGTAGGTGGGTAGCGGACTAAGGGTTTAACTAAAAGTGCACAACTCACATAGATTTGTAATACATAGATTATAATCATGGGTTAGATGTGTGAGTGATGAAAGTATGATAGAGATGGATGAGAAGTGAGTAGCCCAGTTGGCTAAGTTAAAAACTTTATTGAGGGAAATATAAGATAAAGTGGACGCTAAGGAAAAATAAGGTAGGAGGAGAACTTGCATCACACCATGTGTCACAGAGGTAAAGAGGAGGAAATTTCCTTCGAATAAGATGACCTTGAAGTAGATTAAAGAAAATATAGTGGAAGGAGGAGTAATAAATGCTTGTCTTTTGAGTACATGTGATGTTGATTTAGAGGGAGTATTGAGTGTAGAGGAAGAATATATTCCACTATAGGAAGATGATGAGATTACATTAAGAGAAGACGTAGAAAATGAGATGGATGTTTGTTGAGGTCTCATATTTGACCAAGGAGGAGAAGGATACTCTCTCACTTAGAGAAGAGATGAGGGTGATTGAGGGGATGTTTAATTCTATTAATGTTTATTTTGTTATAGGTAGTGGGGATAACACATGTACTAATGAAAAGAGGGAAGTTGAAGAATGTCACACATGTGGCACTGAGTTGAGGAGTGAGATAGAAGAGGCAGATGAATTATTTGATGACATCCTAAAGAAAAAACAAGAAAGAAGGATGTTGTTACAATAGAGGTGGTGGAGTTATTTGATGTTACAATGATGGTAACATAAGAGGTTGACATGAAATCCATCTTGAAGATATAAATGAAGGTGATGGGTACTTATTTTTATGCCCAAGAAAATGGAAAATCCTTCAAAAATAAAACTAAGAAATAAGATGAATATTCACTCTTGTGAGGAATGAGTATGTGGAGAATGTGTGGAGAAAACTTGGTGGAGGTGGATGGATAGTGATGGGAAGAAACCCAAAAGAAGAGAGAAAATGAGAAAGAGAGTATGTCCAAGGAGGTAGATGGCTATTATTAAGTGATGGGTAAGGGGGAGAGAAATCTAATAAAATATAGTTGCAAGAGGAAGGTTTGAAATCCAACATATGGCTAGAAAAGGGGAAATACATCACCTGGTGGAAGGGTCCACTATGGATTTACCCTCAAAGTAAAAAAGGTGATTCTACCATCTACTCCAAATTTGTGAGCACTATGCTCAAAAAAATCTTATCCATATTGTATGATGCAGGAGCATCTAGGTCAACAAACAATCTTGCATCAACCAAAATATGTAGGGGTGTGTTTGTGTAGACTGGTTTATGTATTACCATTTTCACATGGTATAAATGATCCTTAAAAAACATCAAAACTATGACACTTAAAGGGTATAAAGTATATTAGAGAAGGGCTCTCTGGAAACAACATGGTTGTAGATGAGTTGATTGAGTTTCTCAATAATTGGTAGAATACTGAGAAGTGATTATGTTTATTGAAGGCCTAAAAGTGATAGGTTTTGGAGCATAATAAAAAGGGATTTAATAAAACCTCCAAAACATAGTATCATTACATATTTGCATTCTCCTCAAAACATTATGAACTTTTTAAAAAAATGACACACTTTCTAAAAAAATGACATCTTATTTCGAGTTCATACACAAAATTTATGGCCTTCCAAAGTTATTAGTTTTGTGTAGAAATTCACATAATGCATATAAGCTCCTAAAATGCATAGAATGTGCATAGAAGTCACCTAAATGAGATTCATTGTATATAACACGTGTAAGTTACCACAATGTGTAGAAATCCATAAAGAGTGCAAAAAAGTTGATGTATTTTGTATATTTATGGACTGTTATGCACACTGATGTTGCTCTAGGTTTTAAATTTGATTCGTTGATTTGATAAGCATAATAATTTTTTTGGCTTATCCTTTGATCTTGACCTAATCCTCAACAATGTATGTATAAAATGTTATACAAATTAATTAGTTTGAAAAACCTCTTGAAGAATTACAGCTATTTATTATATATACTTATAATTGTAAGTGTGTGCAATCTTAGTGTTTGTGAATAAATCCCAACTTAATAAGAGAAAGAATATAACATTTTCTTTTAGATAATAAAATACAACTATATTCTTTGCTATATCCTTTTTGTATAAGATTGTGTGTCTTAGCTGGGGTAGAGTTTGAATTGAAAAGTCAGACTTCAATAAAACATCTACAGTACGTAACTCTAGGGCGTCTAATCCACATATCGGGCTGTGAATTGGGATACACTTGAAAGCAAAATAGGAAAGAAATGTACAAAGATCTTCCACTAAGAATTTGCATGTCAAGTTGGTAGGTTTCATATATACAATGAATATCCATCCTTCTGCCATCAAATAAATAATATTCTTCTTCCCATTTCATGTGGGGTAGGTCAAATATAAATGAGAATCACCTACAATCCTTATCTAAGATTTTGTAGAGAGTAGTAGGTATATCATTGAATGAAAATTTGGCTTTATCTACGATTTTGAAAGCTTGTATCCAAAAGATGAAAGAGAATTGGCAACCAATGATGCTTTTTTTAAAATTAGAACACGTCATATATTTATTAAGAAAATTTTAAATAAAACATTTTCAAAATATTCAAAGATTTTTATCTTTTGGTTTAAAATGAACACAATTAAATAAAATATCTTTCGAATAATTTTAACGTCTTTCGGTAGAATGAAAACTTACAAATTATATATAATTATCTATATATAAATAAAATAGAATTAAAATCTTCTATTGTCTTGTGAATTATAATTATTTTAATATCTATCATAAATCTATGGCATGGTCTTGTCTCTATTTTAATTTTTCAAAAAAATATCCACATAATCCTCTATTGTCTTGTGAATAAGATCATGAAAAATATGTGTCTTGGTTCTTTGAAATGTATTCCCAACATTTTTTTAATTCAAAAGGCATCACTATATAATATAAGGTATCCCATGGTGTGATAAATGATGTTTTCTCTTGATCTTCATCATCAATTCTAATTTGATTATAATTGTTAAATCCATCCATAAATTATAACATATCATATTATACGATAGAATACACAATCATATAAATACCAGGTAATGGAAAATCATCTTTAAGACAAGCCTTATTTAAATATTTGAAGTTTTAACAACATCAAATTTTCCCATTAGATTTCACTATCAGTATAATTTTAGACACTCACTCTAGATAGGCTACTAGTTAAATAAACCTGCATCAAACAAGCGTAGAATTTATTCCTTGAGAAATAATGAAAATTTAGGATGTATTTTTCATATTTTTTGCTTGACGAGTTTTTCATTAAGATAAAGTGTTATCCAATGAAATGCAACTGAAGGATCAATTCTTTACATGTTGGAGGACACCCAAGTAAATACCTCAAGGAGATCATGTTATGCTTGGCTTATTGATTTATCCTCATTAGATTTAAGTGTGGAAACTATAAGTACTATTATTGGATCCTTATTTGTCTTGTAATTAAATATAATTATCTCTTCATAGCTCTATTTCCAATAAAATTTGTAGTAGGAATTGCATTAGATCCATCAACTTGGACATCATTCTGTGAATGGTCAGTCTTTCTAAAATATGTGTGAGAATTTGTGGAATGAGGAAACATATTCTTATGATATAAGGGAGGGATATCCTCATATGCTCCTAAAAATTCTAAGAGAGACTCATCGTTAGAAAATTCATCCAATATCATAAGTTCTGGTGATATGGTATCATCAATAAGCTTTGTATATACATTTGATAATGTGGATATGTGATTGACTAACTATTTTGCTTGTTGAATAGATTTGAAAAAGCTATATGTATATTTTTATATGTAACTAAGTTAGATTTTCTTGAACCCTATTTATAAGCAAGGCCTTGTATACCTTTATGAATAGATTCCTCAATAGGATGAATAATGCCTTGTGCATTCTTTCCTAATCCTTGTCCTTTATAACCCATCAATTGTAAATATTTTAATCCAAAATCACATTGCTTCTTATTTGTATTATTAAATAAAGATATTTCCTATGCAACTAGAGGAGTCATTATAGAATTGTGAATAATAGGTTGTACCACTTTCTAAGTAGAAAAATACATATGATGGACATAATTTTGTATAGATTCAATTAGTTAACAATACTTAAATGGTTTATTATCCATAAGAGATGCATATGTATACCCTTGGTAACTAAACTTTAAACATGCATGTAAAGTGGAAGGGATGGCTTGCATATCATGAATCCATGGTCTTCCAAGCAAAATGTTTTAATTAAGGTCATTGGGCATAACATGACATGTTTTATCAATAGTTATAAGAACCAATGTGATATTCAAGGTTATCTACCCCAATACCTTTTGAGGAACATTATCAAAACCTCTAATATCCATATCCAAATAATCCAAACTTTTAGTATTTATATTGAATAGTAAAAAATATATATATTTCAAATATTCAATCCCAAACCATTATTGACTAAGGCCTTCTTAACACCCATGTCATCAATTATAAGTTGAATTTGTAAAGTTAAATATTGTTTAATAATATGTTATGTTAGAAAATCTTCATTTTCAAAAGATATAGCCTCTTTTGTCCATCATAATGTATTACTAATAGATTCAACATTATTTGGTTCAATATTGCATGGAATAATAATGTCACATAATGCTACATACAATACATCCTTATACATATTTGAATGTTATAGTAACTTCAAAATGGAGATCTTAACTATTGTGTTATTAAGTTGATCTATAAGATTATATCGTTAGGTACTTTCATCCTACCACATATGATGGGGATCTTATCCTCTTCTATGGATAACAACATGGATCACATGATCTACTATAAGTTGAGGGTGAATAGTAGAGGTGGGATGGTAATTGAGTGAATTTACAAGTCTAGGGGAAGAATGAATGAATGAACCCAATTTTGCTCTTTGAAGTCTAGTGGTGATAGGTGGAAACTCAAACTAAACCATGAAATGATAAGAATAATGGAACTAGCCATAATTATTCTCTTCCTCCATATTATATTTTTATTTTTTCATCAAATTATGAAAATATATAGATTTATATATAGCTTAAAGATTATACATATTATAGGAAAGCAATAGTAAGGAATACTTAGAAACTTTGAACTAAGAAATGGTAAATAGATTCAGTGATTTAGACCCCTTTACATATTTTAAGAAACAAATTAAATTTGAAATCTGAAACCCAATAAAAATTATAAAAATGAAAGAAGGAAACCCCAGAAACATTTGACAAAAAGTGCGCTCACCAATATGTTTTATCAAAATGTTGAGATAAAGTGAATTAATGAAGTTAAGACAAACAATTGAGTAAATTAGAATGTAAGAGATATATAATTACCACACATGACTGATTTCTATCTTACTATTTTTAGAAATGTGCCAAAAAGGAAAAGTACTAAAGATAAATAAGTTACCTAGAAATTAGATATGAGGACTACAAGAAAGACTATGTAATTAGTTATAAGACATTGTGGGATCACTGTGAATTAAGAACAATGCTCTACTTTATTCTAAGATAAGGTCATGATATTTGGACAAGGTCGGCATGTACTAGAGTGTTTTTAGGGTGTACCAACATCCAATAGGATTTCTTACCTCTGTGAAAGTTCTAATGGGTGTGAATTTGCTTGTAGATCCTATGTGTGTATGTGGATGTATTCGCTTCATCACAAGATTCATTATATGCCTTATTATTCACCAAAACACTAACTCAATGATAAGAGAGATAAAATAATGTAAAATTGGGACATCAGGCAAGGGGATGGGGTTATGATTGACCTTAACACCCCATGTGTTGAGTGTTGCCTACATACCATTACTCATAGGAGGAATCAAATTCCATGTAGTTCTCTCATGATGTGGTGGTGTGTGTGCAATAATGGTTAAATACTACATATTGGTGTAATCCTGGTGTAATTATGTCCTTGAACAATGAAGTGTGACCTTTTTGGTGTAATTAGACCTATCTCTAAGTTTTTGGGTTGTTTGAAACTCAGAATTGGGAAGCATAGATAATTTGATCTCAATGTGTAATTAGAATAATTTTGGTGTTTGTCATATAGAACCCTCCTAGTGAACAAATGAATATAAAATGTGTTTATATAGGTGGTCCATTGGGTTTTTTTATAATTAGGATTTTGAAAGTGTGGGATGACCTGTTGGGATGAATTTGAATTTGAGAAACTTGTCCTTGTTTGGCAAGAGGATGAAATCAATGGATTTAGACACTATTGACCAACGAGATTGTCTAGAAAGCATGGTTTCATCTGAAGAGTAAAGATAACCATAATGGAAGCATGAATCAATCAAAGGATGTGATAAGGTTATTTAGATTGAGTAATAGATATAATTAGTACCATATTTTCCTTAAAGTAGAGGATTATATACACATAAGTAGAAGAAACATGGTTATAACTAGGGAATTGAACATAGGTTATGTGTGCATAGGAGATGGTCACAAGTGCATTGTTTTAAAATTAAATGTTAATTTTAGTGTCTACAATAGTGCTGCTAAAATAAAAAACATTGAGAATTTCATATCTTATGAAAACAATATCCACTCTAGCATCCACATCCCATGAATTCTTGGTCTACACATACCAAACCTCTTGTTATGTTCTTTGTCGTCTTCTTTATGTGCAATCCAATAAATTATGAAATAGATTTTTAAAATCTTGGGATATATCCTCATTTCATAGGGTTAACTAACTTTAGCAAATTTGTTAGGGTTATGACTAATCCATTTTTTTGCAATATCTGAATGATCTATCCATACATTTGGGCATTTACTATCATAAGCTCTCCTTTACTTGCATTCTAATTCTAGATTGAGAGTAATAAATAGATTATTTCATTCATCATAACCTTATCTTTCATAGGGTTTAGAGATTTGTCTTCTTGCACTTTTTTAATTTCATTTTCTTCAGGCATTCCTAAAGGTGGAAGACCTTGTTCCTTGTGTTGATTTCTAGTAGTAGCTTGAAAAAATTTTGGTTCTTAGGATGAGAATGTACCATCTTCATATTTCTTACTATCTTCTCATTCCTCTACTTCTTAAGAATAGGACAATCATCAATATTATGTTATCATGAAATCCTATAATATACACAAAAAAATTCCTATTTAGATTGTAGGGAAAATTTTGTGCGATATGATTTATTTCTCCACTCAAATAACAAGTAATAATTTGCCTTGGAATTATGTTCCCTTGTATTTGGTTTTGATTACCACCATGATAACCTCCTTGTCTTTTAGGGGGTCCCCATCCTTGTTGTTGACTATAATATCCTTCGTATTTCTTCTGAGGCAAAGGAGGTACCTAATTCAATTGATGTTATGGTGAAATAAGTGTCCATCCCTGTTGGTACTATAGATAAGGAGGTGTCCACCCTAGTTGATACTAAAGAGACAAAAGAGTCCGCCCTTGAGGATACTGAGGCATCTACCCCATTTGGTATTGAGGATACTGATAAGTCCCATCAAGAATAGGTTGTGTTGTTGAGGGACCCCATCTACCTTATGTTGTCACTTGGCATCCTACATTGGAATGATTGGTATTGGCATTAGATAATATTGTATAACAACTATAAATACATTTCTATTGACATTTTAATTTAAATCTCATAGAGCTTTAAATTTATTTTCATTAGGTTCATGGGATTTTCAAAAAAAAATAGAATACGTCGTGCAACTATTACACATACTATTATAATAAATAACACTTCATAGTTGCATATCCTAAATTATAACTTACTTTATATAACCTATTTTGATCTTTGGACATTCATTCTAGTGGTTCCCCTCCTATCCACATTCAATGCACCATACTACCAATTTTGGTTTCTTCCCTTCGTGAAGTTCATCCATCGTATGAAATATGACATCTAACTTAAGATCAATTTTTTCAATGCTAGGAGGGTATTCTCCACAATCCTATATATGTTTGACTCTGGTCACAATGCATCTGACCTTAAATTTTGTGGTAAACTAAGCTTTGGTTATGGAAAACCAGATCTTGCTTCACAAGCCTTCCACAAACCAAGTAGATTTATCAAGATCCTAAAACTAAAAGTTCATCCTGTTAATCACATCATAAAATTGAGCATCATAATCCCATTGATATTCTCCCCCTTTTTATCTTATTTATTTTAGATCTTAAATTTTTTGACTAACACACTTTTGTGTTTTTAATTGTCTTATAAATTTCTCCTTAACATGTTGAATATTCATAGTTGCATGATTATTTTTTAAGGTGAACTCTATAGTTTAACTAGTCAAAGATCCTATAAGTTCACACTTCTTATTTATGTCATTTATCACACCCTTAACCTACCAATTCATTTCACATGTCAATAAGTAATGCTCTAGGTCAATTAACACATCACATGGTGTCAAGGTAACAAAAGCTCCTACAATAAATGGCATGTTTCCTATGATTAGGGTAGATATGACTGGTTTGATTGGTGATGATTTCATTGGTGTTTAAAAAATATTGTGAAGGTGCTGGAGTAACAAGAATCTTGGAATCAATAATTGTGTTAAATTCATGTCTAATTTCTTTCTTATGCCTTCCAAAAATATTTACAACTTCTTCAAAAAACTTTTTAGTTACAA
>JARHVA010000171.1:3867500-3895000 GCA_037957365.1 Torreya grandis | reverse complement strand
AAGAACACATCCAAAACATATTATCGTTGCATATTTGCATTCTCCTCGAATCTTTATGCACTTTTTAAAAAATGACATACTTTCCAAAAAAATGACATCTCATTTCAAGTTCATATACAAAAGTTATGACCTTTAAAGTTATATGTTTTGCGTGGAAGTTCACATAATGTGTATAATCTCCTACAATCCGTAGAATGTGCATAGAAGTCCCCTAAATGAGATTCATTATATATAACGTGTGTGTAAGTTACCACAATGTGCATAAATGCATAGAAACTACATAAAATTTCATGTATTTTGTATATTTATGGACTGTTGTGCACACTGATGTTGATCCAAGTTTTATCATTGCTTTGTTGATTTGATAAGTATAATTATTTAATTTGCTTATCCTTTGATCTCGACCTAATCCTCAACAATGTACGCATAAAATGTTGTGCAAGTTAATTGGTTCAAAAAACCTCTTAAGAAGTTGCAGCTATGTATTTAATGTATGCTTAGACTCGTAGTTGTATAGGGGAAAGGTCCCAATAGCTGTGCATGTTCCAATTGCTGAACAAGGTTGTTGTTAACATGTGTTCCATTAATGGAACATATTGGTGTGTAGAAATATTAAAATGCATCTGAAGCTCAAACATGTAGTATCTAATATTTGTTCAACATTTACTCTATAAAAATAAAAGTAACCAATCACATTTTAATAAGTAAGACTTAAGTTTTGATACTGTAATGCACAATTATTGGTACTCCAAAGGTTAAGTTTTGGTCATAGGTTTAAAAAATGCATTTTATGACCTCTCATGATAAAATTGATTATATTGTAAAATGTATAATGTGTTAGACCTTGAAACCTTAGTTATAAATAGTTAAGGTGACATATTAAAATGAATAAAAATTTCAAAATCTAATGTGATGATATGACACCTTAATTCATTATCCAAAAATAAAATACACAACTACTAAGACCTTTTCCTTATAATCTTAATATTTATGAATAAATCCCAACCTAATAAAAAAATATATAACATCTCTTAAAAAATCAAATACAACTATATTCTTCATTATGACCTTTCGTGAAAAGAGAAGACTAAAATTAATATTGATGCTAAGAAGATTTTGAATTGAAAAATAATTCTTCAATTACACATCTAATAACTTTTGGAAGTAGGTCATGTAATTATAAAAGATTTTAAGAATTGGGATACATTTGAACGTATATATGTGTTGCTTTGTTGAAATTTTGAAAGTTACTACTATTGCGTGTCAGAATGGAAAGAAATGTACACAATGAATATTCCACCCAGAATTTGCGCGTCACGTGGGTAGGTTTCATATATACAATGAATATCCATCCTTCTCCCATCGAATACATAATTTTCCTTTTCCCATTTCGTGTGGGGCGGGTCAAATATATATGAGAATCATTTATAGTCCCTGATCTAAGATTTTCCAGAGAGGAGTAGGTCTAGCGTTTAATGAAAATTTGGCTTCATCTAAGATTTTGAAAGCTATGCAAGTGATTGATTTTTTTTTCTTTTTTAAATTAGAATATGTTGATATATTTATTAATTAAATTTTAAATAAAATATTTTTAAAATAATTTAATTTTATCCTTTCGTTTAAAATGAATATAATTAAATAAAATATTTTTTAACTAATTTTAATGTTTTTGAGATGGAATGAAAACTTGTAAATTATATATAATTATTTATATATAAATAAATAAAGTTAAATTATATTAAAAAATATTATAAATTATTCATAAAAATGTAGGTTGTATGAAAATACAGTATAATGTTTCTTAAGTAGTTATAGTAAAGAGACTAACATCAAGGGAATTTTGGTTATTTATTTTACTCCAACCAACATCTGACATCGTCAAGTAAGAGTTTTCAATCATTGTTTGCATTGTTCACTATCTTTATATCATCTTCAGTTACACCTTGTGCTTCATCTGTAAAATTTTAGGTGGAAGTTTTTCTAAGATGAGGTGTGGAACCATTCCAATGGCCATGTTGCGCCAAAGGAGACAAGTGCCTATGTGGCAGCAACCACATAAGTTAGCAGTGAGACTAACAATAGGAACGAATCCTTTTGGGTCTTCCCTTCGATGTACCTTCCCTAGAAGGAAAGGAGGGGAAACATGGGAAAATATGCAAGGCATGTTACCCCAATGGTGTAGAAGTGTGTGGAGATGGGCCACCTTAAGATCAACTTATTTCCCCACACTTAAATCTGAATACATCATTTGAAATAACCATTACTTTATTTAAGTAGAAAAATGAGCATCAATTCACTATTATATTTTCACAATTTTGTAACACTTTTTTTGTTGAAAAATTATTTTTTAACGATTATTAATGCAAATTTGTTATTAATGAGGTTCACTTACATAAATTGTATAAGAAAAAACTACACTAAATTTGGCAAGACAAAATTGCTCTAGTTTAGTAATTTTCCTTCAGTGATCATGTTGAAACAATATTTGCATCAGAAAATTAAAATTATGTTTTTCTCTAACATAAATTTGTATTATTTGGTTTTCTTGATGAAAATTTTGCATTAGAAACTGAAAAGATGATTTGATTGAGGTGTTGACCATATCAATATGATGCAGGAGCATCCCAATCATAATAGCAACCTCATCACCTATGATGGTTAAGTCCTATTATTTTTATTTTATTAAGGGGCGCAACATGCAAAAATGGATGGACCTAATCAATGCATGTATGACAAGGGCACAAAGGATGCGAAGGCTTATGAGTAAGTGTGGATAAAATCACATACATTAGGGCAACTCACAAGACCAACTTAGCATACAACTTCTGGATCCACTAGGTTTGACTAATGTCATGTTGACCTACACGAAGCCTACTCAGAGTTTAATTCAATGGCATAAGGTATAAGTCAACAGGATGTGTAGAGATAGTAGTTAACACACGACCTATCTTGACATGGAGTTGGAATTTAGACAATGCCATCTTTGGAGGAGCCTATAATTTTGTCAACCCAAGAACCATGCATTATTATCTGAAGCAGACCATATTTGCATGATGAAGGATCTCAAGCCCTAAACCTCGAATGTCATTATACATGGGTTTTTTGCCATGTAAACACTAGTATGAGCATATAAAGGGAATCCCTTGTGTTCATTTAAGGAGAGGATAGAAAAGAAAAATAAGAGAGGTTAAGGACGACTGAAATGATCATGTGGCTTAAGACTTATAACAAGGGGAAGGACTCTTTAATAGCACAGAAGAGAACGGTAGTCTAAAGGAATTCTTGGAGCTTGAAGTTATATTTAAACCCAAAATAGAGCTGAAGTTTTTAACTCCTACTTGGGATAAATTTGTATAATTGTGATATTTAATTAATATAAATAGTTCTTGTTATTTCATAACCAACTGCATAAAAAAGGGGGAAGAAGAAGTGAGAGTATTTCATCATTGCACAAGGAAAGGCATCCTTTCGTTAGGATCTGACAATGATTGTACCATATTTGTATCAGAGTGGATTGACCCTATAGAGAGATTGGTAGGTGAAGGGAGTTAGTGGAATGTTGAATGAGAGGAAAATAAATAGTTCTCCACTACAAAAAGGTGGGTAGAGACAAGGAGGGTGAAGAAAGGAGATAACGAGGAAGTAAAGATGCCACTCAAAAGAGATGTTGGTAGAGGTGCGATAACAATCAACATAGCTAGAAGACTTCACAAAGTCTTAGATGCGATGCATGTTCACCAATATCGGCAAAGAAAATGTCTAATTATCTACCAACCTAAAAATATTACTTAGGTTGTATGATATGGGAGCATCTGAATCCATAAATAATCTTGCATCAACCAAAATATATAGAATTGTGTGTGTGAGTGAATCCCAACTCAATGAGTGAAAGGACTTCACCTCATTCCCTAAATAATGAATACAACTATATTCTTTACAATAACCTTTTTGTATAAGATATAATGACAGAAGACTCAGATTAATATTAATATAATATAGATTTAATAGGTCAAAATTAAGTCTTTCAATAAAGTACATCCACCATATAACTTTATGATGTCTAATGACTTTTGGAAGTACGTCATATATTTATAAGATATGATAATTAAAAATTAAGTCTTCGATAAACCATATGCACCATGTAACTTTACACAAATTAATCAAAAGGAGTGGACTGTTTCTTATAAATTATTGCTGTAAATTAGTATCTAACAAAACAATCCAAAATACTTAGAAGAAGTTTCGTAATTTGGACCAAACAAATTTGTTTTGGACTCAGATCAAGTAGTCTTCTTAAGTCTCTTGTTTTTTTTACTCAAAACAAGTAACTCTTCTTCTAAATATATTAATATTTATAATATATTATATAATTATTTTGTATATATTTTTTTTGTTTTGATATTTACATAAAAAATGAAAGAACAATAATAAAATAACTAAAAAAATATAAATAAATCAACTAACCTTAAAGCCCGTGAAAAAAATGTTTAGCTTTAAGCAAAAGACAAAGCTTTGCATAAGATTGACTTATCTATGCAAAACCCTGATATGCATCACATACATAATTAAGAACATTTTAGCATATTAGTAAATAATATATAACTCTATTATTTACAATATCACTATGAATACCAGTATCAATGTTCTAAGAAATAATATTTTTCAACAATGATTCAATTCAAAAGCATAAATGAAACCCATTCAATGACAATGTAATAATATAATATTAATATATACTATTAATTTATGTAATAATATTAACAAAAATATATATCAATAAGTTTTTTCATAATATTAATGAAAAGTGAGTGCTTAACCCAAGCAACATAAGAATAAAGAAAGTAACAGTTGTCCAAAAATGTGAGCAATGAGATCTACTTTGAGGTAAGAAGACATGCCACAATTAACAAATCCTAAAGAGAGTTAGCTTTCTCTGATTTGGACAACATTTTATGCACAATAATTGTATTTTATTTTGTTAACATTTAAATCGATATAATTTTAGCATATTTGTGTTGAATTTTGACACTATCCAAAAACATTAAGAGCTCTTGAGTGGATTATCTGTATGTCCCATTAAAAAAATAGTGGGTAGAATGAAAGCAAAATGAATTATTGGAGTTTCTAATCAAGTACTTATACTGATTATTACATCGGCATTGCTGATTTTTTTAGTGTTTTAAAGGGCAGATTCTGTAGGCCGATATTTTTTTTTAGCAATTCTCATAATTCTTCTATTTTTATTTTTGTGTTTATTCATTTTGGTTGTGTCTAATTTCAGTCTTATTTATATATGGATTTTCGGGTCTTTTAAAGATGCTTTTTGAGGTATTTGTCGATGAGGGAATTCATTTTCATATAATCCTCTGTTTTTAATGTTTTCTTTTTATTTGTCTTGAAATCATTAGTATTTGGACTAGCTAGGATATCATTTTTTTAAGGGAAGTTTTGATACGTTGGAGATGCTCTTATTTTCATTTTTTTTACATAAATCATGTATGAATTCGTGGGTATTTTTGGGAAAGAACATATATTTAAAGATGTTATTTTGCAATGGATTCCTTTGATTTCTCTTGAAATGATCATAAATCTAGTTGTTTGATATGAGTTTTGGGGTCTATTTAATAGTTTTGGGGTCATGTCATAATAACATTAGATCTAAATTTTTAAAAAAAATCTAAATTTTAATATAAAATGTAAGTCAAATCTAATGAAAATTGAAAATTTTTACTAATCTTTATATCAAAATGTTCTATGAGACCTATGACACATAATGTCAACAAGAAAATTGAGAGTGCCCTGAGAACCTCTCATGACAAAGACAACTACGTCATAATCCTTCTCTAGAGGAAAAATAAATAAAATATATATATTGATATGAATTCTAAAATGTGTAATTTTTCCCAAACCCTGATACATTATTTGCGTTATTTTTTCAAACATAAATTTAGTTCATTACGTTACATACCTGATCGATTTCACTTATTCAGCGGGAAAAACAACAAAATCTTAGGGGAAATTCTATTCCTTTCTAGAAAATTTAGAGATAAATAAACCTCAGGTTATACATCATTGTGTTGATTTATTGCACCAGCATTGTATTTGCCACGTTGCTACCTAGAAGTGCACATATGGTCTTCGCTAAGAGTTTCTTGTTGTTACGTGTCCCAACACAATATTCAACTTAGGAATTTATTTTCCCACACTTATCATTGGGTGCCACTATTTTTTTTAATTTAAATCTATTGTAAACTATATGCATATTTCCACTGGGAATTTCCAAATCCATCAATAACATTGTCAATAATAATTATTTAAAGAAAAAAAAAATACTATTTTACCATGTACATTATGGAAATGTAACTATATTCACATGCTATTGGTGGATGTCAAATGGCCATATGAATTAATTCGCTGATGTAAAATATATGGTCCCTGATAAATACTAAAAATAGGAAAGATTTTTCATGGAGTAGTATAGCATGTAATGTGGAGAGTTTTTAATGAAAGTTTGGCTTTATCTATGTTTTTAAAAGCTCTTCAAGTTATGAAGGAGAATTGGAAACCAATGATGAATAACTAATTTTACTTTTTATTTTTTTAAATTGGAACCTATCGATATATTTATTAATTAAATTTTAAATGAAATATCTTCAAAATAATTGAATATTAAGTATAAGTAGTGACATTCAAGGGAGGGGGTAGAGGATCATGATTGGGAAGCTCTGTGGAATGAGGATTTAGGGCCACTTATCCATCTATGGGATCGATGGTCATATCAATATCCCAACCATCAACACGCTGCATGGAGTATGAACTGTGAATACCAACCAACTGTCTTACCGTGTAACCTTCATGTATTAGTATTTTTTGTAATATATATTATCCTAAAGTGTCCCAATAGTAAAATAAATGAATATTTTCTATTTTTTGGTTTAAAATAAATATAAGATAAATAAAATGTCAAATATGGTGTTTCCACAGTCTATGAAGCAAATAGAGATTTTTTTGGGTAAACCATGTCAAAGATTTTATATCAACATTTCAGATCACACTCTATGAACCATCATCAGGATGAGATAATAATAATATTAGATTAAAGGGTGAGTTTTATGTTTATATATATTTATGTTGAAGTAATGTTTAAGTAGGTAGTTCAGGGAAAAATATAAAAAATATAAGAAGAAAATTAATAAAGAGTTAGTTTAATCTCCTCATGCTATTGATTTGTAAGATGTGTTAAGTAAACCTCTTCCACTTGAGATAAATTTGCACCCTTTGTCAATTGGTTTTGTTCCACCTAATTTTCTATTTTATGATGGCAAGGGTGATCCTAAAGAACATCTTTGATTCTTATTGAGGCATCCCTTGACTATGCCTCCAATGATAAACTTTTGATCAAATTATTCCCAAAAAGCCTCAAAGACTATGTATTGAGGTGGTTTTATGATGTACCTCTCTATTCCATGAAACTATTCAAACCTCTTATAAATTAGTTTTTGGCACACTTTTCCATCAATATATCCAAAAAGATTTCCTATGTTCAAATTGCCAAAATCAAACAAGGAACAAATGAACCTATCAATGAATATGTCTTAAGGTACAAGACAATGTTGGCTAAAATGATTAATCCTATGATGGATAAAGAGTTACAAGACATATTCAATTAAAGTTTGCTTACTCCTTTACATGAGTCCATTATTTTAAAAAAGCCTCAAATATTTTGATGACTTCTACGATGTTGTACGGGATTGCGAAATGAAACTTATTACATTGAAGAAGCTCAAGTATGTTGCAAACACACCAACTGCATCTACATCATGTACCAAGTTTACAATCAAACCAAGTTATAAGGTAAAATCTCTTGAGCCTAAAAAGAAAATAACCACTGTAGTTAATGTAGTGTCACAACATCTTAATCAACTTATTTTATCCAATGCACCAAGAATATAGTTCTCACATTTACTCGAGTTTTCAGATTCATTACTCCTATGATTAATAGAGTGTTAACTTATATATGTCCCTCATCTTATAAAGGTTGATTTGAGTCGGCCTCTATCGAAAGGATATGATGTAAATGCTTATTGTGATTATCATAAAGGACCAAAGACTTATACAAACAGATGTTTAACCTTAAAACATAAGATCCAAGATCTTATCAATGATCAAAATATTACATTTGATGCTCCTCCAAAGGAATTAGGTTCACAACCTGACGATCACCAAAAATAGAAGATATTTAACAATCCTTTGTAAGACCATTCTAAAATATAAATAGAAGTGAAAATGGCATATAATGCACATCCTCCTCCACCACATTATGGGCACCCATTATATGGCATTATTGGTACTTATACATGGAATATACATCTTATGGTTCAAATACCTTATATTACCTTCTATGACAGTGTGATTAAGGATGATTATATTGATCTTCATTCTTTATTCATTCAAGCATTCTTTAATCACCAACCTATACACAACATTATGATTCATAATGGTGTAATTGAAAATATTTGCACCATGACATTACTTACACATCTAGGTTATATTGATCATGATTTTCATCCTTCTACTATATTAGTTAATGAATTCGATGGGACCTCCCAGAAGGTTCTTGGCAAGATTGACCTACCTTTAAATGTCAGTTCTACATATTTGTCTACTACCTTTTTAGTTATACCTTCCACACGCATCTTAGATATGTTATTGGTAAGACCTTGGATCCATACACTTTGATCAGTAACTTCTATAGTTTATGGGTGTGTTAAATACAATCATTCCAATCAAGTAATTATAGTTTTTAGAATTCCATATGAGAATCCTCTTGAACAAAAAAAATTTATACCCAAGTATCTAACTATCAAACCTACTAAGGTTAATCCATTGTAAAAATGTAAGAAATGAGAAATCCCCTTTACTAGGCACCCAATAATTCAAAGACCATTACATGAGAGACATACAATGGATTCCATAGAATCTTCATCTACTACGCACCATATTCAGATATCTAGAGCACCTAATCATTTTCCTATTACAACTATTCCAAAGAAGACACATAACACTAAAATATGGGTTCCATGAATCCCTACTCCTAATACTCCTATTATTTCTTCAAGATTACATAATCATATTTTACGTACACAAATACTACAGTGATAAATATTGCACCTATACAAACTCCTTGGAAATGTCACTAACTTATTACACTAGGTTCACAGTGGGGAGATATCTATGACCATCCATTATATGGAATCAGAGGATGATCTTTCCTCTTCATATATTTCAAAAAATCAAAAACATTTAAAACTCCAAAAATATTCTCAATCTAAACATATGATATTGGCTCCTTGACATCTATGTGTTAGTTTCATGCTAATGGATGGAATATTAGTTACTTCTATACACACATGTGTGTCACACTTCTAGTTGAGTGTGATACAAGCATACACAAATACAAGATCTAGTCCTATTTCAAAGGTTTGGCTTTCCCTCTACTCATGTCATGTGGACATTAGGGGAATCCACTTATTTGATCTTCATACTCATATGTTATATGTTTCAATGACCACCTTTAATTTTTGTGTTTGATCTCATATGTACTTACACATGCCTTTATTCATGATTATATATTTCACAGGGTAATTGATATCCTATGCACTTGACATTTTTTGCGAACACATTTTATTATTGGGCTACTATGATATGTTTATGAGGGTTGTTTATGCTTTCCTTTATGCACTTCCTTGAGTTTCTTATCTTTCTATTATCTTTTTTTGATCATTTTAATATGCTCATTTGTTTGTGGCCCCCATGCCTATGTGTGCTCTCTTTGACATTTGAGTATGTCAATGATTATCGTATGAACATTTGAATATGTCATTCTTACTTTTGTGGATATTTGATTAAGTTATGTCACCTCAATTATGCAATATTTGAACATGCCCCTTGTTTTCAGTCTCCTTAGACCATTGTCTTTTGACATGATTTTGAGTGTTCTTGTGTCTATGCTCATTTACTTGTTCAACTTGTCCTCATTAATACCTATATATTGTCATGGTCTTTATCATGTATATTAGGCCTTCATGTGATCAAATTGTTTTATGTGCTTCAATGATACATTTATATAGACATGGTATTCCATATGCTACATGGTTCTACTCACAGATGATAAAGTTGTCTTATCCTTTTGAGGTGAGGTAACTAGTAGTTTTTATTCTTCCCTCACCTAAAAAGGGGGCATATTAGTGTGGGCATGCCATAGAGTAATGTTCTCCACACTTGGCACAATTTTTAAATTTATCAGGGTCATGATTTAAAATCATGTTTTCCACACTTATTTAATATTCAACATTTTTTAGATTTAGTGGGGGCACACTTTGGAAGCATGTTCTCCACACTTATTCATTTTTTAGCATCTCCAAATTATAGTGAAGGTATGTTTTGGAAACATGTTGTCCACAATGGCACTTATATTAGTTTTCATATTTCTCCACATTGGTACTAATTTCATTTTCATATCTCTCCATATATAGTGGGGGCATGCTTTGGAAACATATTATCCACACTTACACAGTTTCTAAGCTAGCCAAAACACACAGTTATATGATTCATATTCATAATTATTGAAACATTTTATACATTGGTACCATTGTTATACATAATTTCAATGTGAGACATATCTAAGGTGCATATGCTATGCAACATGTACCTAATATTACAAAATCTAAATCGGTTTTAGATTTCAAAACTCTTCTATGGACTATCATCACCTCCAAGATGGACTATTATTAACTGTATTGAGCCAATATACTGTAGTAGTGGGTTCACTTTTGGTATGGTTGAGATGATTAAATCATTCAATCTTGCCAAGTTTTCAAGTTGGACTTGGTTGTATCATCTAGACTTACTAGTTTGATAGTGTGAGTTGATTTGGTTCACTCACACTCACTAGGTTATAAGTATGATTAGGTTGCATAGTTGAACTAATCTCAAATTTTGGGTGGTAACTCACTTTTCACCAAGGTTTTGGGGGAATGTGCCTTCCAATATATCATTATCTCCTTAGATATAGTACTTTACATATTTATATATATTTGTCTTAATCTCAATTTCAGAGCTTTACAATGATACACCTTTTTTAAATCAACTTGCTTATAGGGAAGGTAGTTGCATGGATACATAGGTGTAATCTTAAACATTTCTCTTTCAATTTCAATTAATTCTAGATACTTTAAATTTTAGGTTATATACACTAACTATATATTGTAACATGCTTTTGGTTGTAGTTCAGTCACTAATAAAGCACATAATTTAGGCTCACACAAAGGTAAGGTGTGTTACACACACCTAGATACGTATTCATTTCCTTTAAACTAGCAATTTCATTACTAGATTGAAGGGGGGGAAATGTAGATGGTATTTATAGATTATATAACACCTTAGTATTTTACACTTGGAAAACTTAGACCTTTGTTATTCCTCTTAGTTATGGATATTTCCTACTTTTAGAAGTCTTTCATCTACTCTATCTTATACCCCTTGGCCTATCTCTTGGTTCACCCAATCTTATGTTGATGACCCATATGTTTTATCTTGCTCAAAATGATTAAAATATACTTATCTTATATCCCCACAAGTTTTGAGTATGTACCTATTTTCTAACTACCATGACACAAGCACTAATCCCAAACCCATGTGTCGATTCTAATGTCCTACTCTAATGTAGGTGTCTAGTGCCCTAATGTCATCTAATTTTAAAATGAAACGTATCATAATGGTTGGCTTAAGTGTTTTAAAGTGATTTATTCTCCAAAGTGATTGGTATAAATATAATATCAACCATCATTCATTTATCACCTAGGAAAAACCTAGTAGTCATACCAAAGAGCATTCAAAAAGATAAAACTTCCCTATTTATTCATATTTAAATATTAGTGATAAGTATTGCACATCTACAGGTATACAATACTAAAGGAGCAATCCAAGATCTTGATTTTTCAAGTTATAAGTTATGTCATTATTGTACTTATCTTTTACATATTGTATGATTCACACACAAGCTAACATGTAGGGGAGAACTATATCAATATGAGGCCCTCTCCGAAGTATTGGCTATGTAGGCAATGCTTATTAATTGAGTGGTCTTTGGAGTTAGCTCAAAATCATGACTACACTGACCTATTTTTAAAAGGTCATTATGAATATTGAGAACTAGGGTTTTGAAATTTCATTAGTAGTGATAGTCCATCACCTAGATATGAATACACTAGAGTGAAAATGAAGACAAATCTAGAGCATCCATGTGGTCACCTCTTTTTTTAGTAGGTATTTTATATAGAAAACCTACATCAGGTTTAGATAGTAGCATTGATGCAACCATCCTAGGATGACTTTAGTATCTGTAACTCCAGAGGCACTCAATCCAAAATTTGGAAACTATTATAGAATCATCTTCCAGTTTGATTCCTACATATTTCAAATTTAGAACTATGTTAACATCATAACCAAATAATGTCATTGTTTCTTTGTCATTTCCAAATCGATCATAGATGTACTTTATATTTTTATCCTATCTTAGTTTAATAAATTTAGCATATGTTATATTTATGTTTAACATTTAATTATCTTGTTGTATATCTGATTATCACCCTTGTGCATTATCATTTCTATATTCTTAACCTTATCTACCCAAGTAGGGTCCACTCTAAATTTAGGATTAAACATAAACACAATATATAACTGAAGAAAATGTAGAACCAATAAACAATGTAAACACTTGTTGGGATTCCTTACTTGAGGGAGATGATTGGTCAGAGGCTAGTTGGGGCAAAGTAGATGACCATGATTCATCTACCACTAGTCTCTTGTTATGGCTACTATAGAACTTATTTTATATTGTTTGGATGTTTTAACATTCAATCATATATACTTTTGTTTGTTTTCTAAATATTATTTTATTTTAACACAGTTCATTAATATTAATGCATGCTTTCATATTATTTACATTTTTGTAAATAGTTAATAATATTTTTAAAATTAATATAACTCTATTTATCAAAATATATAGTTAATATAATTTAAAAGTTTTCATTATAACCTTAATGTTAAAGGCATTAAATTTAGTTGAATGAAATTTTATTTAAACGAAGAAATTTTTTGTGTAAACTATGTCAAAGATTTTAAATCAATGTTTTGGATCATACCCCATGAACCATCATCAGGATGAGATAATAATAAGATTAGATTGCAAACCCAAGTTTATATTTATAGATATTTATAATGAATTATTATTTAACTATGTAGTTTGGGGAAAATATAAAAATATAAGGAAGAAAATTAATAAAGAGAGAGGACACTATAATAATAGACAAGAAAGGGTGACTAAAACCATAAATGTGTTAGTTGGTGACTATTTAAAAATTAAATAATATATGATCCTAATCACGTTAGCAATAAATTGGTTGAAGAATTGAAATAATAAGAGAATATTCACATGGATTTGTCAAAAGAGAGGAACAAAATTAAACATGAGAGATTATTTGGAAAGACCTTATAAGGAAATTGAAGTAAAGGAAATTAGAGTGTTAAATAATTTATGAATTTGAGTATGGATTCAAGAAGGTAATGGTAAATTAGAAAGATAATATGACAATAAGAGATAAGGGCATGAAGAAAGCATAATGACGAAAGCAATTTGAGAATGAAGATGATAACCATCCATGGGATAACGACAAAAAATCCTAAGAAAAGAGATTAAAAATATCATTCTTAAGTAAATTTATCCCACAAAAAATCCTAAGAAAAGAGATTAAAAATATAATTCTTAAGTAAATTAATGATTGGTCCCCATGATTGGTTTAAATCCAAACCTCCATCATTGTTTAAGTTATTGTTAGATTTGAGAAATTTAATGGCTTCTTCGAGATGACGTTTGAGGTAGTGGTCCTCTATAGCTAACATTGTCGTATTCTCAATGTGGATATGATGATGGGTTTTAAAGGAATGTTTAGTTAATGCTGACTTAATCACTCTTTCCTTGTTTATGTCAACAACGTGTTCACTAAGCGTTGTGTTGATTGAGCATCTAGTCTTCCCAATGTACACCAACCCACAAGAGTAATCAATCTTATACACTCCACTTCCAAGAGTTGGTTCTAACTTGTCTTTGGATGACTTGATAAACATTATAAGTTTTCTATGAGGGAGAAAGGTTTATGGATATTCTTGCTCTTTAAGATTTTTGTAAATTTATTAGAAATTCCTTCAACATATAGGAGGAAAGTAGTGGGTCTATTAGGGGTTTCAATAAAAAAAATTGGTCTAATAAGAGTGTTCCTAGCTGATTTGAATGATCTATAAATTTGTTTCCCTTTGTAGCCAATTTTATTAAAGACTTAAATTAAATGTTTGATCTCATCCTCTAAGTGATCATAATCCTAGATTCTATAAAATCTAGTGACAAGGGTTTTGAGGACTCCAACCTTTTGAGAAGGATGATGGTGTGATTTTGTGTGTAGATAGAGATCAATATGGGTATATTTTTTATAAACTTGTTGAGAAAAATATCCATCAAGTTTACTATAGGGGAGGACATATAAAAAGGGTAGTTTTCCTTCATATTCTAGTTCTTTGGTAAAATTAATAGTATCAAAAACCTCATTTATGTGGTTATGGAAGTATTCTAATTTACCTAAGCCACAAGGCCAATTGACATGTGTGTCATCAAATATATTTACCACCAAATAGGTTTCAAGGGGAAAGAGTTAAGATCTAAGTCTTTGAATTACTCCATAAACAAATTGGCTACCATGGGAGAAAGAGGGGAACCCATGGCCACACCTTCTATTTTTTCATAATGACCCCTAAGAAAGTGAAGAAGGTAGACTTCAAACAAAGTGCTACTAGTGAAGTAGTCTCCTCATCAATGTGACTACTTACCACTATAATCATGTCATCGATAGTTACCTTTGTAAAAAGAGACAATATCAAAGCTAGATAAAATATATTCACTTGAGACCTTCATGTCCTTGATAAAGACAACAAAATATATGGAGTCTTTGATAAAGGGAGAAGTTTTTCCCATAAAAGGTTTTAGTATTTTGGTTAGGAATGAGGATAAGTAATACATGGGCAAGTCTATGGTATCAATGATAAGTCTTATTGGGATCCCTCCTTGTGAATTTTTAGGGAACCATAAATTCTAAGAGTGATATTTTTTTTAGGAGGAGACATTTTTTGTTGTTTTAATAAAAAGAGGATTGATTAATAGCTTTCTTAACTCTTCTAGAGATTTTGGAAATAGAGTTAGAAGTTAAAACTCTATATCTCTTGCTATTATGCAAGTGTTCAAGCATCTTAGAGTTGTAATCACTTTTATTTAAGATGACATTAGAATTCCATTTATCTATTTTAGTGATCACAATATTCTCATTTGAGTTAAGATTTTAAAGGCCATCCATTCTTCCCTAGAAATTTTAGACTTTGAGGGTTTGGATTTCCTCTCTAAGATTGTGTAATGGATTTGAGTAAAGCCAAACCACAAAAGTTTAACATCTCTAGGGAAGAATGGATGGCATTTAAAAATATCAACTAAAATGAGAATAATGTGATCACTAAAGTAGATAAAAGGGATGCTACAATGGTGGTTTTAAAAAAAAGTGATTACAACTCTAAGATGCTTGACCAATTGCAGAATAGTGTGAGGTATAGATTTTTAACTTCTAACCCTATCTAAAAAATCTATTGAAGAGTTATTAAAGCTATTAATTAATCCTCTTTTGATGAAAACACCAAAAAATGTATCCTCCCTAAAAAATATATCACTCATAGAATGTAGGGCACCCAATAAATTCACAAAGAATGGGTCTTGATAAGACTTATCATTGAAACCATAGACTTGCCCACATATGCCTTATCCTCATTCATGGCCAAAAATATAAAAACATTTATGGGAAAACTTCTTCCTTTATAAAATACTCCATGGGTTTTATTGACTTTATCAAGGACATGAAGGTCTCGAGTGAAGATATTTTAGTTAGCTTTGGCATTGTCTCTTTCTAGAAAGGTACCTATTGAAAACATAATTAGAGAAGTAGTCATACTAGTGAGAAGACTACTTCACTAATAGCACTTTTTTTGAAGTCCATATTCTTCACTTTCTTAGGAGTCATTTATGAACAAATAGAAGGTGTGGCCATGGGGCCCCCTCTTTCTCCCATGGTAGCCAATTTGTTTATGGATTAATTTGAAGACTTAGCTCTTAACTCTTTCCCCTTGAAACCTATTTGGTGGAAAATATAGGTAGATGACACACATGAAAAATGGCCTCATGGCTTAGGGAAATTAGAATACTTCCATAACCACTTAAATGATGCTTTTGATACTATTAAGTTCATCAAAGAACTAGAATCTGAAGAAAAACCACCCTTCTTAAACATTCTCCTCTCAAGGAAACCTGGTCGATATTTCTCTTTACAAGTTTATAGAATATATACCCACATTAATCTCTATCTACACACTAACTCACACCAGCATCCTTATAAAAAATTGGGAGTCTTCAAAACCCTTGCCACTAGATCTTATAGGATTTGTGATGATGATCACTTAGAGGATGAAATCAAACATTTAACTGAAGTCTTTAAGAAAAATGGCAAGGGTAAAATGAATTTATAATAAAATTAAAATTATAATAAAATTAATTTATAATAAAATTAAGATGTTCTTCCTCCCATATCTTAAATGAATTTATAACAAAATTAAAAAAATCTTAAAGAGTAAGAACATCCATACAACCTTTATCCCTCATAGAAAACTTAGAATGTCAATCAAGTCATCCAAAAACATGTTAGAACCAACTCTTGGAAGTAAAGTGTATAATATTGATTGCTCTTGTGGGTTGTCTTACATTGGGGAGACTAAAGACTCAGTCAACACAAGGGTTAGTGAACACATTGCTGACATAAACAAGTAAAGAGTGATTAAGTTAGCTTTATCTAAACGTTCTTTCAAAACCCATCATCATATCTTCAATAAGAATAGAAAAGTGTTAGATATAGAGGACCACTACCTCAAACATCATCTTAGAGAAGCCATTGAAATTTGAAAATATGATAATAACTTAAACTAGGATGGAGGTTTGGATTTAAAGTAATCATGGGGACCAATCATTAATTTACATAAAAATGATATTTGTAATCCTCTTTTCTTAGTTTTCCATCTGGTTCTCCCATGGTTGGTTGTCATCTTTGTTCTCAAATCACCTTCATCATTCTTATTTCCTCATGCCATTGTGTCATTGTCATATTATATTTCTAATTTACCATTGCCTTCCTGACTCCTTACTCAAATTCATAAATTATTTAATGCTCTAATTTACTTTACTTCAATTTCATTATAGGCTCTTTCTAACTAATCTCTTATAGTTTAATTTTGTTCCTCTCTTTTGATCAATCCATGTGAATATTCTCTTAGTATTTCCCTTCTTCAACTAATTTGTTTCTAATGTGATTAGAAGCATATATTATTTAATTTTTAAATAGTCACCAACTAACATATTTCCAATTTTAGTCATCCATAGTGTCCTCTCTCCTTATGAATTTTCTTCCGCATATGTTTATATTTTTACATGAACTACCTTTCTAAACAATACTTCATTGTAAATATCTATAAATATAAATATGGGTCTGTAATTTAATCTTATTATTCTCTCATCCTGATGATGGTTCACAACATGTAATCTATAACATTGATTTAAACTCTTTGACATAGTTTACCTATAAATTTTATTCATATAAATAAAATGTCTTTCAACTAAATTTAGCACCTTTCACATTAAGGTTATAATGAAAAATTGTAAATTATATTAAATATATATTTGATAAAATAGAGTTATATTACTTTTAAAAATATTATAAACTATTTACAAAAATGTAATTAATATGAAAGCATACTCTAATCCTAATGAACTAGGTTAAAATACAAAAAAATTATATATGATTGAATGCTAAAATGTCCAAACAATATAAAATAAATACTTAAGTATCCATAGCAAGAGAGAAGTGGTAGATGAATCCTTATCATTTGCTTCACCCCAACTAGTCTCTGACCAGTCATCTTCCTCAAGTAAGAAATCCCAACTAGTGTTTACATTGTTAAATGCTTCTACATTTTATTTAGTTATATCTTGTATTTATGTTTAATCCTACATTTGGATGTAGATCCTAATTGGGTATATAGGGTTAATAATATAGAAATTTGACAATGCACAAGGGTGATAATCAGATCTACAACAAACCAATTAAATGTTAAACTCAGATATAACATATGCTAAATTTATTAAATTGAGATAGGATAAAAATGGAAAGTACATCTATGCTAGATACAAAAATGGCAAATAAAGAATGTACTTATTTGGTTATGATGCTAATATAATTCTAGATCTAGAACAAGCAGGAAGAAGACTGGAATATAATTTTAGAATAGTAGCCAAATTCTATATTGAGTGCCTCTTGACTAACAGATACTTCTATCAGCCTAGGATGGTTGTGTCAACATTAGTATCTAATCTTGAAGTAGGTGTCATGTACAAAATAACTGCTAAAAAAGGATGTGCCCACCTAGATGCTTCTGGTTTGTCTTCACCTAGATGATGTGATACACTACAATTATGAAAGGTATAATATATTTTCATTTATAATTTTTTCATGAGGTAAACAAATTTGTAAATATAATATTAAAAATTATATTAAATAAATAAATAAATGTTTTTTTATGGACAAATAATGAGAAGATTAAGAAAGAAAATTTTAATTTTAGACATGAATGGATTTCTTTTTTTTATAATGTTTACACTATTTTGAATTGAAAGGAATCAACTTAATATAAACAAACTATTGAAATCTGATCTAGATTATTGAAAATAGTAAAATAGGGTAAAATATAAAATTTATAGCAATCAAAAACTTGCTAAAAATAGTAAACTAAGTTAAGGTTAGAGAATGTCCTTTGAAATTGAATTATTTTTTATTGTGTAGAATTTTTGCAACTGCTAACTATGTATAAAGACATTCAAACATAATTATATCATAGAACAAAAAAAATCCATTGGGACAAATTTAAAGGAGGTAGATATGTGCATAGTGTGTCATTATCTGGGTTTTGTGACTTTGCCATTTGACTATATACTGAAACTAATGATCTATTTAGATACACCTATGTATGTTAATGACATATTTATGTTTGGGAGCTAAATGGATGCACAAAAGACATGTAAAATCCAAACCCTAGTCCTACACAAACACTCAAAAAATACAAAATATGAAATGGGGAAATTGTGGGGTGAGAATGGCCAAGCTATCCTTAGAAAATATTGTGTAGTCTGAGTGTTGCATACATAGCCTTAAAGTGCCTTAGGCTGATGTAGTTCTTCATTTACGAAAGATCATGTGAATGTAAATAACATATTTGATTAGAATGATTGATAATAGATGCCCTTAACTTGTAATAGAATAATGTTAGACTTGGCCTATGGTTGTAAAATTGTAGAAAATTTGAATTGGATAGAATATGGCTCTTTGCTTAGAAAATAGATGTTTTTGAAATAATAAAATAGATGATCACCAAGAAAGTGATAGGGGTTTCATGTGTGATCCTTGATGTGATTTTATAGAATAATCTTTAAAAATATTTTCATTAAATAAAATTTTGGAATGCATGAGAAATATGTTAGGAAGTGTGTCAATGTGAAAAGTGACCATTAGAGTGTAGGAGACAAGTTCATACTACTAGACAAGTACATAGTGCACATCTGTCTCCCTAGTGTAGACTTATCTTAAAAGGTTAGAGACTTATAAAACATGATTATTATGAGTTTGTATGTTGCATATGGATGAATAGGGATGTATAGATGATATTATTAGTATTCAAGAGATAATAGAGGATATCATAGATATTTTCAACTTAACTAAATGACAAATAGGCAAATCAAAATAAATATGTCAAGAATAAGCATTGTTAAGTATTTATTGATTAAATTTGAGTGAGTACATCCCCCAATTTTATTCTAGTGGTGCATGAAAGGAAATTACTAGAGTAAAGGAGATACAAACTTGAGTGTGTATTCACACTTTTCCATTTGATGGGGAGAAATGCATGCCCCTTATTGAGCCACATGAAAAAATGTTGAACCCATGGAGAATTGAGAGTGATAAAGTCTCAATTTAAAAAAATGAATACGATCGAGTTAAACAATATTATATGTTGAAACCCTCATAGAGTAATCTATAATTTTTTTTGTAGAGGTGGAACCAAAAAAGTAGTTCACTAAAGTACAAACAAGATGTGGATCATCAATAGGTTCAAACATGTCTCACTTGTTAAATTAATAAGGGGTAGAATGAGTACATGGATTTACAAAGTGGAACCAAGATGTAGAGTGTCACTAGGCTCAAATGTGGTCCTCTTGCAAAAGATGAAACACACCGTTGCAGATAGATTTAGATTTGAACTATAACTTCTTGAAACTTTAAAACTTGAAAAAGAGCTATTTGAGAATTTCAAAGTAGTATCTTGGACATGAATGAATATCATATTCCTTGTATTGTATAGAATGCCTTTTCAAATTTGAATCTATTTTTTCACATGTGAATCTATGCTCAAGTAAATTTTAAGAATTAATTGGATATGCCAGCCATATTCCCACATAATCTAAAAATTATAGAAATTTTCATACTGTATGTTATCATATATATTAAATATGATTTTTATAAGAAATTGAATTCAAGATAATCCCATTATGATGCCCCTTTTTTATATGAGGGATTTTTCCAACATAGTCACTTATCTCAAAAGTTTTATATCATATGTAAAAGATGTAATCATGTAATAGCATTCAAATATTTGAATTGTATGAAGATGTGTCATTGAATCACCTGAGAAGCTTGTATACATATAAATTATTTTGCATCATGAAATTGAATATATCATTAAATTAACATATGAATCACATAAATAGCTTGTAAGCATTGAGATCTTATTGTAAGAATAGAATGAATGATTTTAATCATTTAAACAAATGATTAGGATGTACATTCCACCATGTAGATATGTAGTATATAGTATTAGTGCATAATAGGAATCACAACACCATAGTATAAAGTAATGATCAGGTAAGCAAAGTAAACCATTATCACACAAAAAGGCTAAAAGTTATCATACAATGGACATTAAAATGTTGTATCAATATATAAATGGTTTGCATGAAATGTCACACACAAGACCCAAATTTTGCATATAAAGGACATGTAACTGTCTCAAAAACATAAAAACTAATGGCTACACACAAATGGCATGATGATGTTTTACAAATAAGAGGGAGTATGTTGAACATTCACAAGGCCAAGGTCCACATATAATAGGAAAGTAAGTTAAAGCATATCATGTAATGAAGTGAAAATATGAAAGAGGCATAAATCACATGAAACTAGCATAGGTCCATCATATGTATACATGCCATTATTAGAATATAGCATATCCATTGTAACACATGTAAATTATGATTGAATAGAAAGATAATTGTATGACATATAGCTCAACATGGAAAATATAATATGGATGAATAAAACCTATAAAAGTGTCTGTATATAATGATCAGATGCCCCAACTTAGCAAGGATTTTGGGTGAAAGGCCGGCCCAACATAAAAACCATGTATCACACTCACATGCATTATGAAAATAAATTTTTATTGAAAATTTAAATGAAATGTGATATCTACCAATCATGGTATATATGAAAAATGTAAATACGCAAACTAGTAACATGAGAAAATTCTTAAAGATATATTTTGGATTTTTTAAAATATTTTGAATTTTTTTCAGATTTTTGGAATATATGAATGTTTTTGTATTTTTTCATATTTTAAATGTGAATATGTAAAAGGGACATTTAAAAAGTATGAAGAGATAAGAATAAATGATTTAAAAATATATAATAAGTAGGAAGAATTCAAACAATCTTCACCAAGGTGATAAAATAAAGCGTCGCAAGAGGGAAGGTAATTGATATGCCCCCAATGTATGTGAAAATGAATTGATAACAATGCAACATAGATGACAAGTAGGGCCATGTGTACTCATATAAAGTATATATGTGTAATCAAGTAAGTAAAAATGAGAGATAAAATCATGTATAGATATGCAATGATAAGAAAGTGAGTTTCCATAAATAATGTGCATTAGAAGCTTTGTAATATGTTTGTCTTGGATTGTTTGAATTGGTTTGAAAAATTAAATGAAGAAATTGACCAAAAATGAAATATAAAGTCAAGAGATATAATAAAATTTGGATAAAGTGTATAAAAAACAACAAAAATTTAAGGACCAATAATCTATGTACAAGTAAGAACTATGCAATGGAGCTAACCAATTACTAGGTTAGAGGAAAGCTCCCATGAGGTACCTACATAAATAATGTATCCACCTACTTTATTTTCTAGTAAACCACACATTTGAATGGGTTTATGATGTGTATAACTTTATAACCCATTTCATTGTATTTTATTTGTTGTACTAATTATAATTTCATTAGATGTTCCTACTGGAGTATGCCCTACTTTGTGCTCTTTGATGGTAATATTGTTCTCCTTTGAAATGGTGACCATTGCACTCTCTTGATAAAATTTAAGCAAATAATAATTAGTGCTAAGTGTGACTCCCATTGATATTTTTCATGATCTTACAAGGATTGCATTTTATTGTTCCAAATTAATATCAATGTGAAATCATATTGCACATTATTTTGGACCAAGTGTAATGGTAATGTAATATATCCTATGTAGTGTTGTGGTCCTAAAACTTGATGAATATTTTATGTGCCATACCCAATATATTTGAGAAGATATAGGCCATATATGTTAACATATTTTAGGTGAGTAATTGTAACATAAGTACATTTCTTACCATCCATAATTGGTTTGATAAGGAGATGCTCTAAATACAAAGAATGTTTCTTTGGAAACTCTTTTATGACCCTGTTTAAAGTAGGATTATTAGAGATTTATTATTGCTTTGAAATGTTTTCTTTGAGAAATTATATTTTGAATACATTGTGATCCTATACTTTTTCATTTTCATTTATTTGAGTGTTTATTTATTTCACTTGCACTTTTTATTTTGGAGATGTAATCATTGTAATTTTAAAGTTCTCGAATCAATGGATTGTGAAATACTTTGTGATATAGTATTGAAAGTATTTTATAGATCCTACTAATTAGATATTAGTCATTTACCTTTTCTTGTAAAGAAGAAAGAATCCTATATTCACCCACCCCAAGTGATGTAAACCAATAATTGGATAAACACTAATCTATATTTTAGGTGATTAATTGTAACATAAGTACATTATTTACCATCCATAATTTCTTTGATAAGGAGATGCTCTAAATACAAAGAATATCACTTTGGGATCTCTTTTATGACCATGTTTAAATAAGGATTCTTAGATATTTATTCTTGCTTTAAAATGGTTTCTTTGATAAATTATTTGTTGAATACACTATGATCCTATACCTTTTCCTTTTGATTTATTTGAGTCTTTATTTGTTTCACTTTCACTTTTTATTTTGGAGATGTAATCATTATATTTTTATAAGTGCCTCAATTAATAGATTGTGAAATACTCTATGATATAGTATTAAAATTATTTTATAGATCATTTTGATCAGATATTAGTCCTTTACCTTTATCTTGCAAAGGAGAAAGAGTCATATATTCGCCCACCCCAAGTGATGTAAACCAGGAATTGGATAAACACTCATCTTCCTCAAGATGATTGAAATTTAATTTGAAAATTTTCTCATCTATATATTCATATTTATTTTCATCATCACTATTTTAGTAATCTTCTATTTTACAATAAGATTATTCTGTATTAACCAATAGTGGTAACTATTTAATATGTTTGATTAATTTTGTAGGAAGTAAATATTGTTATTTTATTTCCATGATATTATTTTTAAGTTATGTGGAAAGTGATACTTTTGGTGAAGTTGCCTTGATAGGTTACTTTGTATGCATATGAATTAGAGAACCTTGTGAGATACCATTTAACTTACTTGATTGACCCACCTCATAAGTATGAATTTGTGAAATTAGAATTGGTTGGTCAGGGGGCATGACAAAAATCTTATTAGATTATATTTTTTTCATTTGACAATATTTAAAGGGTGCATTATCAACTGGAATTTTACACTCATGTATTATGTAAAAATTTGATGTATCTATGAAATGTATAAGGTATAGCTTCTAATGCATGAATCCATGGATGCCCTACTAATAAATTGTATTTTAATTGATAAACTATGACTTGAAACAAAATAAATATATGTTAGGGCCAAATAATAAATATAATGTGATATTACCCATTATTTGTTTATGTTTACTATCAAATCTATGTATAGTTTCCTTGGTTTTCTGAAGATTATCTTTATTGAGACCTAGCTTATGTATAAAGTCATAACTACAAATATTTATCCCATAATGATTATCAACAAATGTCTATTTGATTATCTTTCCATGTATTTGAACCTAAAATAATAAGGGAAGATAATGTGCACTGATTATCCTTTAGAGGTATGTCACCTTTGTTAAATGTAACAATATTTTCTATGTCCTTGAAGGTGTTCATGATATGAGCGAATGAATCTTGTTGAATGTTGACAGGGAGAGTAGTATCTCACAATATTGCATATATGATATATTTATAAGCCAATGATTTTTGTAATAATTCAAGAATATAAATTTTGGATTGGGTGTTATACAATTGATCAATAATATTTTACCCTTTTGGCTAAGAGGTTTTCCTTCAATAAGGTTGAGTAGGAGGAGGAACAATAGGATTTGGTTGTAGAGGCATAGGTAGTCACCCTCTTTTAGTTTGAAAATCATGGACTTGGGAATTTAGAATGAGTGTTGGTTGAATAAGTGGAATAGATTAAGGGAAATGAGTAGGTCGAAGATGAAGAGATGGAAGCACAAAGGTTTGTGCACAAGATATTTGGTGTCTAGTGGTGATATGAAGTAAATTAGACTGGATATTATAATAATATGAATGACAACATGAATGTGATTTTTATAAGGTAAGTTTGGGAATATTATTAAATTTTAATGATGTACAAATATGGTCCATGGCATTTTTTAGAGGAAGAGAAAATTTATCAAGGAATTTGACGTTCAACTAGATAATGTGTGAATTTGTGTCCGTTCATCATGATAAAAGAGAGGCAAAACATGAGTGAGTAAAAATTGATCTATGAAATGTATACAATTCATAGATTTACTTTTATTATCCATAAGATATATAATGAATGTAAATGCTACAAAAATGCATATAATAAACCACTAAGTTAAAATGCATAAATGACAAAGAAAATGATTTGTAAGCTCTCAAAAATACTTGCTCATTCTTTGATTAGTGTTGAATTGATGTTTCATTCCACTAATTACAGAGGTATAACCATGCCTATATCCCATTAACCTTATTTTTGAGGATACAATAAGGGTAACTTCCCTAGGAAATACACTCCTTATAGGTGTACCAAAAATAAAATGTCTAAAATAGGTTTCCTATTATTGTAAACAAAAGTATCCTTGGTGTTTTTTATATATTGAACGAGACACATGGAAACTAAAATCTTTACTATGACAATGAATATTGGATTAAAACCCCTCATGTCTTGTTTTTTGTAAACATATACCACATATCCCTTCATGAAAATCACTAAGTAGTTTGAAAACTTCCAGAACATAGTTTTCAAAACAAGCAAAAGTAATGAAAAATAAAGTGAAAGAAAAATTGAATTTTTTTCGTGTATAGATATCAAAACATTCCCACCTCAAGTCGAAAGAATTAATTTAATGTCATATTAGTATCAATGGTTTTAATTCAATATATTACAATGCATATTAAGTGACTTGTGGTGTTAGATTTATATCTAAAAATTGAAGTTTTCCTCTTAGTTACAGGACTTATATAATATTGCATGAAATCCTAGGGAAAAAAAAGCAAGAAGCACTATTTGAAATGAAATTGTGGGTTCACAAAAAAATTACACTATTTTGAATTGAAATGAATCAAATTAATAGAAATAAACTATTGAAATTTGATCTAGATTATTAAAAATAGTAAAATATAATAATTACAAAATCAAAAACTTATTAAAAATAGTAAATTGGGATAGGGTAGAGAATGTCCTTTGAAACTAAACTATTTCTAACTAGAAAAAAATTATACAACTACTAAATGTGAAAAAATACTAAAAAACACAAGCATATTATAAAACATTAATTTAATATCCATTGGGATAAATTCAGAAGAGGTAAACAAGTGCATAGTGAGTCATTTTTTGGCTTCCATGACTTTGTCTTATATGACTGCATATTGAAATTGATGATCTAGGTACTTGAGCCTATGTATGATGATGACTCATTTCTATTCGAGATCCAAATTGATGCAAGGAAGACTTGTAAAATCTAAATCTTGGTCCTACATAAACACATAATAGATATCAAATATAAAAAAGGGAAAATAGGAGAAAGTGGGAATGACCGAGCTATCCTAAAAAACCCTGTGTATTCTAAGTGCTACATGTTTTCACTTAGATTTTCACCCTTTGAGGAGATGTCTCAGCTCTCATCATCCAAGTGCCACAATTGAAACACCTCTAGGCTTGTGGGTAGCCTATGAATGAGGTGAATCTCTAGAAGGGAGAGAAAAAACTAAAAACAAACTATCTTAATGGAGGTGATACATTAAATAAGTTATTTACTTCTAACCAACTTCATGTTACACATGAAACCAAGAGACTAACCAAACATACACTTCTCCAATTTGTATCTTCTCACATCAACATTACATTATGAGGTTATGGATGAATGTTTAGGATAGGAGGATTAGACAATAGATCTTGAATGGAACTAGTGAATATTCTAACTCACTCAACCTTGACACTTACTAGAACACTTCACATGCCCTGCAAAAAGAATATTTCCAACTATAAATAGGTGAGATAATGAAATAATAATGCTAAGGAAACAACAAGTCATCACTAAGAAAAATCAATCATCCAAGTAAACAGACCATGAATAGTTATGTAAGAGGTAAAAATCAATAGTCTTATTGATAAAATTGTATGCAAATAAGCTAAGCTTTTCCATACTCAAGTGGAGCATAATATATAATGACCAAAATGGCTAGTTTTTATAGAGCTTGAGAGAGAGAGAGAGGAGAAGAGAGAAGTACAAGGGTCATAAGGACACTTTTAAAGATGAGAAAAGGAGTTAATTTTTCATGAGAAGAGGATTTAGGATTAACCATGTAGGGATAGAAGAGACAAGTGGCCATACAAGGCATGAAACTTATGAAAGGTGGCATGAAATTCCTTGTGTTGGCTCAAAAAAATTCCTTCATCATCCAAACTTGTTTTAACGTCCAAAAATTGATTAG
>JARHVA010000171.1:3720000-3862500 GCA_037957365.1 Torreya grandis | reverse complement strand
ATTGATTGAAAACAAGTCGTCCAAAGTCTGGTGTGGATATTTTTATTTCCCATCCATGATATCTTGCATAGTGATGGAAGAGCTAATTATCATTTCTTCCTCTTTGGAAAAAGGAAAATATTCTTCCATATCAACCCAATTTGAAGATTCAACACAAGATACCGCCTCTTATTTAGAATTTATAACCTATTGAGGGCTCTCAAATTGCATCTCAACTATCCTATCCTGAATTTGCTCCTTAAGGACTGTAAGATCCTCTATTTTTCTCCTTATTTTTTATTCTAAGACTAGGCATCTTGAAGTCATGTGACTTAGTCTATTGAGGCTGCCAAGGAGCTAGGCTTTCTTTAAGCAAGAGTTTTGAGTTTTTATCAACTAAAGTATCATTTTTAGGTTCCCATACCACAAGTCCATCAAGTAAAAGGGTGATGGGGTGAGGACAAGATTAACTAGTTGGTGGAGGTGGCACATAGAACTCCAAATCAGATTGAGATTGAAATGTAGGGGATTCTTTTGGAAGATCTTGAGGAAGGGGAGGTAGACATTAGGATAAAATGGCTTGGTTTTCTTTATTTCATTTGAAAATCACTTCATTTACATCTAATTTATCTTTAATACTCTCTTGAGGAAGGGTAGATGGGGTGTGTTTATGCATAGGATCATCTTTTGGGTCTAGACTTTCCATCACACCTTGACTTAGCAATTTCATCCTTGACTCTAACTCTTCAATTTACTTGGCAAGGTTCTCTTGAAAAAGTATCTCTTGGAGTTGATAGGTGTATACATCCAATTCCTAACACCATTTGTGTTGAAATTATCAATCTTACTTGAATTACACTCAAATCACATTTTAGGTCAAAATCCATAAAACATGCTAAATGGTTCAAAATTGTCATTTAAAAGTGCCAATTTAGGTCAAAGTATCCCTAAATAGGGAAATGTAATTTAAGGGCCAACTAACTTTGATCAATTCATTTCGAGTCAAAATGATGATTTTGCCTTTTTTGCTCTGGATCACTCTTTTCTCTTAAATTCATTGATACATGTCATGTACCTTTGTTATTTTGTGTTGAAAACATCCTAAATGGAAATATGATTCTGACGCATCTAACGTCACCTTCTAATTCTTCTTGAGTCAAACTACAACTCAATAATATGACTTTATGACCATTTTTATTAATTAAGGGCCAATTTTTAAATAATTGCACAAATATTGATTAACCTTGTTTAAGGCTAATTAATCCAAATCAAGAGCTTGATTGGATTTTCCTTGAGACTTGTTGAATATTTATTTTTGAAAATTGATTCTTATTAACTACATCATCATGTGGCATCATTTATTGGCAAGACATCCCTAGGCCATAAATGCCACAAATATCAAGATTATGGGTCACCCATGTCTAGTTAATGCCTCTCATGCCTCTTCAATGCCCCTTCTTCCAATACCATGATCAGGATAATTATAAAATTAATTCCAAATATTAGGATTATCCATGGCCACACATCTCAATCTTGAGATGGATGGTCATGGTTGATCCTGACCAATCTCAAAAATATATAAATAGAGAGGCCATGAACATCATTTCTAAGCTATTTTGGTGCAAGGTTATTATGCTCAAATATCTTCAAAAGCTTGAATATTGCAAATTTATAATGCTAAATTGTTTCCACAAGGCTTTGCATTTGATCATAGATTTTGTTTGCAAGTTTCATTGATAGGCTAGTTTAGTGATTTGGAATCATGAGCCTAGGTTTTATGTAGTGTTCTTGAGGCATTGGAGGAGCTTACCACCATTGTTGACAAAGACAAGGATGCTTGATCATGGGAGAACATAATTTTGACCCACATGGGTATGGTGAATCCATTTGGGAAGGTAATATAGTGTTGCTTTCTTTCATTTATTTCTTGTTATCCTTTGTAATTCTCATAGGAATAGATAGGCTTGGTTAGTTAGTTCTTTATACATGTTTCATTATTTGTGGACTAATTCTTGACTAACTTGCTTTGTAATCCTCTCTCCATCTTGGCATGCTCAATGGGACTAAACACATCTCACACCTAAAGAAGATCACTTTTCACTCTAAAATATCCATTTGGACCTTTATAACTTGTGCAAATTGATTTTCTAAATTTATTTTGCCATTTTTGTTTGCCATAGTTTTACATAGTAACCAATGTCAACAAGTGATATTGACATCAGTTACCTGGCTTAATCAATGTTGGTTAGCAAAACTGACATCGATTAGGTCCCAGTTAGCCAAAGTAACCATCGTTGGTGGTAATGACCAATTTCGGTCACTGTGTTTTTCCAAAAACATAAACTTGATACCTATTTTTCCAAAGTTCATTATTTCAAGATAAAAGAGAATCAAAGATAAAGGACATGCTAACATTTTTACTATAGGAACAAGATTTTGATTTGATAAAAACATGTTTAAATCACCCCTTGCATGCTTAAAAATAAATTAGGAACTTTGTCTTGGTGTTTAACAAATAATTTAGATGTTTTGGTGAATGTTTTCAAATTTTAAAACTAAGACCAAGGGGTCAAATGAGCACCACCAAATGTTTCATTTGGGTTTAAAATTGAACACACTTGTCAATTCATTTTTGTAATAGTTGTTTACTTAGGTTTTATTTGGAAAAAAGAGTAATGTTACATGTATGTTCTTCTATTATCCCCTTTAGGGAACCCTTAGAATCAAAAGTGCCATTCCTATTGTAAATAGCCTAGTCCAAGGCTTAGAAATAATATCGCCTAAAGCACTCCCCAAAAACTCACTAAAGTTTGGGTGATCTTGAAAATGACCCTAAAGTCTTTCTATTTTATGCTTTTTTTATTTTCATGTAAACTTGGCTTACGAGGGGGACGTCATTACCTCTAATAAGTTCTTTGGGGAAGCTTTGACTTGAGGTTTCACCTCCTAACATTGACTTCATTTGGCTCTTTTAGAGTCACACATGGGACATATCTGCATTTGGATATCGCACTACATTGAGTGAACAACAGGATGTAGTGGTTCTAAAAATGACTAGACCTTTTTACAACTAGCCAATGATGTGGTCACCCAATTTCTATGCTTGTCTTTTGCATCATTTGATGTGAAAGCCATTGTGTAATTGATTCCCCTAGAATGATCAAAACCTTACTTGTTTAGTCAACCCCCCATTGTTATACCCTTGTTAGGATTTGGATGAGTATACTTAGTATATTTTGGTCATTATTTGCTTGGTATGATTTGAGGTTAAAACTTGTTTGTTTGTTCATAAGCCATGTCAAAATCATGTATTTGAGTTAAGAAGGGTAGCATTCTACTACCCAAATCATGTCCAATCTTTTTTTTGCCTTTGAGTCTTTGAAATATAATAATTGAACACATTATTCAAGCATGCTTTATGCCATTAGGCTGCTCAATTTATTTCAAGAACTTGTTTACCATTGTATCAAAAACCATTTTTTCAAACCATGACATGTAGACCATTTGGACCTTGTTTACGCATCGTTATGCTATCCACTCTTGTCTAGCTTGTTTTGTCCAATCCTAGTCTTCAACATTACATTTTCAATTAGCATCATCAAGTTTGGATCCAAACATTAATTGATTTCTATTTAGGCATCAATTTATGGGGTTGGTATATAAATCTTTTTCTTTTGGGTTGCATAGCTTTGGTTATATGATTACCCAATTTTGAACACTATTAATTATTTGTTAGCTCAAGTGCATATCCTCATCATTTTTTGTGACTTTGTTTGGGAAAACACAACCTTTATTCAAAAACCTTTGATGTTATATATTTGACATTAGGTTGTTTTATGCCAAATCTCAATACAAACTACTTTTGAGATGCAGCTCCACCCCTTCGACCAAGTTGAACCAAGTTTGAACCATTTAAGTCTTTCTATTTTCAGAGCTTTCTTCATTAAATGTATATATGTCTAGTTACACTTATGGTGCAATCATGGATGATCTAACTTATGATATAATGGATACAAAAAATGACTTTAATGACTTTAGTCAAGACCCCTATGGTGATAATATGGTTTGCAAGACAAATTTCTATCCACCTCACAAAAATCAGTCATGAGAACTTAGTCAAGATCCAACTTATGATCCAACTCATGATCAAAATGATTGGGTCTGTCAAGAATACTTAGATGCTTTGGCTTGTGTAAGTAATCAAACTCCAAAACATATTAAGATTACCATTTTAGGACCTCCTCCTTCGGTTTACATGAGCAACCAAACTAAGAAGCCTTTAGTCATTACGATTTTAAGACCTCCTCCTTTGGTTTACATGGCAACCAAAATAAGAATCGTCTAGTCGTTACCATTTTAGGACCTCCTTTGGTTTTCATGAGAAACTAAATTGAGAAGCATCCAATTGTTACCATTCTTAGCCCATCACTAGTTTTTGATGAACCTATTGTTGAAGAATCTCTGTTTGATGAACCGATTATTTTTTATCCCTTATTCAATAGTCTAATATTTGGAGAGTCCATTATTGAACTACAAACCATCATTCTTGTAGACACCTAAAACTGGCCATCAATAACCTCCAACTATGATTTTGACCAATTTATACACAAAATGCACAATTTGGCTTAAAAACACTAAAACATACTACATGATTTGAAACTAACATATTCAAATGCCAATTTTGTCCAGGGTATCCCTAAATGGGGTAATACAATTTATGGGATAACTAACTTTGATCAATTCATTTTGAGTTAAAATGCAAAATTTGCACCTGCATGCTCTGGACTACTCTTTCCTATCAAATATTTTGCACAAGACTCATGCCTTTGTTATTTATTATTGGCAACATCCTAAATGGGAATACACATCTAACGTGGACTTCTAATTCCAATCTAGTAAAATTTAGGGATAATAACAAGGAATTTTGATCAAATTAAGTAATTTGTTCATAAAGTGCTTAATCATGATTAAGAGCTAATTAACCCAAATCAAGGCCTAATCAAGAATTCCATGGAAACTTGTTGAATAATTTGTTTTTAAAATGAATATTAAATATCTGCATCATCAAGTGACCTCATTTCTTGGGAAGACATCCCTAGGCCATAAATGCCACAAATATCAAGATTCATACCCTCAATGCCTCATCAATGCCTTCCATGATGCCCTCCATGCCTCTTAATTGCCCCTTCTTCCAATGCCATGATGAGGATAATTATAAACTTAATTCCAAAAATGGAATTAATCCTCAACCACACATCTCAATATCGAGATGGATGGTTGAGGTTGATTATGATCAAATCCAAAAATCTATAAATAGGAGGCCTAACAACAACATTTCTAAGCTTAATTAGTGCAAGGTTATAATACAAGATTGGTTCCAAAAAGCTTCGTGAAACTAGTGTTATAATGCCAAATTGATTCCAAGACAAGATAAGCCACAAGCCAAAGGTGCTAAGGAGAGATGGAGGTTGTCAAGCTTTCATTGCCAAGGACTTCATGAGCACAAGCTGAGCAGGCCACCACAACAAGAATTTTAGAGCATCCAAAGAAGGTAAAAGATTTTTATTTTGAATTTTAGTGTGTTTCATTCATGATGGTTAACTAAACTCTCCATAGTGTCTAGGCCTAGAGATATTATGCTATTAGTGTGTTTCTTTCATTTTTTTTCCATTTTGGAACTAACACCATGCTAACCATCCTTTCTTGAGTCAAATTCCTAGATCACATAATGGCACACCCGATGGGACTAGATGCATCCTACACCTAAAGAAGATCCTTTCGAAACCTTAAAAAAATTATTTAAGCTTTTAGAACTCTTGCATATTGGCTTTCTAAATTTTTTTTGCCATTTTTGGTTACCGTAATTTTTACACAATAACCAATGTTGACAAGAATAGTGACATAAATTACTTATCTTAACCGATGTCAGTCAAAAGAAATGACATTGGTCAGATCTCAGTTTCTCATAACTAAAATCTGTAGTATTGACCGATGTCAGTCACTATGTTTTTTTACAAAAACACAGACTTGAGACCTACTTTTCCAAAGTTTCTTGTTTCAAACTCAAAAAATCTTCAAAGCTAAAAGACATGCTAACAATTTTGTTGTAGGACCAAGTGGGATATTTACTCAGAACATGTTTAAATCACTTTTTCATGCTTAAAGTTAGATTATGAACTTTGTTTTGGTGCTTAACAAGGAATTTTTAGATGTTTTTGGTGAATGTTTTTCAAAATTTGTAACTAAGACCAAGGGGTCAAAAAAACATCACCAAACATTTTATTTGGGTTTAAAATTTAATACACTTGTCAGTTTTTGCTTGCAATAGTTTTTTAGATCAAATCTTGTTTGGAAAAAAGAGGGGTGTTGCATATATGCTCTTCTATTTGTCCTCTATAAGGAACCCTTGGAATTAAAAGCACCATTCCTATTGCAAGTAGCCTAGTCCAAGGCTTAGAAATAAATTCATCTAAAACACTCCACAAAAACTCATCAAAGTTTGGGTGACCTTGAAAATGACCCTAAATTCTTTTTATTTTCATGCTTTATTTATTTATGCATCTTGGATTATGAGGGAGAGTTCATCACCTCCCAAAATTTCTTTAGGGAAGCTTTGACCTAGGGTTTCATCTCTGGCATTGACTTCATTTGACTCTTTTAACATTACACACGGGATGTAGTGGCACTTTGGATATCACACTACACTGAGTGAACATCAAGATGTACTGGTTGTAAAAGGGACTAGACCTTTTTGAAATAAGCCAAGTGATATGGACCCAAAATTTATACTTTTATTTTTCATTGTTTGGTGTGAAAGTCATTGTTCAATTGATTCCCTTAGATCATTTTAAAACTTGTTATATCTTAGACAAATCCACACTTGTCACAAAAGTATTGTTGGTGTAATGTGTGCCTCAAGGTCTATATCATAGTACTATCATTTGAGAGAAGGGAGGTGTAAAAACCCTACTATATAATGTGCATTTACTTTTGGATGAACACTAAAAATCCTCTTAAATGATGTATATTGATGGATTCCAATAGTACCAAGCAACCTTGTTAGTTTAGTATCTAAGGATGATTAATTAATTGGTCTTGTCCTAGTTTAAAGTCTTGTTTGGAGTTAAAACTTGCTATAAACAAATAATCCAAACCCAACACATGGTCTAAATTTTCCTTTGAACGAAGAGGCATTATTTTGCCCATGTGAGATCATCAATTTAACTTGTTCAAAGTTCATCAAAATATTGAGAGTCATATCATCCACTTTGGCACAATTATGCTTCCCAATTGAGTCTATACCTTGACCAAAGTTATTTAAGTCCATCATTTTTAGTTTAAATTTGAAATTACACCTTTACAAGTTCATGGGGTTGATGTGTTAAGTGGGTTCACCATTTTTACTAAACTTGAGGGAGCTTAGGTTTAAGCTCCAATTTAGGTTGAAGGCCATTTTAGACTCATAATCATTATCATCACTTGATATACTTAAACAATTTTGTGCTAAACACTCGCATGTTAAGTCTATACACCGTAACATTTTGAGTCAATAAAAGTAGTGTTATGCTGTCAAAATTGTGAAAAAATGTCTTTGCCTTAGAGAGTTCTTGAAATAAACTTTTTTGTCACACCTTTTGGGTAGTATAGCATCATTACGATGCCCAAATCATTTCAAACATTGTTTCATAGACCCTCTTACATAAAATTCCAAATTTGTTCCTACATATTTAGACTGATCCAAGTGTACTTTTGATCCTTTGTTTGAAGCACAATTATACTATTCACCTTTGTCTAGCTTGTTTGTCAAAAAGAATCAATTTTATACCATTATTTATGAGAAAATAAACTATTGCTAAAGTGAATTTTATTTCATACCTTATACCTAATTGACCAAGTTCATGTCCAAGAATAAAATGCCTAGTGTTTGTTATAAGTGTTTCAAATATGTTAGATTAAAACTTTCATCTATTTTCAAAATCTAGCTTTTGACATCATTTGGCCAAAAGTCCTAGCACATGCCTTGTTTGAGCTTAGATTTTGACGCCACGTTTGGCCAAAAGACCTAGCAAAATTTAATTTCCTAGATTAGACTGATTTGAAACACTTCAACCTTAGAGTTTGGTATTTTGATTTTTTAGTCCACTTACTTACATATCTTTATGTGAATAGTGAAACATTAGATACTTCACGCTATCTTGTTTCCTCACAAATCTTTGCATAAACCTTTTGATCCTTTTTGACAAATCTAGACCAAGTTGAAGGCATCATTTGTTTTATATTCTATCTTTTTTTAGAGTTTTTAGAACTCTTTGACCTTTTATTGTAAAGCATTGGCTATGAATCCCAATACATATTCCTACACTCATAGTGGACTCATGTAGAATCTAGGGATTAATAATATAGTTGCATAGGAAGAAATGGTGCAAGACCCCTATGCAAATAATATTTCTTATGAGATGGGTTCTTATCCCTCTTATAATACTCAATCAGGGGTACAAAGAGAAGATCCATTAGCTAACTATTTGGTTAACACACCACCTTACACATAATAGGACCAAGAAAAAACCATTTAATACTTAGCTTCAATACCAATAGTGGATGAGCCGGTAATACAATATTCATACTCTACCAATATAGCTTCCACATATGATCCATTTTTATTTGACTGAAATTTGTTAGAGAATAAATATGAGATTTTGGTTAGGGCCATAGAGGTAGGGGCTAAGTTTCCAGTAGACTTCCCCCATGAAAATTTACCAAGTCTAGTAAGAGTGCCCGACAATATCATTTATGATCAACAAGCTTCTTCTAGAAATCGTATGGCTCTAGTCTAAACAACATACCAAGACCCCAGTATATCCAATCAAGGCAAAAACATCATGGAAGATCACTTTAACCAAATACAAATAGCATACCAAACCTACTTGAATTTAGCATGCAAATTCAACTAGATGAACATGGTAAGTGAGCCTCTCATTGACCTAGTTCCTTCAATAGGAGTGTTGATGGAATTAGCTGGACTAGATAATTCAAGTTTTGACCCATTTATATAAACTACTTTGATAGATAACTTGATACATATTCCATTTATTGAAAAAGTATCTTCAGCTTCTGAACTGAATAGTGAGCTAAATGTAGTATACAATGTGCAAACAATGTCCCATCGGTATCAAAGTGGTACTAACACATAAATAACTAGCCAACAACATGTGCCTATAGTTAATCCCATGAGTAGATCATCATACCAAGGAATAGGATTTTTTGTACCCTAACCTCAACCAGTTGATTCCTCAAGTGTACAATCTACAGGATTAGTAATCAAACAATAGTTAATGTTATGCCTCAATGATAGAATGTGATGAATCCTACTCCTCCTCAACAAGTAGTAAGTGGTATTCCACAACAACAAACATATTCTAGTGTATCAATGCAACAAAGGATGAATACATTACCACCTCAACCAGGGGCAACTAATATTCCACCTCGCCAAGTAAAGACAAACATACCTCTTTAACATTATAAAAAATGACAGTCCAAAACCAAATAATAACTACTCAACAACACGCAAATATTGGTCAGTGACAGATGCTAAATCTACAACATGCTTTTACTTCTTCATAGGGATTCATGTAATAAAGAGGTCACCATGTTTTTCAAGTACCTACTAGATAACCATTGGTTCAAAATGTGCCACAAATTCAGAGACAGGGTCTTAGTCCACAAGTTCCTACTCAACAACAAGATTTGATTAGTCAACATCATGTCCCTTTTCAATCACAATAGGCATAAAATAGTTATATCCCTTCATCTCAACCACAAAATCCTCTAAGTCAAACCTTTATCATCAACCCAAACTAGAATATCATGTAGCCAAATGTGTAATTTTAAGTACATCCAAATCCACGTATGTGTATTCCTGGTCCATTCCCAAACCAAGCCAATGTACCCCAAAAATTGTCTCCATCATACCTTGGTCAAAGTGTCTCACTTTTGACCTCCCAACCATTTACCCAAACCAATATTCTCCCACAAACCAATATCCCTTCTAGTTTCCTATCCTAAGAATTGCAATAGATGAAGGATGCAACTATTGCCATTCAATTAGGGAAGTAGATTAAGAATTTAAAATTGGATGACATGTGTTCCTATCCATTCAACATGGAGTATTTACAGATACCATTTCCTCTAGGATATGAATCACCCAAATTTGATAAGTATAAAGGGAAAGGTGATCCTAAGGCCCATTTGATTGAATTCTTTGTCACATGTCAACCAGTGGCATATACCTTTTTCTATTGTTTCCAAGGAGCCTAATTGGATAAGCCTTGGAGTGGTTTTTAAAGTTTCCCAAGAATTCAATAACAGACTTTGATGATCTTTCTGATAAATTTGTGTGACACTTTTCCTATAATCTCAAGCATGAGATTTCATTAGTGGACTTAACACAAGCAAAGAAAAAAGATGGGGAGAGTTTTTCAAGTTATTTACAGTGATGGAGAGCCCTTACAAGTCATTTCACCCATATTTTACTAGATAAACAATTAGCCACTATGTTTACTAAAGATTTACATAGTGACATAGTTTATCATCTGGAACTACAATGTGCACATATGTTCAAAGAGATCATTAATAAAGGTTTGTTGATCAAGAAGGTGATCATCAATAAAGGGGTCATCATGCTTAATTAAACTAATCAAAATCAAGGTACCAATCATGGAAATGACCAACATCCCATCGAAGTGTAAGCATCACAACTAGCACAGGCCAATAATCATGAAAGATAGAAGCAATTCAACCAAAATAGGAATGTTATGGGAAATGGAATAATCAAATCCTGTCATGTGAAAACTATGAAAACCTCATCCACACTACCTTTTCAACTTAATCCTACCTATAAACCTCTCCAACCAATGTGGCAAGTGCAACAACTAATACCTACACAACAAATACAACATCCCTTACCATTGCAAACCCCTCCTCTTAGAAGAACCATCCCTGAATGTCATGTCTTTAGTGACCTAGGAGAACCTATTAAGTCTATATTTTTCAAGATTTTTACCACTAATGTGATTATTTTTCGCATACCAAAGCTATCCACAAGGCATTCCTTACCCTAATTGGTATCGTGAAAATGAATTTGTGACTATTATCGGGTCAACATGCATAATTTATGATGTGTTTAAATCAAGCATTTAATTGAAAATATGTTGGAGAATGGGGAGATAAAATTGGATAATAGTGCTTCCACTTTCAATGAAACTATTGGAATTTATCAAAACCCTTTTCTCTGACATAACAATCAATAGCAGTAGAACAATCAACAATAATAACAACAACCAGTGTAGCAGCAAAATCAACAGTATCAGAATCAAAGGCTAAACCAGTAGAATCAACAAAATCAGCAAAAAAATCCATAATGAAAAAATAATGGACAAAACTAAGGTCATAATGGTAACAACAAACAAACCTATCATGCAGCTGCACATGACTACAATAGGGTTGTAGGTCATATTACAAGGGTAGCATTAATATCATCTCCATTAATCCTAAACTAAGTAATAATCATCCTAGACCATTGCTAAACAATAATATTTAACCAAATCATGTGGATAATCCTTCTTTGACCTAGGAGTGCATACCGGCAAACCAAAAAACAAGGACTTCCACTTTTGGATCTTATAGCGATAACTCATTCTTGCCATGTGACCACATGCAAGTGCACTAGCAATCAAGACTTGTCCTGTCTGGTCCCACACCATTCACAACATCGATTAGCAATAATGGTCTTATATTTAATCCTAATTATGCAATCACAACTTGGAGGTTGAAGCTTACTATCCCAAGCCCATAACCATCTTCCACTTTACCAGTCATCCAATCAACCATTCAGCCTTAGAATAAACCATTCACTACTGACCAAGATAAGAAGTTTGATATTGTGGGATAATTATAGAAGACACAAACACAAATTTATATTTTAGATTTGTTATGGATGTCAATAATCTACAAAAACATCCTGAATGATTTTTTGACCCAATCTACTATTGCTAGTAACATATCCCTTGATAACTTTCAAGATTTGGTTGGACACCTAGCTCTAGCCCAGCAAGTCACATTCAACCAAAGTGATATGTCTTCCCTTAGCCCACTCCATAATAACCCATTATACATAGAAGTTTGTATTAGAAAACATAAAGTGAAATGTGTCCTTATAGACAATGGATCTGGCCTCAACATAGTGTCTCTCAAGCTCATTAAGCTTCTTGGGTACATAATGACAGATCTCCAACTAGAAATAATAACTATCAAAGCTTATGATAATCAAGAAAGAGAATCATAGGGCACCATTAGTTCACCAATTATCATTGGGCCTTTGACCCATGATACACTTTGACATGTGTTTAATATTGAGTTATCATAAAACATGCTTCTAGGTAAGCCTTGGTTATATGAGATTCATGAAGTCCCATCAACATCGCACCAATGTATCAAGTTTTCCCACTCAAGGATGAAAGTGAATATTCCAATAGATTTACACTTGTATGAACACTACAAGCATCTTGAGGCCAAATTTCAAAGCTATAATTATCAGTATGGTATGAATCCTAGTTCTAATTAGGGTAAAGGAAAAGCTATACTTATTGATGCTTCATCAGATAATTGCATAGATCTTAATACCTTAGATTCCCTTTCCCACATGCTACCTCCTGAAGCTTCCAATCATTTCACCATTTCAGATAATGGACTAAGAGAATATGTGACCCATGACCCATTTCATATCACCAATCTTCCTTAGATTTTGAAAACCTTTGGGTGACCTAAAGTCAATCCACATATGCATTGGCAACAAAAGAACAAAGATAAGGGCCCTGTCACATTTGTACCAGCATCTGACCTAGGACCTAACCATCTTGAAGGGAATGAATCATGGTTATACAATGATGACCAAGTTGATTGTTATAAAAATACAAAGTATCATATTCCCAATAGGATCATGGAGCATCAAAATTATGAAAGAAGAGGCCTTAAACTGAATCAGCAAGGAACCATCGAGCTGATTTCCATGACTAAGTATGAAAGACCTTATGAACTTGGATTTAAACTTCCTTGAGGTGACCCCACATATTTTATTCAAAATCCATCACCAGTGACTAGTGATGATGATGCCAATAGTGAAGTAGAGTTTGATCATAACCTTACATTTGATAACCTAGTTGAAACTAACCTATTTGATAATAATGTCATTTGTACCCTTATCCAAGATGTTCATCACAATCCATTACCATTATATTATCCCCAACTGATAGATTGGGACCAACAAGAATCTAGTCTACTAATTGATGAGTTCCAGAATGATGAGGCATTCTATGATTTCTTAGGCTTTAAAGACAATGTTCCGTTGGGAGATCATAAATTAAGATTCTCAATCACATTGGATCCTGCATCGTATTTTAGAGAGTGAGTGAACACCCTTAGCCAAAAACAAAAAAGTAAAACATTGAGGTCCCAAAGTGAAAACCTCTTTGAGGTGATTTTTGACTAGGGAAAAAGTAAAGATAAAGGCCAGTCTAGTGGTGAAAACCTATTTTAGGTGCCATTAGATAGGGGTGTTCATTCTTATTTGAATTTAGACTAGGATACCACCAACAATGAACTTGCGTACAGATCTAAATTCAATTTGAGTAACAACAAGTATTTGATCAAATTATCCAATAATTTCTTACTATTTTTGTTACATGGCCAAATCTCCCATTAAGAGACTCATATTCATCATGCATAGGAGAGGTTGAAGAGCAAGTCCTAATAGAGGACCTTGACATAGTCTAATAGTTCAAGTCATTGCCTACTATCCTAAAAGATAGTTCAACCCTTCTAGTCAAAGATAAAATAGAGGTAAATATCAAGACTCCATCAGACCTGAAATGGATAAAATTGGCAACGTCTCTCACTAAGGAGGAATGCAACATCTTTACATCTCTATTGAAAGTTTATGAATATATTTGCATGGGCCTATTCTAGCATGCTAGGATTAGACCCCACCTTGGTTCTGCACCACCTTATGGTTAATCCTAATGTCAAACTGGTAAAACAAAATCTCCATAAGATGCATCCTCACATTGTTGTATTATTAAATAGAGAGTTGGCAAAACTCTTAGAAGCCAGATGTATCTGATCTAGTCTAAATGGATCTCTAATGTTGTACCTATTATTGACATGATTGTTTTCCTAAAGATTATTTTCCCTTTCCTAATATCGACATGATTATTGACTCCATGATAGGTTATGAAATGCTTTCACTCATGGATGGCTTTTCAATATACAATCAGATTAGAATAACACCAAAAGATCAACATAAAATAATGTTCACCACTCCATGGGGAGCATTTTGTTATCAGGTGATGCCATTTGGCCTTAAGAATTTGAGAGCTACATATCAAAGAGCCATGACCATCATATTCCATGATATGATGCATGATATTGTTGAAGACTATCTCAATGACATATTAGAAAAATCCAAGACCAAAGCTGACCATCCAACAGTGTTGTGTAAGATATTTGAAAGACTATGAGAGTTAAAAGTTATACTAAATCCAAAGAAATATGTATTTGGTGTAACTTCAAGCAAATTACTAGGCTTCATTGTGTCTCATAGAGGTATTGAAGTCAATCTAGCTAAAGTCCATACTATAACTGATATGTTGCCACTAACCAATTTAAAGTAACTTCATAGTTTGCAAGGTAAGATCTAATCCATCTGATGCTTCATCTCTTAGTCAGTAGACAAGTGCCATCCATTTAAATATATTTTAAATAAAGGAGTTACATTTCACTGGGATGATCACTGCCAAATAGATTTTCAACAACTCAAAGATTATCTTGTCAATCCACCTATTTTATTACCTCTTATGCTAGGAAAGCTGACGAGTGTTATTTAACTCTTCATTTAATCAATGTTCAACTGATGTCTTATCAACCAGGGCTAGTGTCCAAAGCTATCTATAGTAAAGTGTAGGATGGTAGATCTAGAAGTCTACTTGTGGGGGTGTTTAATTGTCCTATTCTAACTTTGACTAATAAAAGAAATGTGTCCTAAACTACTTGATTCACTCTTTTGATAAAAAGGAAAAGATGTAACTATTTAATCAAATAATTCCACTTTTTTACTTGAAAGTAAAATCACACTCCTATTTATGCTTGCATGGAAAGTAGAATCACACTCCTAACTTAAAAAGAAAATTTGCTTCACACATTTGTTGTAAAAGAAAAAACACTTTGCTTATAAAGAAAATGACTTTGGAATAAGGAAATGACTTTTGAACTATGAATTTGTTTTGATGTTTTATGAATGAATGTAAACATTAACCATATTCTAATTAGTTATAATAGAGAGTTAATATAACATAATATAAATACCATACATAGTTCTTGGTTCCAAAAAGAGTGGGCCCTTGCTCCTCTCAGACTCGGGAACAAATATTAATCAATGCTAGAAATTGAAGTGATAATTTATAAAATTGAAATGACAAATATCTACTTTCCATGTAATAAATATGTAAAAATCTATGATTTTCATAAGAAAATATCTTTAGAGAGATGAATTAAGGGAAATAGCATGTCAATAATGAGCCATATTCTAAGCTCATCATCTCCCCCAGGCTTTACCTTTTGTAAGTCCCATTGCAAACATTCATTGGCATTCATAGCTCTAGCATTTATTTTCCACACTCTGACTCAAATCATATTCATCAAATTTATCTATCATATGCTTATCTAAATTTCTTCTAAATGCTTGATGTTCTTGAACCATTTGTTTCCATATATTAAATTGCTCCTCTGATTGTTGAGCCCAACTCTGCCATCCTGAAATAGGTATGATCAATAAAGGGGGTCTATATCTCATGCCAATTCATTTATTTTATCCCCTAGAGTTTATTACCTCTATTAATATTTACAAAATTGAGGAAGCTCTCCTCATACACCATCTTAATTTATTTGGAGACATGACCTCTCATTTTTTAAGAGGTACTGAAAGTTGGTCTCATATTTTCACACTTGTAGTCACTACTGAATCAAAACTCTATCTTGAAAACAAGTCAAAAGAAATAACATAACTATATAAATCTTGTAAATAGTGAGTTTTAACTTCATCACTTATAAAATCACAGTTAAAATTATGTCTGATCAATTTAGGGATAGAAAGGTTGGTCTGATACACAATCTTGTCGTCTTAACATGATTTGTATACTCCTCAAATCTACTTTTCCATGCTAGTTGATTTTTGAATGTAGAATATAATGCCCTTAGTTAAACTTCTCCTACATAAAGGTTTATCAATAACTTATTGTGCTCATGGTATCCTATGATCAAATCATGCAAATAAAACTCGCAAAGAAAATCTTGTTGATCAGGTTTAGCACTATAGAAAATTTCTAGAAATGTTGTTGGCTATAAAATCTTGTAAGGAAGATGACAAGAGATCCTTAGAAGCTGCCATCTATAAAATTATTCAAATAAAAACAAACTATATACAAGATAAGGATTCCTACATGCCAAAAGAGATTCCCCTAATTTGCATGTATCCTACAAATTTTCTTCTAAATCTTGGACCTTAGCTTCTAATTCTTTCTTTTTATTTTCCAATATTTTGTTTGAAGAATTTACAACTTTGTTTTCCTATTTATGTATGGAATATTCTTCTTCAATTTGATTTAGCATTTTCAAGGTAGGAATACCTGGACAACTTGTTTGAAAACTTTGGTCAACAAATACTTTCAGAGGAGAAGTTGCAACATTAGAAGGTGCTTTGGAAGAGTTTACCAAACTCTACAATCTTCTATTATCCTTCTTCAGATTTTCTACATATATCCAGAGGTTTATTTGTTCACTTTCATTTTTATTTATTTTTTCTTCTAATCTATGCACTTCTAATGCATGATTGGCAGATGTTGTGTCCAATTTTTACACCAACAATGCATTGAGATGATCTTTATTCTACAATTGACTGATCAAGTCAGTGATGTCAGTTGTTTGTTATTACTCTAGAGTTTGAGCTTAAGAAAGCTTCAACGTTAACTGCATAATAGGATCATTTAGATCATATGACTCTCCTTTCTCATTTGTGCATATAGTTTTTCCTTTCTTCATTACAGTTTCAACTATAATAGGAGGTTGTTTGCTATCCTTGATTCCTCTACTGTGTTTGTCTCTTCTTCTAGAATTGGTTCCTCCATTATGATTAAAGAGTTCCTTTTGAAAGGAGTTTCTTCAACATCTATAGTTGCAGGGATATTTTGATGTATGGGGGAATGAGATACCTTTTTAATACTATCTAGAATGTCTGTAGCCTCTTATTCATCTTCATCTATCAGAATTAACCTTCTCCTTCTTTTGGTCACTCTCTAAGCTACAATCTGTTGTATTTCCTTTTCAACCATCAAACCTTTGGTCTTCTCTAGTTCTATAACAACCTTTCATTTCAATTTTATTCATCCCGACAAGGGAATTGGTTGCACTATAGATTGCTGAGGTTCTTGTAGGGACCTTGAAACTACAAGGATTTGAGACCTTATGATTCTTCTTGAAGAATAAGAAGAAGGTATTTATATTGAGACTATAGTTTGTGATTTATTCTTTGGAGTTGTTTTTTCAACTGATGCAGTAGGTGGAGATGAATGTTCCTAAGGTAAATTTTGGGTTTTTTGTGTAGGCAGATTTGGAATTTGTTGTGTTACACTATTATGAAATTATTCCCAGACCTTTTGTCCTTTCTAAAGGAAGTGATGTTGGATAATTAGGTGAATAAGGCCATGATTCCTAAGATCATAATTAGGAGTTTTAGTCATAATTTGAAGGGCACCATATAAGAAAAATGGGAGGTTAATCCTGTAAAAAGGGTTTTTCCTCTCATGCTTAAGGTGTATTAATATTTTCATGGTGTCTCCTCTTGAAAGACTGTGTTTCCCCTCACAAATGATATACTTGAGTACCCACTTGACTATATATTTCCAAAGTTCAAGAAGTGAATTTATACTAATCCATTTTGATTTTCCCTTGAAATCTATTAGACACTAAGTCCCAGTCTATTCATTACGATTAAATTGAATAATTAAATCACTAAATGGAATTCTACCTGTAGCTTTCATTTTCTCTTCTGGAACTTGTATGATTTGACTTATAATTTGAGTTGAAACAGGAATAACAATGCCTTTAACAACTGAAAACTTAGGGGTGAGATTAGTGATGAATTCTCTTACCATTGTTTTGTGGAAACCCTAGAACTTTTCAATGAAAGGTAGCCAGCTATTTGTTCTAAAAACTACCACATAAGCTTTGTCTTTGTGAAACTTTGCTACATTCTTCAGCTCTGATCTCATTTTTTGTCCCATTTCTACTCGTATTTTTAGACAACTCTATTTCCTTAACTCATATTAGGGTTTAGACCAACTTTTATTGAAATTTGTAAGCAATAATCACTGAGGATTTGTAGGCAACAATCACTAAGGATCTATAGACTAACTTCTATTGAAATTGGTAGAAATGAAATAGTTTGTGTGAAACTCTATAGATACATGAGTTTGTACTTTAATATGATTACTTGATATAGTTCAATGCCACAAGTTTCTACAGAGTGTGCCAGCCATTTTGTCGATTTATTACAAATGGAATGAAATGATGATGTGGCACTTTGATGATGACAATGATTTATCATTTCATTTAAAAACCCTTTTTATGATGTCCCATCATTATCATTATTTATGATGTAATTAATTGTCCCAAAGCTACACACTTATCCATACACCTTTGGTGGCTTGTTTGCATGCTTCTTCATTATGGTATGTGTCATGTCATTCCATTTCAGAAGGCTCAAGTTTGGGTCATCTCCATAGAATAAGTCTTAATTAAATCAAATATAATTAGTTAACTAAACATAAATAAATAGAATATATGTCTCACTTACTTTTGACCTTATATTTATCCTTTGCTCACCATTTGTCCTGCACAAATAAGTTTGCATGGATTAGTCAACAAGTGTTGAAAGAATAGATTTTATTGCATGGAGAAGACCAATCATAGTGACATGATGAGATTCTCTTTTATATATATATATATATATATATATATATATATATATATATATATATATATATATATATATATATATATATTATTTTTTCCCTTTGGCCAGCCATTGCTAGTTCTCTAGCCAAAGCCCTTTTTGTAATGCATAGCCAGCCAACAATCTAGTTTTCTGAGCATGCATTGCCAATAGTGTCTTTGGAAGGATTTTCACTATTAAAATTTATTATTTATTTATTTATTTTATTTTATTTTATTAATTATATGTAGGATCAACAAGGAACAGGTTCTCTGGAAGAAGCAGAGTCCTCCAGAACAACTACTTAATTTAGAACAGTTTTCTTAGAAGAAGCAAAGTCCTCTAGAAAGGCTACTTGATCTTTTACTTTTTGAACAAATTCTTCTTTATTGATAGGTTTCTAATAAAGTTTCAATCTATATCCATTGACTAATAGAGCTCTTCTACTATCATCAATAGGTATTAGCTTAACAGAATCATTTTGAAAGACCTCCTTAATCTGATAAGGTCCCAACCATCTCATTTGTAGTTTTCGTTTAAAATATTGAAATTTGGAATCAAACAATAGTGCCCAATCTCCTTTCTGAAACTTATGTTTATTGATCTATGAATAATGCAAAACTTTTCTTTGATGTTGTACCAATTCAATTCTTTGTAGTGCTTCCATCCTCATCTCATCAAGTTGATTAAGCTGTAAGAGTATTTATTTCCATATTTATTCTAAGTCAATCCCTACTATAACTATTTTCAAAGTTTGTAATTCAAATTCAACAGAGAACAAGGGCTTCTTATCATAAACCAATTCATAAGGTGAAAATTTAGTTGTTTTTTTTCAAGTAGTATTATAGGCTTAAACAACATTTGGTACCTTATCTGCCCAATCCTTTCTATTGGAATTAACAACCTTAGTCAAAATGGTTTCTAGTTCTCTATTGGTGACTTCAACTTGCCTATTAGCCTATGAATGGTATGTAGATGTTTTTCTATATAGAGTTTGATATACTTGCATAAAGTGCTTTATCATGTTTGACATGAACTTCGGTCCTTGATCTGAGACTATCTCCCTTGGAGCACCAAATCTTTGCATGATTTTGAAATATAAGAAATCAACTACCATCTCTTCTCTTACATGAGTTAATACTTCCACTTCTACCCACTTGATTACATAGTCTATACATACTAGGAGATATTCTTTTCCTCTGCAAGGAGGATCCATAGGACCGATAAAATCAATTCTCCATTTCTCAAATGGTTCTAAAACCAATTGAGGATGAGGGTGTAGAGGCATCTCTATTGAAAGAGTAGGTTGTCTAATTCTCTGACAAGTATCATAGTGTCTGACATATCTTTTTATTTGCTGATGAAGGTGAGGCCAATAGTATCCTGATCCTAGGATTTTATGTATGGTTCTTTGAGCTGAGTAATGACCTCCTCCTAGTTCATCATGACAAGCTCTTATGATATCATAAGCTTCACCATTTGTCACACACCTATGAAACACATGGTCAGGTCCAAATTTGAATATCATTCCGTTAATCCATTTAAAAGAAGAACTTTCTTTGATTAAAAGTATCTTTTATTTTTGTGAAAATTACAGAGGAAACTTCCCTATGGTGAGATAATTGGTTATATCAACAAACCACAGGGATTTTGATGAAATAGAAAATATTTGTTCATCTGGAAAGTCATCTTTTACTAATTCTTCCTCATCTGTACTGTTCATTCTTGATAATAAATCAACAACCACATTAGACTTCCCTAGTTTATCTATAATAGTAACATCAAATTCTTGTAAGAGCAACAACCATCTAATAATCCTACCTCCCACAATTGTTTTGTTGATAATATATCTAATAGCTGAATGGTCTATATAGATAAATACCTTATAACCTGTTATGTAATTTCTAAATTTGTTGATTGCATAGACTACAACTAGGAATTCTCTCTCAGTTGTGGTGTAGTTTCTTTCAGTAGGTGTCATGTTTTTGCTAATATAATATATAACATACATGTTATCCTCTTCATACTTTTATCTAAGGAATGATCTTATTACTATATTGGAAGCATCTATGTATATATGGAATGGCTAAGTCTAATCTGGTCATCTCAATATTAGAGCAGTAACGAGTTTAGTTTTGATGGTCTCAAAGGCCTGCTGGCAACTATCACTCAATTTGAATGTAATATCTTTTATATGCAAGGCAAACATAGAGGAAGCTATTTGGCTAAAATTATCTATGAAGCATCTGTAGTAAGCATCATGTCCCAAAAAACTCTTAATTTTAGTTTGTGTTTATGGGATGGGTAAGTTGGATATTATTTCAACCTTCTTTGGATCTACTTGAATGCTTTTTGCATAAATATGGTGTTCCATCATTGTTCCTTCATTCATCATCAACAAACATTTCTCATGGCTCAAAGATAATTGGTGTTCTTCACATCTAATCAATACTTTTTCCAAGTTGGTAAGAGCCTCTTCATAAGTTCTACCATTAATAGTGAAATCATCCATATATACTTCAACACAATCATTTTTAAGGTCAAAAAATATTTCTAAAACTACTCTTTAAAAGGTTGCTATAGTATTATAGAGTCCAAATGGGAGTACTCGGTAAGCAAAAGTTCCCCAAGAGTAGGTAAATGTAGTTTTATCTTGATCTTTATCTACCACCGTTATCTGGTTATACCCACTAAACCCATCCAGGAAAGAAAAATATCTTTTTCCTGTCAAGTTGTCAAGAACTTGATCAATGAAAGGTAGAGAAAAATAATCTTTTAGTGTTGCTTTGTTCAGTTCTCTATAATCAACACATACCCTTAATTTTATATTTTTACTGGGCACAATTACTAGGGGTGAAACCCACTGACTATCTGAGATGGGGTAAATAAACTTATCTTCTAGCAATTTTTAGATCTCTATTTTGACTATCTCCTTTAATGCTAGGTTTATTCTTCTTTGTGGTTGTCTCACCGGTTTGATAGATTCCATGTAAATGTCATGAGTACAAATGCTGGGGTGAATTCCCTTCATGTTGGTATAATCCAAAACAAAAGCCTTGGTATGTCTTTTTAGTACTTAAAAAATTTGATCTTTCTCTTCATTTGTTAACCAACTATTGATGTTTAAAATCTTTCCACGTAATACCATGATTGATTTTGTGCCTGGGTAGTTGGATTCTATTTACTTGAATTCACTAATCAATGAGTTCAAAAGGACATGGATGAGGAAGTAGCTTATGAAACATGATTACATTATCAACAAAATCTTTTCCAGGAGGAATCAGTCTTGCTAAAGAACAATAGAATTCATCTAATAAATGAGTTTGTTATTATTCTACCAATTTCCATAGACTTTCATGAATCAATCCATGATCATATAGTGTGGAAAAAATAGAAGAAGTAGAAGTGGAGGTTTCATAATATTCTGTTTGACCCAAGAATCCTAAACTAAGGCAGTCCGTAGTTTCATAATATTCTAGGTATATGTCTCCATTCAATTTTTCCAAGTGTTTTTTAACTATGATCATGGCTAAGGAAGAAATGGTGTTTGATGTGTTGTCTGATTCATCCACCCAAAGTTCTTGTATGTGATTTGTTGATGGTTTTGTAGGAAGATACAAAGATATGCAGTTGGATTAAACCCATTAGAAATGGTCATGTCTCTTGACATGTAATCAATTAATGCTACTACAGTAGCCAACCATGGTCTACCTAAGATTATGGGATATCCTAGATTCTTTGTTTTAGGTTGCAAGACTATGAAATCTAATGGATATTTCCAAGTCTCTATTAGTACTTCAATACTTTTTATAGTCCCTTCTAGTTTAGTTATAGATTAGTCCACTATTTGAAAAATGGTAGTTCTAGGTTGCATTCTCATAAGAGATAATGTATGGAGAGTATCAATTGTCATAACATTAATTACTGCTCCCAAATCTACCAAGATGTTAGGAATTTCTTTACCTCTGATTGTGACTGTGATTATTGGGCTTCCTAGATCTACATATTTTGGAACTAATAGTCTTCTTGCTAATAAATCAACAACTTTTCCATCAACATGAATGGTTTTTGGATATTTTTCTTTCCTCCCAGTTTTTTGATGATCTTGTTTAATTCAGGTATATCCCTAATAGCTTATAGTAGGGGTACCTTAATATTGATCTTTTGCAACTCATGGACCAAATTTTATTTTGATTTAATATCAATTTCTCTTAATCTTTTAGGAAAAGGAACAACTAGTGTAGTAGTGTTTTCTTTGTTTGCTTTAGGGCTCATATTGATTTCAGATTCTCTATTATTTAATTGAGATGGGTCTATTATTTATTTTTCATCAGGTATCTTAGAAATGAGAATTGGATATTTTTGTGTAGTTTTCCCTGATCTTAAATGTATGTTCGAACAATCAATAGCTCCAACATTCATTGTTTCTTTCTATTCATTAACATAAACATGTGTTGGTTGTTTATTTTTTAGATTTGCTATTGGTTTTGTAGGCATTGAGGGTTGATTGATTTGACCTTGTTACTGAATAATTGGGGGTGGCATAATAATTTGATATTGAAGTAGTCTTCTTGGTTAGGTGAATTATTGTTGTTGGTTCCACTATAGATTTCATTATTGATATTACTATTGAATCCATTGGTCTTGTGGTACCCATTGTTGCTATCGTTGTGGCACCATCCATGGGGGTGTTGGCATCCAATCTTGTCCTACCCATATATTTTAGATTGATGGAAATTAGGGTTGATTCCAAAAAGGAGAAGAAACTGAAACATTCCATGGTACCATCCATAGATTAATAGGGTTTCATTAAATTGTCCTTGAGCTTAGTTTTGTGGGGAAAATTTTTGTCTCTAGATATAATTTACTTCTTCAGTAGACTGGACTTGTGTTTTCATTTGATTTTTTAAAATAGATAGAAGGGTATAATGTTTAGTATCATGATCTGTTGCATCACAGATCCCACATGATACAACAATGGTTTTATCTAGGGGGTCATCTCTAAGGGCATGTTTTTGTCTGCACTTAGGACAATAAATGGCCAAGGGTTCTGTTACATTTGCCTTAGTTTGAAGGCCATCCAAAGTAATGTTTAGTGTAACAAGAATATCTATCTTTAGATTAGCAAATTTTTCCATTAAATTACCCACTTCATTAGATTTCCCAAACCTTCCTCTCCTAATTTTGGGTTTTGTTTGAGAGTAGTAAGTAAAAAGCTCATAAATCTAATCAAAAGCCAATTTATTTATATCTCCATATCCCATCAGATTTAAGGCATCTCTAGTATCTTCATCCAACCCTTTTAACAAAACCAATTTCTAAACTTCTTCAGTGAGTCGATAATTACTTTTTTTATGAGTGAACATGAATCTATCAAAATAATCCTCTAACGATTCATCCTCATTCTGTTTGATTTTAAAGAAATATTCTTTTCTTTCTCGCACTCGGTAGTAATCTTGATACTTGTTTAAGAATTTTGTCTCCATGTCATCCCATGTTCTAATAGAATCACTAGCTAAACCCATGAACCATCTCATAGCTGCATCTTTAAGTGTAGAGGGAAATAGTTTTAATTATTGGCTATTTATTATGTAATCATAGGTTTGACATAGCACATTAAATTCAAACTAGAATTGATCAGGATCTTTTGTATATCTTCCCCAAAAATTTGGTAGATTAGCTAGTGAAATATTTTTCATTAGGGTTTGATCATTAGGATCTGTAACAATAAGAAAGAAAAAAATCTTTCTTGATTGTGCAAGTTGTTGATTTTGTCAGAGAGCCATATTTTCTTCTTCTGATGATGTTTCAAAGCTGGGATGATCTTCCCATTGAATATTTGTGGTACCAGTTATGGATTGTTCAAAGTTCTCAAAATTTTCTTCAGCTATGGATTTTTGAAATGCTTAATCTAATTCGATATAAATTTTTAAATAATGTCTTCCCTGTAAGAGATTGATCCCGATGAATTTGTCTTATGGGGCTTGCTTATGGTAATGGCTTGGTTTCTATCCAAGTTTCAGAAGATTCTCATAGATAGGTTTCACTCGTAACTTCTGGTTCACTAATCAGAGATGTTGAAGGAGTGTCAACTTGTGTTCTTGGTGGGAATTTTGGGATGAATCATCCTTTAGAGTCTCTAGGACGGTACATCAATTTATTAAAATTTTATGGTTTTTACAATTTTTTCTATTTTTTCCTCTAGACCAATAATTATTACCTTACTAACACCTTGTTTCCCTAGTAATGGTGTCAAAAATGATGAGTGTCATTGAAATCTTCATTTAATCAATTTTTAATTGATGCCTTATCAACCAGGGCTGGTGTCTAAAGCTATCTGCAGTAAAGTGTAGAATGGTAGATCTAGAAGTCTACATGTAGGGATGTTTAATGGTCCTATTCTAACTTTGACTAATGAAAGAAATGTGTCATAAACTACTTGATTCACTCTTTTGCTGAAAAGGAAAATATGTAACTATTTAATCAAATAAATCCACTCTTTTTCTTGAAAGTAAAATCACACTCCTATTTATGCTTGCGTGGAAAGTAGAATCACACTCCTAACTTAAAAAAGAAATTTTCTTCACACGTTTGCTATAAAATAAAACACACTTTGCTTAGAAAGGAAATGACTTTTGAACTATGAATTTTTTTGATGTTTTACGAATGAATGCAAACATTAACCAAATTTTGATTAGTTATAACAAAGAGTTAATATAACATAATATAAATACCGTACATAGTTCTTGGTTCTAAGAAGAGTGGGCCCTTGCTCCTCTCAGACTCAAGAACAAAGATTAATCAATTCTAGAAACTGAAATAATAATTCATAAAATTAAAATGATTACAATCTGTCTAAAACCTGTAATATGCCTGTATGTATCTTTCATCTATTATATATCATATTTCAATGACAAAAGTCTTACCTTTTATACTAATACAATCAACTCAAAATAGGATGCAAATAAATAAGATTCCTTGGTCAATCCACTCATCCAAAGATAAGAGATTGGATTTCTAAGAGATCCAATTATTCTGATGAAATAGATATACTATCCTATAATAGTCCTAAGATCCAAATATATATAAATTTATCAAAATCAAATCCTAAAAAATAACAGGTGGGTATTTTCCTCATTTAACTCCAGTTGGAATGATTCTCTCTCATCTTATCTAGATGTTAGCTTCCCCATTTTTACCTTTGTCTTTACAGAATCCATAGATTTGAACTTGTAGAGTTGATAGGAATGAGCCTATGGAGTTTGTAGAAACAAGCCTATGGAGTCTGTAAAAGCAAGCCTACAGAGTCTGTAGAAACAAGCCTGTGGAGTCTGTAGAAACAAGTCTATGGAGTTCATAGAAACAAGCTTGTGGAGTCTGTAGAACCAAGCCATCTGTGTGAGTTCATAGTTCTACTAGATGGAGATCAAAATTGAACTTCCACTATACATTGCCTGTGTCTTCTTCCTGAGCATTCTTCACAACAAAAATCACTAAAATATGTTATGTATTAGACATTAATGACAAAATAAATGTTTATTCTATGGTTCAATATAAACAAAACACATATCTACTTTCCATGTAATAGCTATCTAACAATCTATGATTTGCATAAGATAATATCCTTAGAGAGATGAATTGAGGGAAATAACATGTCAATAATGAGCCATATTCTGAGCTCATCAAAATCCATTCTTTTTACACTTGTCAGCTACAAATTATACTCTAGGGGCACTCTTGGCTCAACATGATGACAATGGAAAGGAGCATGCTATTTACTACCTAAGCCATACCTTGGTTACATATGAACATAATTATACACCTGTTGAAAAAGCTTATCTAGCCATAGTTTTGCCAGCTCAAAAACTACATCATTACATGTTGAATAATAAAACATGGTCATCTCAAAATTAGATCCACTCAAGTATCTACTATCTAAAATAGCTTTGCAAGGAAGAATAACTAAATAGATCATGCTTCTTAGTGAGTTTGACATAGAGTATGTCAATCAAAACTTAATCAAAGGACAAGTTATTACAGATCAACTTGTTGAATCACCCCTCATGGACACACAACCACTCAGGTTTCCATTTCTTGATGAATCCATCATGACCATTATTAATACACCCCTTGAGGAATAGCCTTGGAAGCTTTATTTTGATGGTTCATTCACTGTGCATGGATTGGGGGTAGACCTATTGTTTATTACACCACAGAGGGATCTAATCCCTAAATCATTCAAAATCATATTTCCTTGTACAAATAACATGGCTAAGTATTAAGCACTTGTTGCAAGACTTTGTTAAGCAGTGCATTGGAATATATCTCATCTTCAATTTTATGGTGATTCTCAGTTAATCATCAATCAAGTTAGATCATTTTAAAACCAAAGATGACAAGCTGGTTCCATATAAAGCCATAATTGACACTCTTGAAAAGCAAATTGCCAACATTTAATTTGAGCATATATCAAGGGTTAGTAACAAAACTGCAGATGCCATTACTACTATTGGCTCTTTGATTCAACAAATAGATAAAGCTAAAGAGTATCAGTTCCTCATCAATAATTTGTTAGTACCAGATCATGAACCTTTAATCATTGCCATGATTTATGATATTGTTGATCCTAATTCTATTTGGTATTCATACCTTTACAACTACCTTCACGACCAAGTTCTTCCACCTAACCTATCTCAAAAACAAACCAAAGCCTTCATTCATCATTCCACTTGTTATAATTTACTTGGATCCACTCTTTACCTTCATAGTTTTGATGGAACTCTACTTCATTGTTTAACTTTGATAGAGTCTACATTAGTGTTAAGAGAAGTTCATGAAGGAGTATGTGGAGCCCATTCTAGCAAGGTAGTCTTATCTAAAAATCTCTTGCATACTGGTTATTATTGGCCCATAATAGATGCAAATGCCACTATATATGTAAATAAATGTGACAAATGTCAATGGCATGCTAATTTGATTCATGCCCCAACAAAAACTCAAAAACCAATGTTGACACCATGGCCATTTTCTACATGGGGTCTTGACCTCATTGGGAAGATTAACCCTACTTCATCTGATAGCCATAAACATATCCTTACTACCACCAAATATTTTACTAAGTGGGTTGAAGTTATACCCCTCACTTATGTGACTGGAAAGTAAATTTCCAAATTCATCTTCAACCATCTCTTTTTTTGTTATGGTATCCCCTCTGACATTATATTCGATAATGGAGGATCATTCAAGAACAAAGATGTAGACCAGTTATGTACTGAATACAATATCATGCAACACTTTTCTATAGCATATTACCCTCAAGGTAATAACTAGGTCAAGGCATCCAACAAAACCATTTTCAAATTCTTAAAAATATTGTCAATGATGTCGATCATTATTGGTACCTCTAGATATTCCCTACCCTTTGGCCATACCATATCAATCATCATACCCCCACAAGAGCCACTTCATACTCACTTATTTATGGTACTGAAGCCATCCTTCCTATTGAGGTCAAATTTCCTTCAATACACATCTCTTTCAAGCATGTCCTAGATGATCACGACTATCGAGTAGCTCACTTACAAGAGTTGGATCTACTTGATGAGAAATGCATAGCTATGCTCAATAGTCTTCAAGCATATCAAAATCAACTCAAAGGCCACTATAACTGACATATGAAGTATATAACATTTGAACTTGGTGATCTTATTCTCAAAGAAAACTAAAAGAATACTATGATTGAGAAGAAACATAAAGGGAAATTCAAACCAAACTAGATAGGGCCTTTCATCATCACTGTAGATTATGGATCAGGAGCATAGAGGCTTGACACACCAGACAGTGATGAACTTATAAAGCCAATGAATATTATTCATCTCAAGTGGTACTATGCTTGAATGCTAAGGTGTATTTTTTCTAAGGACCATTTTAGTTATGCCATTTTATCATTATTCTTCTTTGTATGCACACCATTATTATTTATCCTCTTTGCCATATCTACTTTTTGCTTTCGACCTATCAACCCAGTGTGTTCTAAAACCTAACCCATTTGACCTTAGTTTTTGTCATTCATTACCCAATTTTAACATCAAGGTATCTGATCAGTTCATCAACTGGTTTAAGTATTTTAGATAGGGAGCATATCTTGGGATAATGTGATAGAAGTTTTGACAGTTACATCCTTCATTTGTTAGTCGTTTCTTACCACCAGTCTTGCTACTAATTATAACCACTTTTGGGAAAATTAATACCATTGATCTATGTTGTTGTGTCATAGTTATAACTACCTATGGGCAAACTAGGGGCAATATGAAGCCTTAATGTACCAACTTCCTACTTTTTATGCCATACTATGTCTTTTTATTAGCTGTGCCTATTTTGTTTGAATTAGCTATCGCACTAGTCAAATTTCTTCACTAAAATGGTAGAACTATAGTGACTTGAGGTCTTATTGTAGGACTATGTAGGTAGCACTCAATACTTATTGAGGTAAGCTTAGTCACCCTTTTGTCAATGCTCTCACCATTTTGCAAGCAATCTAAGTTTGAATGCTCTCACCATTTTATGAGCAACCTAAGCCATGCTCTCACCATTTTGTGAGATTTAACCATTTAGTGTCTCATCATTCTCAATTGAGTTGAGACACTTCAAAACACTTCCAAAAACATTTTCAAAATCATTAGAAAAGAACAAAAACATTGACCACTTTCTTGCCTTAAGGATTCTGGGAACCCTTACTAAGTTAACAAGCAAATCACTTGTAATTTAGTTTCCCCATCCTTCTTGGCCTTTTTCTCTCATGCAATTGCCATTTTTCAAGACCATTCCTATTCTTATATCACATCCATTCTATTTGTTTTCCTTAGTTATCATATTCTTCCCATTCCCTGGGAGACCTACATTTGGCGTAAAGTTTTTTATTAGATATTACATCCATGGAACTATGTAGGCAATGTCCACTTACCTAGTGCATATGGAGACAACTTGGTCACCCTCTTCCTTTTCTTCTACTTCCCCATTTAGTTCATTTGTTAAGTTGTCACTTATTTTCTAGGGGAAATGTTTGTAAGGTTTTTTACACTATTTGTTTATTTGTTTCTACTTATTTTATTTGTTTGTCTGCTTGTTTATTTGCTTTCAACACTATTGCCTTGATTTAGTTTATGTGTATTCAATGGGTGATTATTTTCTCATACTTACAATTGAATCCATCCATATTCATATGTTTATATTGTCATCATGGTTTCTATCATTGGTGCATTATTTTCTTTTGAGTATTGGATTATGGGAGTCAATCCTTATGGATATTTTAGCCAGGTCTTTATGGTGTTCTATCATGAAGCCTACCATCACATGCTACAACAAACCTCAGCTTCAAGAAGTCTATTTAGTAATGGCAACATCTCTTCATCACTGACATCCCCATTCACTCTCAATCATATCACAAACAAAGTAATTAACCATGAAATAATTTCAACCTTTATTAGTTTGGACGAGCATCTCCCTACTAGTAGGTTGTTCCAATTCATCATCACCTTCTATGTTAATTTATCATCAACCTCAGCCAAGTTTATCATGTTTGCCATAATCAGGGTCCAATGCTTATAACTGTATATAGGCAAATCATTGAACACCATCCCACCTACATTTCTCAATGATTATAACTGCCTTTAGGCAAATCATTGTGTTGCCACCACTTTACTTTTTCTACCTATACAAGGGCATGTTACTATCTTATTTGTCTATCCTAACTAGGGTAGCTCCATCTTCTCAATGATTACAACCACCTTTGGGCAACCCATTGTACACCATCCCACTTGCATTCTCAGTGATTTGACTACTTTTACAATGTCATTGTGTTTTCACCCAATCATATTTCCTTTATTTGGTCTCCTCATTTCACTTTTTTCTTTTCAAGGGACCGTTTTCCAACCTACTTGTGCCAAGCATTCCCTCGAGGAGGCATCATACAATTAGTTTATCATCATTACAGTTGTAGGCATACTGGACCTTTTCATTCTTTGAGGAGATGTTACTATGATTATAACTTGTAATGCCTTCCAAAATAAGGGAAAACTATAGACACCTAAAAATGTCCACTGATAACCTCCAGCCAAGCTCTTGACCAATTTCTATGCAAAATGCACAATTTAGCCTAAAAATACTAAAACATGCTAAATGATGTGAAATTGACATATTCAAGTGCTGAATTTAGCCAGGGTATCCCTAAATGGGGTAATGTAATTTATAGGCCAACTAACTTTGATCAGTTCATTTTGATTCAAAATGCCAAATTTGCACCTACATGCTCTGGACTACTTTTTCCTCTCAAATCTTTTACACAAGACTTATGCTGTTGTTATTTGTTGTTGGAAACATTCTAGATGGGAATATGCATCCAACACATTTGACATGGACTTCCAATTTAAATCCAATCAAATTTAGGACCAATAACAAGGCATTATGATCAATTTAAATAATTTATGCACAATGTGCTTAACCATGCCTAAGAGCTAATTAACCCAAATCAAGGCCAAATCAAAAATTTCATGGAAAATTGTTGAATAATTTATTTTGGAAATGAATATTGAATATTTGCATCATCAAGTGACCTCATTTCTTGGGAAGACATCCCTAGGCCATAAATGCCACAAACATTAGGATTCATGCCCTCCATGCATCATCAATGCCTTCTATGATGCCCTCCATGCCTCTTAATTGCCCCTTATTCTAATGCCATGATGAGAATAATTACAAACTTTAATTGCAAAATTGAATTAATCTTTAACCACACATCTCAATCTTGAGATAGACGGTTGCTGTTGATTATTATCAAATCCAAAATTCTATAAATAAGAGGCCTCGCAACATCATTTCTAAGCTTAATTTGTGCAAAGTTATAATGCATGATTGGTTCCAAAAGCTTCAAACAACTAGTGTTATAATGCCAAATAGATTCCAAGCCAAGCCAAGTCACAAGCCAAAGGTGCCAAGGAGAGATGGAGGTTTTCAAGCTTCCATTGCCAAGGATTTGATGAGCACAAGCTGAGCAAGCCAATACTGTAAAAACATTTGGAGCATCCAAGTAAGGTGAATAAACTTTTGTATTTGATCCATTGCTTTTTAGTTTTGCTTGTCATTTGCTTTTGTTAAATAAGCTCTCCCTAGTGTCTAAGCCTAGATATGTTATGTTATTAGTGTGTTCATTTCATCTTGTTTTCATTTTGGAACTAACACCATACTAACCATCCTCTCTTGAGTCAAATTCCTAGGTCACATATGGTGTGCCATTATGTGATCTAGAAATTTGACTCAAGAGAGGATGGTTAGTATGGTGTTAGTTCCAAAATGAAAACAAAATGAAATAAACACACTAATAGTATAACATCTCTAGGGCTAGACACTAGGGAGAGCTTAGTTAACAATCATGAATGAAACACATAACTAAAATGCAAAAGAAAACTTTTTGACCTACCTTGTATGCTCCAAAATGCTTGTTATGGTGGCTTGCTCGGCTTGTACTCATGAAGTCTTTGGCAATGGAAGCTTGACAACTTCCATGTCTCCTTGGCACCTTTGACTTGTGGATTGGCTTGGCTTGGAATCAATTTGGCATTATAACACTAATTTCATGAAGCTTTTTGGAACCAATCCTACATTATAACTTTTCACTAATTAAGCTTAGAAATGATGTTATGAGGCCTCTTATTTATATATTTTTGGATTTGATCAGAATCAAACTCAACCATCCATCTAAAGATTGAGATGTGTGGTTGAGGATTAATTCAATTTTTGGAAATAAGTTTGTAATTATCCTCATCATGACATTCGAAGAAGGGGAAATTAAGAGGCATGGAGGGCATCATGGAAGGCATTAATGAGGCATAGAGGGCATGAATCTTGATATTTATGGCACTTATGGCCTAGGAATGTCTTCCCAAGAAATGAGGTCACTTGATGATGTAAATATTCAATATTCATTTCCAAAACAAATTATTCAATAAGTTTTCATGGAATTTTTTATTAGGCCTTGATTTGGGTTAATTAGCTCTTAAGCATGATTAAGCACATTATGCACAAATTACCCAAATTGATCAAAATGCTTTATTATTGGTCCTAAATTGACTAGATTGGTATTGGAAGTCCATGTTAGATGCGTATTCACATTTAGAATATTTACAACAACAAATAACAAAGGCACGAGTCTTGTGCAGAATATTTGATAGGAAAGAGTAGTCTAGAGCACGTAGGTGCAAATTTAGCATTTTGACTCGAAATGAACTAGTCAAAGTTAGCTGGCCCATAAATTGCATTTCCCCATTTAGGGATACCCTAGCCAAAATTAGCATTTGATTAAGTCAATTTCACATCATTTAGCATGTTTTAGTGTTTTTAGGTCAAATTATGCATTTTGGGTAGAAATTGGTCAAAAGCCTACTTGAAGGTTATCGACGGCTATGTTTAAGTGTCTACAGTTCTCATTAAACCAAATGTTCCCCACTTTAGAAATTTTGTGCTGATCTTCAAGCCTAAAAAAGAATCATTACCTCTTTAAAATCCATCCTATGAGGATCAAAATGTGTTCAAAGTTGATCTTTTACAACCAATTGTGGACCAAAACCAACATGTTATTGTTGAAACACCCATTTATGACAAGATAAACTGTGATAAGTCACCTATTCATATGTTACCTATTTTTAAAGAGCTTTATCTCCTTGACAAGCTAGTCTTGGTATAATTGTCTCTTGATCTTTTCCCACTCGTTGATGAGTCTCACTTTGATAGACATGATTTTGTTGAGACGTCTTTTAAGTGGTTCTCTTTTTGAGGGGCTTCACTTAGATGAGTCAGTCTATGTTGAACCCTTCCAAAATAAATCAATTTTTATTGATCCCATTATGTCATCATAGGCCATTACTTGTCAAAATTTTAACATTGAATAGATCATTATTAAAAAAACTATATTAGATGAAGAATCAATATTAGAGTCAGGGTCCATTTTTAAACTGACATTGGATTTAACATCAGAAATAGAATCAACATCAGTTACGACATTAGATTCATAGTCCCTTACTTCAGAATCAGAGGTAGAAATAGATTATAGTATTGGTTGTTACAATATTGGTTACAATTACCTTTCAGATCAATTTGATTATATTTGTGATCCTTCTATGGTTTTTGAAGATGATTATTTCAGCATCAACATAAGTTCTCCTAGTCTCTTCTATGAGGATTATGTTGCCTTTCACCATCCCATTATTACCACCCAACATAGCCATTATATTGACATTCCACCTCCCATAAGTGTTGATCGAGACTGATAGAATCATACTTTTTTGAACTGCATCCATGGTAACATAGCAGTTGAAGAAGAGCAAGGAGGCCAAGACCACATTCATATAGCATAAGAACACTCTCTTAGTGAAACCTTTTTAGAGGTGCAGGGGAAAATCAAAGTCACATCTCAACATCTTTTAGTGAAACCTTTTTGGAAGTGCTAGAATAAAATCAAAGTTAAAAGTCAACATTCCTTAGTGAAACCTTCTTGGAAGCACTACAGGACAATCAAGACAACTTCCTTGATGAAAAAATCTTTGAGGCACCAATAGCTGAGCATAAAAGTTATTTATTATTTACTAAAGATAATATCAAAGATCAAATCAAAATAGCTTTCAATCTATAGCATAAATAGATGGTAGTTACTCTCAAGATCAAGCAATTGAACAATTTGATGGTCCTATCGAGAGCATATTTAGAGGTCTTTAGCCCTATTATAACCAAAATTATGTCGAATCTAGGATCAACAACATTATGTGTGACTGAAATTTTTGATCTCATTTGTTTCCCCCAATTATACATTCCATTATCACCCACCTATTTACTACCCACTTATCTCATTTATCATACCATTATTTACCATCACTGGCAATACTTTCCTTTATCAAGGTTATAAGGATATCTTGTCTCGATGTTTGAAAGAAGCAAAATCAACAATATATGAAGATCATGAACACATTATTGAGATTAAGATCAACAACAAGTTCTTAATAGAGTAGTTTTTCTAAAAGGGTGTTGGATAACAACTTATATAACTGATCATTTTTTTATGTTGTCTCACATATTGACTAGGATGTGCATCTCCCTGTCAGCAAGAGCAACAAAACCATTTTTTCATCTACCATTCACCCATTTGCCATTACCATGCCTCATCTCTTGGGGAAAATTATATAGACCATTTTTAGGCATTATTATACCATTGATATCCATGAGCCAGGTCATTTGAACTACATTGACTTGAGGTCCTTCAAGAATATGTAGGCAATGCTCAATTTTTATTGAGGTCAGCTCGTTCAGCCCTTTACCATGCTCTCACCATTTTGTGAGAAATATAATCAAATCATTGATTGGGGACAACTTTATCACCACTGTATCCAATTTTCTTCTGATCATTTCATTATACCATTTCCATTCCTATCTAGACCAAAGCCTATTTTTAGTCATCCTACCCAATCCTATTTTGATCTTGGTTTATTTAGTTCTTCCCACACCTTTTATGGCGGGATTATGATGAAGTTTCAATAATCAATCAAATTCATTTTTATAATGATAGTCTATGAAAGTACTGTAAGAGTTGATCTAGTAAGATATCTTTCATCCTATATCCACGTTTGTTTATGTGAGCTTGATTATAACTGCCTATGGGCAAATCAGTGTTTCACTAGTATTGCTACTAATTATAACCACTTATGGGAAAATTAGTATCATTGAATTATGTTATTGTATCTTAGTTATAACTACTTATGGGAAAACTAGGGGAAACACTTGTTTATCATGTATTGCCACATCACCTTGCCATTATTGTTTTCATTTGACTGGCCATTTGCCAGATTTGAGAACTTGTTGGGAACTAGTTGGTTTTTCTTCGCCTTTTATGTGGATGGAATTACTATGACTTAAGGTCATTTTAGGACTATGTAGGTCATGATAAATTCATTTTGAGGTGACCTTAGTCCCCCTTTCCTCATTCTCATTGATTTGTGAGCATGGGTCATTGCAATCGGGTTAGTTGTCTTATTAGAATCTCTACTCTTATGACATACATCTCCTAGACTAGATGGTCCCACTTTGTGTATATTTTATTTGAAGATCACCAAAAACATTAAAAATACTTTAAAAAGACCAAAAACATTAGAATATGATCTGCAAAAGAATAAAAACATTATCTTATGCTTCTATACATTTGTGCATTCCCGTTCCACTATCCCACGCTCTCACTATTTTGTGAGCAACTGTTAATTTTGAATGCTCTTTCCATTTTGTAATAAACTATTAAGTTTAAATGCTCTTGTCATTTTTCAAGAATAAAAACACCAGTTCATTTCATCTTGTCCCATGTACTTGCTATTTTGTAAGGTCATTCTTTCTCATCTAATCAACTTGTTTGCTAGACCATTCTTATTTATTTGTCGTATCTTCTATTTCTTCTCTTAATTATGTTGGTCTGATAATCATTTTTCTTCTATCCTATTTCCAGGGAGAACTAAATTTGGCCTAAAGTTCATGTTAGAACATGCATCCATGGAACTATGTAGGCAGGGTCCACTTGTCTTATACATCTAAAGTCAGCTTGGCCAACTCTTTCCTTTTCTTCTCTTCCCCTATTTATTCTATAATTGTTCCTCTTTAATTAGGGAACAATTTTCGTGTCATTGTTCTTTGTTATGATGTGGTGGAAAGTAATGCCTCTAATGAACATGCATGAACATTTGTCTTTAAACCGCACTAACTTGGTTTTTGTTTGTGTGTGTTTATTTAATTATTGTTTATTGTATGGTCTTTTATTTTCCTATTTGGTCTTTCTTCTTTGTGTTATTTTTCCAAGTACCCCTTGATGGTCTACATAGCTCTTGATTATTCTTATTTTATACTTATGTTATCAAGTTGTTCTTGCCTTGATTTTCTACATTTTTTATCCTACTTTAAGTCTTGATTATTCATATCTTGATTTTTAGTTAGGTTCATTTATGTTTGTCTTTTTCTTTGTTTTTTCTTTTTTGTTTAAATGTAAATCACTATAACTCTAGTTTTGGTCATTTTTTTAGCATTATCCTTAGTTATATATATTCACATTTAAACTAGCTCAGTGTAATTGTAATCTTATGTCATTCTACATTATTCATACTTATGATGCCTAATTTATTTTTCTATAGCAAGCACTTTGTGCTCAGGTCTCAAAGTATTAACGTCAATATTAGCTCCAATGAATGATTCTCAAGAACACTTTACAAAACCTAGGCTCATGATATGGAATTAGGCTCCTAGGTAGCATGCATTTTAGGCTTCTTTGTCTATTCTTAGACATGCATCTCTTTCCATACATTGTGAGTTTAATTAATTCTTAGTTATTTTTCATCATTCCTCATTCCATTCTCTCCCAAACATGGGTGAACTACATTAGCCTGAAGTTCATGTTGGAACATGAGTCCATGGAACTATGTAGGTAGTGCTCAATTTCTATTGAGGTCATTTCGGCTATATCCATTCTTCTTTTTATCTCTCTCATCACTTTGTGTATTCTCATATGCTTGGTTTTATATGGCTTTCTAATCCATTACACCATCGCACGTACGCTTTCACCCACTCTCTTTAACCTATATTTTTAGTTATATCCTTGAACTATTTTACTTGCCAATTTCCCATGCTAGGGCCTAACATCTAAACCACATCTGAATTAAATCAGCTCTACATGGGCAAAATCATTCTTTATTCTTTATCAATGATCAATATTTTACCTACTGGGGTAAAACTATTTTATCATGATCAAATCTACTTTACTGGGGAACTTCTTATTATCTTCTCTTTAGAGACCCTATTTTAGTGGTGTTTCCCTTCCTAAAATAGAACATTTTCCCTTTTCCTCTAATTCTAATATATCCAAATTAAATCCCATGATGGTGATATTTAGTGTGCAACTTGTCTTAGGATTGATCAATGCCGTAAGCACGTAGCTTGTACTCTCAAATTAGGAATGTTTACAGTGTGTCCCTTACATTCATGGATTGTATCTTTCCCATTCCCCCCATATTTGGGACTTATTTTACCTCTCATTATATTTTGATCATTAATGGTAATCACATGTGCAAGCATTAGCTCGTCTAGATATGATCTATTCCATGGGTTAATCTCTCACTTTCTCTCTCTTTTGAGAGTTCATCCTTCTCTTTCATTCCAGTATGTCCTCTCAATGGGGCATCATGGGTTTATTAAAATTTATTCTTGAAAACTCTTTTCTTTAAAAATATGTTGCTTCACCTGAATGTCTTGCTATGCCTTCTTAAACAGGGGCAAAATGTAGACATCCAATTCCTAACACTATGTGTGTTGAAATTGTCAATCTTACTCGAATTATACTCAAATGCACATTGTAGGTTAAAATCCATAAAATGTGTTAAATGGTTCCAAATTTTTATTTAAAAGTGCCAATTTAGGTCAAATTATCCCTAAATAGGGAAATGTAATTTATGGGCCAGCTAACTTTGATCAATTCATTTTGAGTCAAAATGATGATTTTGCCTTTTGTGCTTTGGATCACTCTTTTCTATTAAATTCATTTATACACATCATTTACCTTTGTTATTTTATGTGGGAAACATCCTAAATTTAAATATGGTTTTGGCACATCTAACGTCACCTTCTAATTCTTCCTGAGTCAAATTACAACTCAGTAATATGATTTTCTAACCATTTTGATTAATTGAGGGCCAATTTTTAAATAATTGCACAAATGTTGATTAACATTTTTTAAGGCTAATTAATCCAAATTAAGATCTTGAGTGTATTTTCTATGAGATTTTTTAAATATTTCTTTTTGAAAATTGATTCCTATTAACTACATCATTAGGTGACATCATTTCTTGGGAAGACATCCCTAGGCCATAAATTTCACAAATATTAAGATTATGGGTCACCCATGCCTAGTTAATGCCTCCCATGCCTCTTTAATTCCCCTTCCAATTCCATGATGAGGATAATTATAAACTTAATTCCAAATATTAGGATTATCCATGGCCATACATCTCAATATTGAGATGGACGGTCATGGTTGATCCTGACCAATCTCAAAAATATATAAATAGAGAGGCTATGAACATCATTTCTAACCTATTTTGGTGCAAGGTTATTTAATATCTTCAAAATATTAAATATTGAAAATTTATAATGCTAAATTTTTTCCACAAGGATTTGCATTTGATCATAGATTTTGTTTGCAAGTTTCATTGATAGGCTAGTTTAGTGATTTGGAATCATGAGCCTAGGTTTTATGTAGTGTTCTTGAGGCATTGGAGGAGCTTACCACCATTTTTAAAAAATATAAGGATGCTTGATCAAGGGATAACATGATTTTGAGCCACATGGGTATGTTAAATCCATTTGACAAGGTAATATGGTGTTGCTTTCTTTCATTTGTTTCTTGTTATCCTTTATAATTCCCATAGGAATAGATAGGCTTGGTTTATTAGTTATTTATGCATGTTTCATTATTTATGGAATAATGCTTGACTAACTTCCTTTCTAAAATATACATCATCATGAAGATGAGGAGCATAATGTGGTTGACATGGAAGATAATAGGACTCTTGAGGAAGGGTGGGAAGGGCTTGCATAACATCAAGTTCTTTCTCAACTTCACACTCCTTATTAAGACTTTTATCCTCTTTCTTTCCCCATGACTCTGCTATCTTATTATAGCTTAGGATGTTGGGATTAGGAGTCTCTTCTTGAGATATTTAAGGAGTGGATGAAGTGTTCAAAAAACTTGGAATCTCCTTAGGCTTGAATTCTCCACCTTGTCTCCAACTTAGAATATCATATCTAGAGGTCACTTCTTAAGGTGGGGATGCAATTAGAGAGGACAATGAGGGCTTAAATTCCACTTATTTTTTTTATGACATGGACTTATGCATATACATATTAACCAACTAAATCTGCCTATCAAGATTTACTTCAAAAATAAGGTTTCACTTTTCAACTCTCTCTTCCAACTGAATGGGAAAAGGATGACTCTGATAAGCTTGATTGGGTTCATGAGTGGGAATCATGTAGGACTAATATTAATCTTGGGGAAGTCGATATGAATATTGATAGGTTTGGTGAGGTTGTTTCTCATTAATTTTTAGCCTGTCTTCCAAGGAAGAAACCAATCCACTCACATCTAGCATCTCACTCATGAGCCTTTACTAATTTGCTCTCTCAATAGGTGCCCACTCTCTTTTGACCAGATCTAATGCATCTCTCACTTTGTAAATAAGATAAATATGAATATCTAGACCATATCCCCTTTGTGTATCAAGATCTAACATGTACTTCTCATAGCCTAGAAGAGTTTGCTTGAAGGTCGAAATGGACTAACTTGAGAAGTGACTAGGTTGACTTGGAGGAATAAGATATTGAGAAGGTTGGTTATAGGGCTGATACACTTCATGATTGGGCTAACAATGGTCATATTTGAGCTGGTAAGAATCATAAAAAGGCTGATAGGAACTACCATAAGCTTGATAAACTTCACCAACTTATGTAAAATAATACTCAACACCAAAGTCAGCCATGGAACTTTATTAGGAAATAAAAACATAAGGAATGATTATCAACAATCTTAAAAAGGAATACCTAGGCCACTTGACTAGTTGATGTAACTTTGGATTTTACATTGATGTTTAGATAGATGCCTCTAAATGCTAATGTGTTGAAAGACAACACCAAAAATATTTCAACTTCTTGAACCAAGAGTCTCATCTGGCATGCCAAAACTATTATCACTTATATTTGTACCTTTTAATGAAATGTCTCAACTCTCCTCATCCCATTGGCACAATTGAAACACCTCTAGTCTTGTGGGTTAGCTATGAATAAGGTGAATTTTTAGGTAGGGATAAATCCTTTGATATACCCGTTTAGATCACTACTATGCCTAAACTTTGGGAGGGGAGGGGAGAGAGAAAACTGAAAACAAACTATCCTAAGGGAGGTGATACACCAAATAAGTTGATGTCTTCCAACCAACTACATGTTACACATAAAACCAAGAGACTAACCAAACATACACTTCTCTAATCTGCATCTTCTCACATCAATATTAGGTTATGGATGAATGTTTAGGCTAGGAGGACTAGACAAGAGGCCTTGAATGGCACTAGTGAATAGACTAACTCACTCAGCCTTGACACTTCTTAGAATACTTCACATGCCCTACAAGAATAAGTTTTCTAACTATAAATAGGTGAGAGTATGAAACAATAATGTTAAGGAAACAACAAGTCATCACTAATAAAAATAAATCAACCAAGTAAACACACCATGAATAGTTATGGAAGAGGTAAAAATTAGTATTCTTATTGATTAAATGGTATGAAAATGATTAGGGATTTACCATACTCGGGTGGAGCATAAGTTACTATGGATAAAATGGTTATCTCTTATAGAACTTGAGAGAGAGAGAGAAGAGAAGAAAAAAGTCCAAGGGTCACAAGGACACTTGTAAAGTTGATAAAATGAGTTAATTTTGAATGAGAATAGGATATGGGATGAACTATACAAGGTTAAAAGAGACAAGTGGCCATACAAGGCATGAAACTTATGAAAGGTGGCATGAATCTCCTTATGTTGGATCATAAAACTACCTTCATCATCCACACCTATTTTAACGTCCCAAAGATGATTAGGGATAAGTATGATGATTGGAATGAAGGGAAAGGATTTTATACATGCCTTTCCATGCATTGGTTGTAGTCCTAGTCATATGGAATGTTCCCAAAATGAGCTATCACCATCTGTAGTCTAAATAACCCTTCTTTCATGCACCCCTCACACTTGGCCTCAAAATTGGATTTATTTTTCCATGTAAATACATGGGAGGGAGTGTATGATATTTTTAAATACCTTTCATGGCCTTATAAGCAATAGGCACACCTTAAAATCACTTCCACTTGGAGTTTTCACACTTCTCACTAGCTTGGTCCTTATGCATGTTTTGACTCGCTATGATGAAAGATATTTTTTGAACACTAAGGATTTGTTATAAAATAATAAATTGACATGAGTAATTATATTAAGTCTCAATATTCCTTCTTATGAGATTTCCATCTTTAGACTCCTTTTAGAACCTACAAAACACACAAAATAGTCAAAAGTACCCTATTTTATACCCTATCTTTATAATCATGTATGAATAATCATAAATGGGAGTAGATTGAGAGATTATTATACAACATCAAATCATAATTCTAGAAAACTATGCCATTATAGTATCTCTCCATCTCCATTTCCTCAAAATGGTCACTTCAGGGGTTTAGCAAAGGTTTTAAATAGTTTTGACCTCTAAAGCTTTCTTCATAAAGTAACTTAAAAAAAAATCCCTTAATTTTAAGTTTATGACCCCTACTAACTTACTCAAACTTATTTTTCCTCCATACAAATCCTCTAAGAAGATGTGAATACTTTAACTTGGCCTATCGAGCTTATTTTCACATTTCCTCTAAGCCTGAGTTAGTTTTGAGTCCACAAAAGGATTATTTATGATTTACACACCTTAAAAAATATTTAACACAACTATTTTTCCAAAATAAAAATGTATTATTCCATTTTAATCCACTCCTAGAGTTATAAGTGTCATTGGTCACTCATTTGGTCTTTAGGCCTAAACATGGCTAATAGGCTTAACTATAATCCTTGCTAATTTAGACCTACCTATTTAGTTTCACCCTTTTATGATTTTTTTTTAATGTTTATATAGGTATTTTTAAACTTCCCATACCTTCCTAAAAGGTACCTATACCTTTCCGGTCCATCCTTTTCACCATTCTTTCCAAAATTGCAAGGTTTTGCTCACAAAGGGAGTGCCTTCTATGTGAGATAAATTAGAGGTCACTCCCCTATTTCCATAGACAATGGTGGATATTTTATGGGATTATAAAAGTTATGGATAACTAATACATAAAATTTTAGGATTATATTGGGTCATTTGACATCCAATCTCTCTAAAACCCAAAACAAACTCCTTTTATGATAGATTGTGTGCATGATTCAAGGAATGGAATGTGTGATGTAACATTTGAGCTCTCTCTTAGCTTTTTTATCCACTTATGAGGGTATTATAATTATTATTAAGGTTATATAACCTTAAATCATCCCTTAAAACTTTAACATACTCCTTATACTCTCCTTATATCCCTGCCTGATCTAGACTGTATGCATAATTTTTTATTGTGTTGACCTATTTTGGGGTGTACCTATAGATGTATATGCATAGATTAGACTTGTAAATAGTGTATAAGACATATTTATATCTTAAAATATCATTTTATAAGTGTTTTTACCAAATTTTTCATTTTTCCTACTCCTTTTCCATCACTTAGGATTTCAAACCTGCTCACTATATGGCATAGTCAAACCAAGTCAGCTATGTCTGGAATAAATGAGATCGTGTAGGTGTGTGTGTATGTATTATGCTTTGATATTAATTAATGAATATTATCCTTTAATATATGAGGTCATTTATCAAATTTTTGGACCTTTTCAATCATGTTTGGACTCTATTTACCTCAAAAAACTCAAACCTTATGCTCTTTGCCCCTCACAGTCAACTATAGTTGACTATGTGGGGCCTGTAGGTACAACTATAAGATATAGGACTTAGATTATGGATTTGGAATGCTCATGAAGTTCTCTAAAAAAAATTATGAATATACTCACTATCTATGTTTAGAGTGAGGTGTGTTATCAAAATTATCTAGCCTACTCTCTGAGGTGACCCTACGACCATCCTTTAGGTGAATAGTTATTTAACTGGGCACACATGTAGGTGTGAATTGGACTCCAAATAGTTCATATCCAACTCCATTTATGGAATTTACACTCCTTGATATTACATTCCACTTTAATGGATATTTAATCATGAAGCATACACATTTTACATTTTAATATGTTAGAACCACTTGGGAATCTCCAACCCTATAGACACCACTGTCTGAAATTAGTGGTTCAGAGGCATCTTTAGACCTTCAAACTTCCAACCTACATTATAATTTTTCCATTGATATTTTTTGGAGTCATTTTCATTTATATAGGTTAAAATATTAACATAATAACATTCATCTTAAGTTATTATAACCTTGTCTTATGACTCTATCAAAATGGCCCTAGGCCTCTGTCTTGCATTTTTAGGGAAAAGAGCCCTAGATTGAGTCATTTTGTGTTTGAGGTTGATCCATATTTTCAATTCATATCCAAACTATAAAAAAGGCTTGTCATGATTTACTCAATGCAGTATAACTCCAATGAATGTCTCACTCCATGCCTCAACACTCCAGATGAGGACCTCAACTTATGTTAAGCCATCTATAGATGGTTATCTTATTGAGTAGGTAGTAAGTATGAGGATTGGGAAATATGCATTGTTTTTAGAGTTTAATTAGTTTTAGGTCAATCTAAAAAATTTAAATATATACTCCTTTCATAGTCAAGAACCTATCTCAATCTAAAACTCCTCAACATGAGATTTTTCATGAGGACACCTGTAGGTAACATTCTCATATATGTAGCTAGTGAAGAGTAGTATGGGCAATAAGTATTATTTTAAACTTAAATTAATATTAAGAATAATAAAATACCTAAAAATTTATGTTCAAAACCTATTAATGGATTTAAAGAGTTGTTTTCCTAATTTTCAAGTGATTTTCTTCTTCTAAGAACCTGTAGGTGTACTTTCATGGTAGACTATGTGCTTGTGTAGTATATGACTACAATTCCATATAGATTGCTTTGGAAAAAGAGGTTTAAAATTTAAGGTAACCAAGATAAAAATGACAAAATTTAAAGCAACCCATCTTCACCCTCCAAAACCATTATCAAATCAAGAAGATCTTATAAATGGTGGAAAATTGCCTACAACATAGAATGGTGCATTCACTTGTAACCTGAGATGATTTGCATATCCAAACACCTTGAAACACTAAAAAAATAATAGGTATCATTTTAATATGGATTAAACATCATATTTAACCAATCTTAAAAAGTTAAATTGTATGGACTTTCCCAAACAAGAGCAAAACTTGCAGGGTGCATAGATTACCAAGTTGAAAAACATAGTCAACTTCATGAAGATGGTTCATAAAGCACAAGCCACCATTTTTAAAAATATTATTATGTAAATTAATCTACCTAAATTTAATATAACCTCCCAAAATTGTTTTACCTTATAGCTCTTTATCTATTCATACCAAGTACAAACCTAAAGACTAGTTTTGTGTGTCTAAAAGGGTGAAAAAGGAGAAGAATGGTTTTAGATTAAAAATGGAAATTATAGAGCATGTAAATAATAGATATGAAATTTATAAATATTAATAGTCATATTAAAACTTTTTACCATGTGTAAAACTCTTGTATAGGCCATACAAGTGTCAAACTCTTCTCTTTTCCTAAGAAAATTTCTCTTTCTTTTGAAAAAACTACCAATTTCGATTTCCACTAGTTGATAAAGACTTATTAGGACACACGGGATGTGACATAACCTTTTTTAAACTTAAAACTTCCCAAATAGGTCGTACAAGTCATTAAATGCCCTTTTTTGACCTAAAAATGACTCAAAATGATAAAAGGACTAAAATGACTAATGATCAAGGCCAATATAACATGAAATCACACTAAAAAAACCTATAATACACCTTAATACATATATATTAAACCCATATAATACATAAAAATCAAATTTTTACCTATAGGGGTCCCAATATGACCTGCATGTTTAAATTTGGTCAACACTACCTACATATTCCAAAAGGGCATTAGTTTTATGTAGTTATCCCTTTAAGGAATGACATGTGAATGCAACTAGAAGTATTGATTAGAATTATTGGAAATGGATTCCCTTAACCTATAATGAAATAATGTTAGAATTGGCCTATGACCATAGAATTATAGCATAACTAAAATTGGACAGAATATGGATCTTTGCTCAAAAAATAGATGATTTATAAGAGAGTGCAAGGGAGTTTCAAGTGTGATCCATGATGTGAATTTATAGATGAATATTTTAAATATCCTAGTTAACCATCCTTTAGTAATGTGCGGGAAAGGCATTAGGAAGTGCTTCAATTTTACAAGGTGACCATTAGATCATGGAAGATAAGTCTGCACTACTACATAAGTGTGTAGTTTGCACCTTTCTCCCTAGCATAGATTTGTCTTAAAAGGACATATTCTTATGAAACATGATAGTTATCATTCTATATGTTAAATAGCGATCAAATAGGGATGTTTGGATGATATTTTTTGTAAACATGAGATAGTATAGGTTTTCATAGATATTTAAAAGTTAACAAAGTGGTGAATAGGCTAACAAGGTAAATATGTCAGGGATAAGCACTGTCAAGCATTCATTGATTAAATTTGAGTGTCAACACATAAGTATAAACTAATATGTAAGGATAATTTGATCTATAAGAAGCTTGGAGTAGAGGAATTTATTCAGAAATGTAATTCTATATTTCATATAGGTATATGGTCCATGTTGCAAAAACATAATTTAAATATATTAATTGATGAGTTGAGTGAGGGTTTGGATAAACCACTACTATTCATTTTTAAATGCTATCAGGTCACTATGATAATAGTGATGGAAAATAAAATATAAATAACACTCTAAGTAATCCATATATTAAACCTCTTAAAAAGGTTTTAATTAAAAAAATCCAAGTGTTTGGGATAATAAAAATATAATAATTATTTACAAGTTATCTTTCAAAAGAGTATGGGTGGTGATTCAAATAATTAGATAATTGGAAAGAGTTCATAAAGTCTAAAGACATAAATGTTTGGTTGAGCAAGTATTTAATATCAAACTTCAAAAAAATATTGACAATATGTGATGTAAAGAGCTACATAACAAAACTTCCTAAGCATTTGAAATAGATTATATTATTAACTTTTGTGTATTTTAAATTTAGGGTAATTATTAAGCATTTGATATAGATTATAATATTTAGATGTTGTATATTTCAATATTTATAAAAATTGAGATGATGCTTTATTAAACATTGAAACAATCAAGGTTTTATATTTTATATTTGTTTATGTTCTCTTTCATTATGTTATATGAATATTCATCAATGAAGATATCATGGTAGGATCTATTAAATCAAAATATGATATGTTCTTATAATCATTAGAAATGTTTTCTTTCAATAAAAACAAAAATTATAATGAGAATAACTCCATTGAAGTTACATCATATGGACCAACAATAATTGATAAATATAATTTCAAAATAAATGTTTGATGTGGAGAGAGATGACAAGATAATAAATTCTAAAAAATGTAATTTGAGTGATTATTATTTCTCATTGTTTTCCAAATTTTTTTCATTATTCGATGTATGTGGTATTTTATTTTAATAATTAAAATAATTGAAATATTATTGTGTTTATAAATGTATAAGAAAAAAAATAGTGTTAATGGTGTCTATTAAGATTTTAATATTTTTTGTTCAATCATTAATTATTATGAAAATAATGACACATACCAACAACTAACCAAATTTTAGATGAAAATGTAATATAGTTAACATTTTAGAAGACATGATTTTTAATATACTTGAATTATAAAAAGGACAATTATTTGGTGTTTGAAAATTTAAAGAATGAAATCAAGACACGTAGGAAACTACTCATTATGGAACTCTTGATGAGTTGTTATTAGTTTCCTATGAAAGATCTAACAGATGAAAATTTATCAAAAGATATCTAGATTATTTAATTAGAAATACAACATATTATCTCTGTCATAATGCAAAAGTGATACTTGACTAATCTTGTGGGACATTTAAAGATGTAGATTTATGACCATAAATTCAATAGGAACACCTCTATGAATTATTGAATTATTTTGTTAATTTCAACATTAACAAGTTCATTTTTGTTTGGGTTCAAACTTGATGCATAAATTAATATGGTTGTAACAACCATGGAGAGTTTTTATCCAAATATACATAATGTGAAAAACTATTAGACTCACTTGTAGATAACTTGGGATATGGATATGAATATCAAGGTTTCAGCAATGATAGTGAGTCTCCCATGACACTCATCGGTTAGTATTGTATTTTTCTTATTGTACACACTTTCCCTCTCTTTTGCTCCTTGTACATAGTTCATTTTCATGTTGCTTGTACATAGCTTATCTCTATAAAATTAAAAAACAATATAATACTTTAAAAACACAAAAACATTCAAATATTACTCAAAAAACACAAAATCATAGATTGTATATATCTATATATTTACATCTCTTATTTTATCTAGACACTAAATATGCTATCTTAGTATTGTGGGTTTTATCATACATACATTCTTCACTTTTTCTTGTTTAGTGCTCATAGATTGCTACAAGAATCACGTCAACTACACCAATCTAGAATTTATATTATCTACCCACTAGGGTTATACACTGATACACAAGGTCTTCACTTAACACATTTGCCCACTTGGGGGCACCCTATACACAGTTTTGATTCCAAGGTTCTATCTTTATATACTCTACATCGTAGCTTTTGCATTGTTATATATTGATATTTATCATGCCACACTTACCTAGATTTTTTGTTGGCTATTACTACTTTAGACTCAACATATGTATATCCTAGATCTTACAAATATTTGCATTCCAAGTTCCATGCATACTATCTTTTATAGATTTCCTAGTTTAGAATTGATTTTATCTCTATGCTTCTTCTATTTCAAGGCATTTGAATATGACATTGCTCTTTTGCTCTATGCCACTTCTATTCATAATATGTATGATTTGGACATGTACCCATGTCGTTATGTGTGCCTTTCCTGATTATGTATGTGGACATTTAAACATGTCCTTCTATGTGGCTCTAAGCCAACTTGATTGTTTTTCGCATATGTGGATATTTGAACATGCCCTTGTATGTCTTGTTTTTCTTAGATTTAGTGACATGTGTCCATGTCCCTTGTATTTTGGCCACTTGGCCTACTTTGTGTGCCTCGTGTGTTTTGTATGTATGCTTTATTATATGTGTCATGGCCATGACATTTGTCTTTGATTGTAACACCCACTAGTTTTAGATGCCATGAGGGACCTCATGCATCTACCTTTCTTACTTGGGTGTCATGATGGACATCATGCCCCATCCCCTTAGGTAGTTACCTAGTTTTACTCAGATTTATTGTTACTTTTATTTTGACACCCTTGTGAATGATAGACATGACATACACCTTACATTAAATACTTACACTCAGATTATCTTCTATTATGGTGTTATGTATGCACATTATATTAAATTATTATGCAGTTATCATATATGCTTCGGATAACACACATTTTGTAGAAATTTTGATTTTGAGGATAGTTCTTACATAGGTTCAACAACTCCCATTAAAATAGAGGAATTCACATGGTTTTTTCACAGAGATCAGACTCCCATATTGCACTTATATCACATTTTTTAACACACATTCTTAGTTACAAAAAATTAGACATAGGTAAACATAATGGGAAAATAGTGACCTAGAAAGCAATATAGTTGCAAAGACATCAAACCAAAAGGACACTAGCACCATATTTTTAAAAATGCCACTATTGTCCAAGACATGGTGCTATTGTCTAGTAGCTTTAGTTTTATAAAAAAAAACCTTGATTGACTAGAAGATTACAACATATACAGTATAAGTTTACATAGATTTAGTTACATATTTACTACTTATACTCAGTTTTACTCATATACATAATAGTTTAACTCAATTTCATATTAGTTTGCTTAGATTGGGGGCATCATGCATGGCATGACCATTCCCGTATTTAATTTAAATACTTAGATGTAGTTTATTACATCTTAATCCACAATCCATATTCTCATATATCAAATTTGGGGGCATGTGTGGCACATTGTTTCCATACGCTCACTTACACACCATTTGATCAGATGGAATGAAAAATTCCATTAATTCTCTATTGTATACACCTGACATCATATTATATGTTGCACACCATTTTCATGCTAATATAATTAGATATATCCAGTTAGACAATTACAATAATTCATGTAGTTCAGTTTTAAATGCATCTACTACACATGGGTGGGAAATGATGGATTCATATCCTAATTAAGTTCTTAAACCACCTACATGAGAGGGTTGGACACACCATTAGTCCAATATAAGCAATTCATAGTTCATGATCGACAAAGCAAGGATGGGAAATGATGGATTTAAAATCAAATTGATTTATTGAGCCACCCACACATGAGGATTAAAAAAGCTATCAGCTCAGTCCAAGTTATTCATCGATTGATCTTTATATACATGTACACACATAGGTTTTCATAAGGATTTATGCATTAGTTCACATAACTAGTGATGTTTATTCATTCATTTCCTCTTTTCCATCTATTTATTGAGTTTTACTCAATTTTACTTCTTTACTCAGTTTAGTCTTTTAATTTTGATATCTCTTAAGTACGGACTAATTTATGCATGTTTCACTTGTAGTACATTCATTGGAGCATGCTTCACATACTTAGACTCAGCTTTATAGGATTCCCCTCCTAGGTAAGTCAAGGTACACTTATTTTTCCTTTATCCTAGTCAATTTGCTTTTTTGCATTTCTAGAATAAATGGGGAGTAAACTTAATATCTCAAAAGTGTTATTTGAGTGCTAAGAGTGATAATTAACACTACCTATCCTTAGCTTAGCCATATACCTATCCTAGATCCTATTATCACACTTATCTATCTTTAATGTGGTCTATAAACATCCTTAGTCAGCCCTAAAGCAGTCTTAGATCCTCATTTCCTAATCTTGGCCCTTCATACCTAGTGTTCTTCTAGCTAAACACTATCACCACATGGTGTTAGTGTCCCCAAAATGGAGCTAATGTCCTTTATCCTATCTTTTCCCAAATGGAAATCTTTTCAAAATTAGAATCTCCTAAGGTTAGTCTAGACATATGTTATCATATGCACAAGTAATAGAACAATATATATATATACATGAATTTTATTCCTCTAACTACTAGATGGAAATTAGATGCAAAATACACATTCAAACTCATAACAAGCTGGGAATAATTAAGGTTATCAATCCCTATTTTGACCTAATTCTACATACTACCATTTACAACATCCCTAAGCTTAGATTATCTAAATTTTGAATGCCAAGCACATTTAAGGAACTTAAGGTCACTGTCATACTAACATCACTTGTACTTGCACTTGAACCAATATGTAGATGGGGAGAAGTACATTGATCTTGATCCCTCCTTGAAGTATTGGTATGCAAGCAAATTTTTTCACAACAACGTCTTGAGGATGTCCATCTCATCCTACTAAAAAACATGCTTTTTTATCTCATTTCCTAGTTACATGGAGGATTAAGGTTTACATAATAAATCAATCATTATAAGTAAAATATAGGGTTACAAAACTTGTACATGTAGGAACAGACCTCCAATATCTAAACATAGGTATACCCAAAATTTTGGGGCAGTCCTACATAGAGGACATTACCATAATATCAGGATAATGCCACCACTTTTACAATAATGACACTATATCTAATTGTGGAACTATTATCCATGAGGTTTTTTAACACTGATATCCAATTTATGACACTCAAACCAACTTCTATCTTAGTTTTTAACATCCAGATCATCTGTATCATGTGTTTTATAAAGTCATTACTTGTACTATTTATTACTATTTTTAGAAAAGTCAAATCTATAATAAATTAGTCTACTCAACTCTTTAACAAACATGGGATTTATATATACTAAATCCTAAAAGATTAAAATAGAAATGTATTACAATGGTCAGCCTAAGTGTTTTAATATGAGTTATCTTTTGATAGGATTTGTATAAATACAATATCAACCCTCATTCATTTTTCACCTAGAAATTATATCAAAAAATCACTCAAGAAACACTCAAGTTACCAAAAACTTTCTTACTCTACCCTATTCTAATATCAATCAAAAGAATATCATAGCTACAAGTTTGAAGTACTAAAGGAGAAGTCATAAGTTCCCATTTTCCAAGTTACAAGCTATGTCACTATTATACTTGATTTTACACATTGCATGATTCACACACAATCTAACATGTAGGGGAGAACTACATGAGTCTAATGTCCCCTTCAAGATTATTATATATGTAGGTAGTTCCATTTGATAATGAATTCATTTCAAGTCAGCTCAACATCATATGCCCACTAACCCATTTTCCCCCAAGGTCACATGAAGGATACAAAGCTAAGGTTTTATGATTTCACAAGGAACAATAGTCCATAACCCAGATCTGAATACACCAAAGAAAAGGTGAAGCCAAACCCAAAAGCATCTAAGTGGTCGCATCCTATTTAAGAACATATTTTATACATTACACTATCATCGAGATCAAACATTAGCATCGATTCAACTATCTCAGCATGACTTAAGTGTCCATAGAGCTAAAGGCACCAGATCCAAAATTTGATGAATGATCCAGAACTATCTTCCTACGTGCTTTCTACTTGTACTATATCTAGTACTAAATTAGCATCAAAAACAATTAAGTACTTTATTTTATATCATTTATATATCTAGCATAGTTATACTTTACATTATTACCCTATCTCAGTTTCATAAATTTAATATATGGTATATCTGAGTTTAGCACATTAATTGGTCTACTGTAGATCTGATATTGATCCTTATGACCTATCATTTCTATATCCTTAACCTAGCGATCAAATAGGATCCATATCTAAATTAAGGTTAAAAAATACTCAACAATTTTTTAAAGACTCTAATAGTCATTTTATTACAATGTCTTCAACAACTAAAGGTAAACTTAAGAACACCTTGAGTTGTGGATATGTTGTAAAGTACAACAAGAAGTCAATGGAAATTTTGTAGTAGATCACTTTTATAAATGTCTATCAATGATAGTGGTGAAGAGCATGCTTCAAATTTACCTACATAAATAGATGAATAGTGAGTTAATATAGTGCATTCTAGAGACCCTCTTTTTAGAAATGCCCATAAACTTTGAATTTAAATTCATTATTTATTCAATTATTATAGGATATGAAAATCATGGCTATATCAATGATGAGCTACACTATACTAAATTTTTACATTGTTGTATAGAATATAATGATTATAGGATATATAATGCATTTATATAGCAAGGATGCCCTGCAACACAAAACATTAATAAAAAATAAGCAATTTTTTTATGCATACCAGGTAATTATTATAGTCCTTGATTCACTCAAAATATTTGAGCACATATTACAAGTATGTGCTTGAGCCTCCATGAAATTTTTGACGTCATAAAGGGGAACGAACCCACACATCCAAAAACTTTGGTCTATACATGTCCCAACCATTGGCTGACCTCTCAATCAATAGTACCATAACACAAAAATGAGAAAGGTGCCAACAAAAAGTCTTACTAATATTTATATCAGAAATAAAAGGTCTCATTATTTGTACTAATGGTATGGGTTTTTAAAAATCTTCTAAACATTTTTATGGTGGTATAGATTTTTAACAACTACCTTATAAGTTTGTGCCCATTTATCATTAACCTCAAAAATAACACAAAACATCAATGATATATCAAATTTAAAATGATTTAAATATGAAATTAAATAACATTGTTGTATGTGAAATTAAAGCTTAACAAAATAATTTTTATCACCTCAAAATAACTATAGGAAAGATGGCATAAAATAAATGAAACATGAGCAAAAATAATAATTTTGTGCAAACCCATCAATTATTGTAGTTCATGATTTTCTCAAAGAATTTGAAATGATCTAATAAGAATGTGCTTGAGTCTCTATGAAACTTATACTAAGATAGAATGGAATAAACTAAAATACCCAACCATAAGATAACCTATGTATCCATAAAGTGAATGTAAATAAAAGAGAATGGTACCAAAAAAAATCCCCCAAAGTATTGATATCATAAATAAAATGCTTAAATATTTGTACATTTAATGTGTTTGGCACAATTTTCTAAATGTTGATATATTGGTTAACCTACCATGCTCATGGTCTTTTGTCTTCTATTGGATATTTCCTAGTTTTAGTACTAACATAGTACATATTGTAATTAGTTTGATGTATTAATATTATGATAGTCTATGTAACATTAGTTGTTAGGAGATTTGTTGGTTGATTTGTGATAACACATATAGATATAAATTTTGAGGTTGACTAGAATAGTATTTGTTAAAGTAAAAATAGTATCAAGAAATAAACAAAGCTTTGCATATATAATTGACAAGTTTATCAATATAGATTTATCTTATTACTAGATATTTTTCCAATTATTAATATTAAATCAAAATGAACGGCTTATGATGAGTGGTTTTTAGTGTATATCATGTAGATTATTGGGATAAAATGTTATTAAAGTGTGGATCAGATTAAGAAATTTGCAATAAGAGTTGTGTAGGAAAGTTGTTTAAGTTTGAAGAAGATTTAAAATATTTGTTGTTTTCTTAATTTGTATCAAAGTATATTTAAAAAGGCATTGAATAGTGGTGCCACAGTGCAATAAAAACATTTAAAAATAGGTGCCTTTTAAGGAGACAAAAGACACTTGGGCTAAGGAAAAACATTGGTTTTTGCACCAACAATTATAAACTATCAGCCATAAGATTTTTATTAGGCATTGCATAGTGGTGCTACAATGCAATAAAAACATTTAAAAACATTGTGAGGTGCATTGTAAGGAGAGAGAAAATAGTTGGACTAAGGAAAAACATGGCCAACAATTCTAAACTACCAACCATAATTTTTTTATCATAATTTTTTTTCATTTTATAAATATTTAGAACATCATCATTAAATTTTAAAGCCTCTTTTTTTAAAGTTTTTTAAGTTTATATTTTTGTTTATTTAAATATTTCCTTTTAGATAGCCCAGAATAAAATTAATTCCATTTGTGCTTCATCATGTTGAATCCATTCAAAAAGATGTCAATATGTGTTTCTAATATACCCATGAACTACTTTATAAAAAGGATATCATTGTAGAGAGTACTGATTTTCTAATTTGATTGTTTTTGTGAAAAATTGTCTAAAATTGAATAAATTTGATTTTTATCTCATTTGTTCATTTTCTTTTTTTTGGGTCAAAACTTGTCATATTTTCTCAAATAATGTTTTAAAAAATATCCAGGAACCATTTTTATACAATTCTTATATGTTTATACTTTAAATATTTTTTTGTTGTTAATTTTTAGGCTTAAAATCTAACATGGGGAAGTGGAAATAATTGAATATCTCCAAATCCGTTGAGATTTTAGGGATAAATTTTGACCACATTGTGTATTTTACTATACTAAAATATTTTTCAAAAGGATTTAATTCCATCTCTTATATTTTTTATTTAATTATTTTAGTGTTTATTTAGATCAATTTTGTGTAAAAAATGCTTAGAGGATCATGTTTTATGTTAAACATGGGGTTAATGAAATTTTAACCTTAAGTAAGATAATAAAACTTGTGTAAAATAAATGATAAATGAGAACAATATTAATACAAGCATCTATTTTTAATATGGAAGCAATTACAGTTTTGACCAAAATAACATATAAGAGAATTGAGCCTTACCTATTAACTAGAAATGTAAGATTATAGGTGACTATGACTGAGTGTTAAGTTGATTGAGATAATTTTAGATTTGTTAATGTGAGTGTTTATATGTTTTTAGATAAGGCCTCCAGATTTGGACTACCATGACATGTGCCTTTGTTCGTATAGAGCGCTATTGGATGTGTTAGCTTTGTAATGGATCTGTAAAGTGGTGAACTATGTGAGATGATCTAAAGGTGTGTTCTAACCTATTAAAAACATGAAATATTATGATATAACCTATGTTTTATCTTCTCTTTCTTGAAAAAACCCTAGCAATGGATTAAACAACAAACCAAATAATAATCAAATGGAAAAATGGGGAATGAGGTTTAGGGACTAAGTCAAGCTAGCCTTAGAAACCCCTATGTAACTAAGCATTTCCTACATAGTCCCAAAGAGGTCCTTGGGATGATGTAGTTTTCCCTCTATTGTGTGTGTGACTAGATCATATACAATGTGAATCTAAATGCTCTTTGGCTAAGCCCTCCTCTTGATCCATGTGTGCCATATAAATGTAGAAATATATACTTTAAATAAAATATAAGTGTTAATCTTGATGTGTTGAGATTTTAATTTCAATTATTCCTTTAAATAAAATATAGGGGGAATGGTTGATATTTACTAGTGTTAATACTAACGTAGTATGTATTTTAATTAGTTTTATGCACTAATATTAGGATAATCTAAGTTAGCATTAATTTTTAGGATATTTTTTAGTGATTTGTTATAACATCCGTATATAAAGTTTTTGAGGTTGAATAGAATAGAATTTTTTATATTAAGAATAAGATCAAGAAATAAACAAAGCTTTGTGTATATATTTGAAAAGTTTATCAATATAAATATATCTCGATATGTGACATTTCTTCCTATTATCTTAAATTTTAAAATACCACATAATATTAAAAACATCTACAATTTAAAAGTATTTTAAACTAAAAGGAAATAATAATGGTCATAGTACAAATTAAATCTTAAAAAAAATGTTTTATCATCTCAAGATAACATTTTAAAATTAAACATTACATATTGTTTTCTCAAAATTTCAAATTAATGTGATGATTAACCTTAATTCGGATAATGTTGGACATAGAATGGAGCTTGCTAAAACCATAAATTATATAAGATAAACATATGTGTGAAGTGTTTGATTTTGTATTTTGTGTAATTTTGTATTTATTCAGCCTTGAAGGATTAATTAGATAATTGGAGAATGTGAAGAGTCTTTCATTTTGTTTCTTAGAAGGTTGGAAGGTGAAGAGACATCATGATTGTAAAAGACTATAAACAATACTTCAATGTAATAGAATTTGGTTCAATGTGTTGATAGAGATTAATATAAATTATCCTATTATGATTTTCTCTTATTTTCTTTTATGTATGGTGTATGCACAATCGATTACTCTATTTTGATTTATTTTATAATTTGATGTAATATGAATTATGGTCCTATACATGATGTTGCACCTTGGTTTTCAATTTAAATCAATATACTATATGTGATCTATATGATTTATGTCTCTCTTTCACCTATTGTGCTCTCTACTGTGTAATTTATCCCTGTAATTAGCATGTTTTGGTGAAACTCTAGGAACCTCTACTAATAATGGTGCAGTGAGCATGGAACCAAATTAGATATACTATGTTGAGATGGTTTCCAAGGTCGAGAGATATATAACAATGGCTAGACAAGAGAATTAATATTTTTGCAGAGGAAGAATTATAAAAAGTCAAAAAGTTTGCAAAGGAGATTGTCTAAGAACACATATGTGGTGAAATCTATAAAATATTTTGGTGTAAATTTCCTAGACTATTAACTGCATGGCTTACTAGACTAGAATACTATTACTTTAGTCTAAGGAGAACAAAATTTATAAATTGGACTAAGGACAAGTTAGAGATATTGTGTAATCTAAACAATAATTGGTTTCAAGTAGTAGATTACTAGATGAAGACTACAATCAATGGCTATATCATAGAGTTCATAGTACAAGGATACATAGATTTTAAGATTGTGTATGATCAATTTGTTTACGTAATCAAAAGGACGTTTTTATAGTGACTACCCTTGTTGATCAAGATGTTGGTTGTGGAAAATGCCATGGTGCCTACTCCATCTAACATAGAGTAGTTACTTTGGGCACCATGGGCATACATGTGAGAGAAAGTGGATGGTGAGGAGCTGAGTAATAGGAACTTGAACCTGATCCTAGAAAATTGAAGGTGAAAAGACTCTGAAAAAATGTAAAATTATAGGAATCAAGAGAGAGATACAAAATAAAAGATGATGAAATAAGACAACTAACCTTGAAGTTACTACAAGTAGGACTAAAGGTAAAGTAGAAGTTGCTGGAGCTGGAAAGGTGAAATGCAAAGATGATGGAGAAGAAAGGTTATTGAAAGAAGCTGTAAAAGATGATAAAAGAGAAGGGTATGTTGAATATGAGGAAAGGATAGATGAGAAAGATGACGCTGAAGTAGAGATGCTGAGGTAGATCAATTAGGAAATAGAGTCAGGTCACAGTTAACTTAGTGGCTTTTCATTGGAACTAGGAAGGAAAGTTCTTGGGAAGATGTTAAATTTGAAGGTAGTACTATTAAAAGTTCAAGTTTAAAGCAAGAAGAAGCTATAAATAAGCATCATTAATTTCAAGAGTACACATCCTTGAAGCCCAATTTATTTATAGAAGGTAGAAAAAGTTCAAAGAGAGAAGCTAACTCAGGGTAGTTTGATTCCTTTACCAACAAGTTTGGAAGGCTCAGTAAAAAAACCAAATGGGAATTAGAAATAAATAAGATATAGGAGGCAGATTTCTTGGTTACTCTTGAAAATAATAGTGGAAGCATCCTATAGGCACAATAACCACTACGCAGTCACTCAACTATACCATGAATAGTGTACACACACTGCCAGTTATAGTTACTAGTATTTAGACACTTGTAGCAATGGATAAAAATCCTTCAAATATGGAAATTCATATAGGTATTTTTATTCCTTTAATACGATATGATGGATCTTCAGATCTATAATAATACTTAGTCACATGTAAGATGAAATGGGTTGCAAAAGGGGTTACATCAGATGATGTGAAGAAATACAAACTCATAGGAGCTTTGGGTTGATGTGCTTTAAATTTCATTTGTAAAAGAAATGTCAATAACATGGATTTAAAAAAAATCTAAGATTTTTTGATAGCAGAATTCAAAGTAAAAAAATGCTCTAGTCAAGTAATCAAAGATCTAAAGGAGATTCGATAAAATATAGGAGAAACAGTTGGAGAATATCAATGCAAGTTCTCTAACATAATGAATAAAATTGATTTTATTATTGAAGATAAAGATAAATCTACTTGGTTTGTAGAAGGTTTATGACCAAGAATAAGGTTCACTATCGTTCAAACCCAATTATCCACCATAGTTGATGTTTGATCTACTACCCTCAGGGTTAAACAAATAAAAGACTATGCAAATATTCCCTTGGTAGGATCAATAGTAGAAGCTAAGTTAGATGTTTTTATGTGGAAGATGAATTAAATGCATGAAAATGACAAGACTAAATTATACTTATGGTGCATAGAGTATGGTCATGAGGGATATCATGATAAAAATTGCCTAACAATCAGAATAGAATTTTATGAATTTTGTAGGATAGTGGGACATCCTACATCCAAATTCCATCTCCTTCAGCAATATATTCAAAAATCACATAGCATGTATTTTAATTCTTGAAAATCTACAATTCATGATGAGACTAGTTGTCATGCATTGCAGGAGTTAAATCAAGATATAACAAAGAACATCTTCATAGTTAGGTCTCAACAAATACCCATTACAAATCAAGCAATTCTAGGACTAGATGTGGAGATGACCAATGTGAATCAAGGTGGTCCAGGATGGGTACCTCATTTCCATAATATCAAATGCAATCATCGCCATAGTACTAACCACAAGGCCTAGCTAGCTGAAATATTATGTCATATTCATCATATCAATATTTTGGTTAGTATATAAAACCATAGAACAACATGAATATTCAACAACAAAAAGCAACTTGGACCTCAATTTCTCCTCAACATCAGTATGGAGGACATGATGCATAGATAAATCAACAAGGAGGATATAATGGACAAAAATCCCAAGGTTGGGGATATAAACATAACATTGGAGGTTATAGAGGAGGATATCCAGGAGGATATCATGGTGAATATCAAGGAGGTCACAATAATGATAATCATCAAAATTTACCACCCATACAATGTTATTTATGTGGTGCATATAATCATTATGCAAAGAACAATCCCACAAATTCCTAAAGGCAAGTTTATTATGTATATTATAGGATCTAAGGTCAACATTAAATAGAAGACTTCCCTATTATGTAAAAATAAATAAAGGAGAAGCTAGTGCACAATGAAAATATGATTAATACGTAGACAAAGGAAAATGCATTTGTGTAAGACATTACAAGGAAACAAAGGGATGAACAGGGGCTACCTCCATTAGAGATGCCTTGAGATATATTATTAAAAAAATTTATCATGATAAATATCCTAACCCTATAATCAAAAAGAATTTAATGCATCAAGATGCATAGGTATTATAGGAAATACAATAAAAACCATCTTCTAATGAGGATTAAACTGTTATTGATGGTCAAATATATAGGTAAATTATTCAGATATTATGATAAGAGGGCATTGTGACTGCTTTGATAGATTTAATAAAACTACTTGGCACATTGTGCAATAAGGATATATCCTAAAATATCATGAATCTCCTTCACAATATTATAGAGTATGTGTAATGAGGATAGACAAGGGCTGATAAAGTAGTTTGGCACGTCAAGAGAAAAAGCCCTAGGATGTGTATTCATGACTAAACATCAATTTGGCTAGATATGAAATCTTAAATGCAATATTTGACCTTAGCAGTACAATTAAAATGATTCCTTACTCCACATGGGAATCCATTGGCCGACCAACTCTAAGCTATAATTTAGTAACATTAAGCTTAGAAGATTATGGTAAAGTCAAACCTATTGTTTGACTAGAGGATGTTGAAATTAAAGTAGCTGAACTTAGCTTGTGAGGAGACTTTGAGGTCATTAACGTGAAGATAATAGAGACCCATTACCCTAACTTAATTGATAAGAAATGGGCCTATGATAGCTAAATGACTATTAAAACTATTCACAATCATTTAGAATCACATCAAAAAGATAAAATAATAGTCATACCTCTAAACAAATATGAACAGAAGCCATATATCATTCCTAAGGAACCAAAATATCCTTATGATTATGGGGGCAATAATTGGTTTAAGGTGGGGATAAATGAAAGATAAACTGGGGTACACACTATTAATTGTCAAAAGTAAAACCCAGTACTACACAACAATAACCATTAGTATTTAAGCCAATTATCATAAAGTCATTGATTAGACATGTTCAAATTGAAGAATGTGTTTATCTTTTAGTATGTTCACCAATAAGATTTGAGGTAGACTTTTTGCATAATAATACTAAAACTATGATAGATTACATTAAACCTACCCCTGAAGGAGTCCTACCCTAGGATTTGACCTCATCCATAAGTGGTGAATAAGATGCACATATCTTGAATTGGTCCCATAGATATCATGAGTTGAGACCTCTATGCATGGTGTTCACTACAAAATTCCAAATATCTCAATATTTTGTGACTAAGGATCTTAATTCATTCATCCTAAGTCTTGAACACCATGTACTAGAGGTAGAACAATGAGTCAACACACTCAGCTATGTACTGAAAGGAACTGCTACAACATGGTGGGTAATGCACAAAAACATAGATATGCATTGGGAGGATGCCTATGAAATCTTGTGTGAAAGGATTCAGTTACCAACCATTATTAAAGCAAAATAGACCTTCTTTAAAGAGGTAAAATGCCCCATAATTCACATCCATTAGTGTGTGGACATATGGACTACACAAGGAGTAGAGCCTTAATATTGGGCACACATATTTAGTCATACTCTTGCATGTCTTCCAATAGCCTAGTACATGCATCAAGAGTGTAGAAGAGAAACCAAAAATTAGCCACAACTTAAGCAAGATTTTATCCAAACTTTTTTATTTGAAGATGATAATCTTTTAGTAAAAAATGCCCTACAAAAGATTAAATTTTTTTGACATAGATGTGCATAAGATTTAATAAATGTTACTAAATCATCTTCTCATTGGGATGCTACGTAGGATATGGATTTGCACTACGCAATTATAAAGGTAATAAAAAATAACAACTCCAAATTCATCCATATAATAGAATAAATAATGATATGATAGAGTCTAATTATAGTGATAGTGATGGGTATCTTGATTTAGAAGGGTTATTTGAACCACAACGTGAAGAAGAGCCTAAACTAGTACAAAATATAGATCAATTAGAAGAAGAAAAGTTGTGCAGTATTGACATCCCACAATTGGAAGGTAAATGCATTTTAAAATATATTATGCCTAGTGGATCAAGAGAAATATATCAGGAATTGTTGTAGAAGATGCAAGGAAATATTGGGATAGAAGCAACCCTTAATCTTGCATCAGTGGGAGATTACTGGGGATAATACCAAATCTCTGAAGCCTTGCAATTTTGAAGAGACTACCAAGATGTGTTTCCAAGTAAATTTTGGAGGTCAAAAGAGATATCCATCCTTAGGTGAGATGCACATTGATCTAAAGGAATGTGTGTGCCTAATTAAAAAGTGACCACAAAGACTCAATCCTAACATGAAAACTAAATTTAAGGTTGAATTAGATCAAATACAAGAAGATGGAATTATTTATCTAGTTGAAAAAGAAGAATGGGTGAGCCCCATAATGATACAACCTAAGAAGATGGGAGAAATACAGGTGAGTGGGGATTACTATGCACTCAACGATGCCTGTATCAATGATCTATTTCCTATCCCTTTAAATTATGAAGTACTTAAATATGTCTCTATACATGAGGTATATTCATTTAAAATGGTTTCAATGGATACCAAAAAAATTTAATTGTGAAAGAAGATCAATCCAAAACTACCTTTGCTAACTGAATGGGGGTCATTTGCATATAAGATAATGCCATTAGGATTAAATAACACACATGCTATCTTTTCTAGAGTTTTGGTAAATGCATTTAAAGACTTCATTCATGATTTCTTGGAGGCGTATCTAGATGATTGGTTAGTCTTTTCTCTATTTAAAGAACACTTGTCAAAGCTCAAATTGATGCTAGAACGATGTTGGGTTTTGTGTATCACCTTAAATTTAATGAAATGTCTATTCTTTACACCTTTTGGTGTCTTGTTGGGTCATGTAGTGTGTAATGATGGAATCCTAGTTGATTAAGCTAAAATTGCTATTATATTAGGAATACAACCTCCTATAAACTCTACTGAAGTGCACACCTTTTTGGGTCTTACCAAATATTATAGAAAATTCATAAAAGGATATGCAACTATATCAATAGCCATGAAAAAGCTATTGAACAAAGACACCAAATTCAAATGAAAACTTGAGTGTCAAATAACATTTATTGAGCTAAATCAGAGGTTGGTAATAACACCCATATTAGGATTTCTTGATTGGAAAAAGCCATTCCATGTACATGTTGATGTTTTGAGCACTGTAATAAGAGTTGTCTTAGCCCAACTAGGTGAAGGTGGGATAGACCATCTAATAAATTTTACAAGTAGGAAACTCTCAACTATGGAAAATAATTACACAACCACCAAGAGAGAATCATTCACCATGGTGTTTGCATTAAAAAAAATTAGGCATTACTTGATGGCTACACCTTTTGAATTCTTCATGGACTATCAGGCATTACAATACCTAGTTAATAAACCAATTCTAGGTGGATGAATCTCTAGGTGGTTGATGCTCTTCTAGGATTTCTAGTTCTAAATCAATGTGAAACTAGGATGGGAGAATGTGTGGTTGGATCATCTCAGTAGATTGTGCAATGAGGAAGAACTAGAGGAACTCAAAGATGAATCTCTTGATGCACATCTATTTAGAACTGCTATAGTTCTTGATAACATGGAGGAAATCATAAAATTCTTAGAATAAAGAACATTTACTACACATTATAAAAAGAGGGACAAGAAATAGATGGTTATCAGAGCTACACCATATAGCCTCATTAATGGTTTCTTGTATAAGATGGGTAAAGATGATGTAGTGCATAGGGTAGCTCAAGAACATGAGCGACCCCAATTGTTATAAGAAGTTCACTAAAGCATTATAGGAGGACACTTCATAGGAGATGATACTAGTAGGAAAATACTTCAGATTAATTTATGGTGGTCGACACTTTTTTAGGATGTGAACAGAGTTGTTAAACACTGTGACATCTATCAATGAATGGGTAAGCCGATTCAGTGAGATGAAATGCCTTTGATTCTTATGTTTTAAAAACAGATTTTTGAACAATGGGGAATCAATTTATTAAACCTATATCTATCCTAAGGAATCATAATCATGTCAAATACATTATCATGACAATCAACTATTTCACAAAATAGGTAGAAGCAACTACTACTCCTAGTTATGGTGTGAAGGATGCTGCCAAGTTATTATATGAAAATATTATTACATGATTCATATGTCTAGTTAAAATGGTAATTGATAGAGGCACACACTTTCTCAATAATAATATTAATATTCTCACAAAATAATTCATGATATCACACCATAAAATTACAACTTACCATCCATAAACTAATGGACAGGTAGAAGCATAAAATAAAATTTTGCATAAGATGCTAACAAAAATTTGCAATGTCCAGAGAGATGATTGGGAGGATCAAATTCTTGTAATTCTATGGGCCTATCACACACATTACAAGTAAGCCACGAGATTCAATCTCTTCTAATTAGTATATGGCATCAAGATAATAATGCCTATAAAGTATATTGTACCCATTCTATGCATTACAATCATCATGAGGCTAGGGTACCATGACTCATTAAGGGTATGATTTATAGATTTAACTAATATGGAAGAAGATAGGGTAAGAGCATAATGGACCCAAAAAATTAATATACATAGTTAGAAAGAATGGCATGATCTTAACCTACGATCTAAGCAATTCTACCTAGATCAAATTGTATTGCTTTACAAGAGCAAATTTAAAGCACTCCTAGGAAAGTTATGCATATGATGGAAATGACCCTATATCATTCATGAAGTATCACCATAGCATACCATAGTGCTCAAATATTTACAAGGAACCATTTTACTAGAGTGAATCAATGGTTATAGGCATAAGGTATATCATCTTTAATCTCTATCATGCTACTAAAACTTGAGTGGGTGTTCAGTAGCACCATGTAGTTAGGATTTTATTTAATGTTTGTTGTTTCATGTTTTGTTTCATAGGTTATAATGTTTGTTAATATTCTCATTATCATGAAACACATCATAACTAGTTATCATCGTAAGATGCGACCACCTGGTCGAGATAGCTCACCCAAGACAACTGGCCATCATTATACCAAGCTTGGTAATTAAGTCCAAGAATGTGGTGCGAATACGAGTATGAAATATGGAAGGCCAAAAGTCAGGTCAAACCATTAATAATGTAGTATCTCAAAATATTACAATAGTTTTGAAGTAGATTTTGTATTAAAATGACAATTGGATAAATATAACAAATTGATTAACTGAAGGGACATCTAGTCACCATAAATAATTACTACAACTTAAGCACCAAATGTCCTTATCAAGATTATTTCTATAATATAATATTAATTTCAAAGAGAACTTTTATGTGTATGTAGTTAATGCATTCAAAGGAAGTGGTAACATGAATTTGTGCACCAAAAAGATATAAAGGAAAGGGATATGGACAATGAACAGACATTACATTCTCCAATTAACATGAGATTTTTGTGATCACCCTCTTGATTGTCTATTTGCAAACAAATTTCACACTAGAGTGTAATTTCTCATATTAATCATTAGCTTTACTCATTCATCTAGCCATGGACATAGGTCAACTATTGATCCCATTATCTGATGCTCAGAAGGAACAAATGGGAATAGGGTTAGGGCTCTCAAAAATTAAGTACAATGATATAGAACCCTTCAATTTAATTGAAGGGGTAGAATCTACTCTATTTTCTCTATAATCCCAAAAAGCAACACAACCAAGAACTTTAACTTCATAGCATCCATTTCATGGTTCTAATACTGAAAGGTTGCTCAAGCTGCCTACATTTAGCTAGTTAGACAAAGTCATGATGGCATTATTGAGTCAATTAAATAAATGTGATATTCATCTATCTCAATATATTAACATCTAGATCAATGATCACTCAATTTCAAGAGCAATTGGCCTACCCAATCACGGAAAATCTCTAATACAATTCAAATCTACATTGCCACCACTTCAATCAAATATCAGAGAACAATATACCACTATGGTAGAAAGAGGAACTCCTATTGATTTAATTATGGATGCTTCACTATGCACCATGGTCCAATGTATTACTAAGAGGTTTTGACAAACTACAAAACATGTAAAGTAAACAACAAGAGGCATCATTGACATTGATTACTGAATGATAAAGTTGTACGAAGATTTTAATTGGCTTAAATTCTTGACCACTGAGCTCACCACCAATATAGAAAAGGTACTTTAAGGAATTATGCAAACCTTTTAATGTCAATTATTGGTCTTATTATTGTGTTTCACTCATTATAATTCTCCCCTAGGGCTAGTAAATGTCACTATCAATTTTTGGCCAAAAAATGCCTTTGCAAGCATTACATGGACCAAAACTAGTTAGTATTATGGATTATTGGGTGGTTCAATGCATGGTGGTTGGAAGCCCTCTCACTAATTCAATCACATCCTAGGATTCTATAAGATGTCATACAGTATCTGGGTCAACATACGTCCATTACCAAGCTACATAATGGCATACAAAAAAATATATATGAGTTAGCCAACCCAACTATCATTCTGATGCCATTCTTCATTTCAATGGTTGAAGCAAACTTTGAGGTCTATTGATAAAAATCCTTAGTTTCTAGGTTCATACCTCAATTACAAACCATTACTCTATAGGCCTAGTAATAATAGGTAGAGCAAATACCTACACAATAACTTGTATAGTTAGCACAAAAACAAGCTTCAACATAAATAGAGAAAGGAAAAAGGAAAGCACCTCATGCAAAGCCTTGTCACCTTTACCAAAGAACCAAATTCAATAAGCAAAGTCATAGTTCAAACACCACATGGTTCCATGAATAGCCACTGAGTGTGACCTACCTAAGATGGGTGTAGAAGAAAAAGAAATGCTTCAATCAATGTTGGAAGACATCATCATTGAGGTTTATTATGCAGAGGATAAAAATTATTTCTTCTTTTGGAAAGTAGTGTGCACTTGCTAAGTGCCCAATTAGGTAAGGTAAGAACTTTGGGTTGATATCATTCAACCACCTGCTTCTATTATTGTGAACACTGTAAGATAGGAAGCAACTTGAAAAAAATTGGAAGCTAAAATATTTCTAAAAGAACCAACTATAGTATCATCTGTTATGCATATCGTAGACTTATCTACAAAATATAGCCCCACATAAAGCTTGTTCAGGTGACCATGCACACATCCAATTATGAATCCCTCATAAATAGTATGGGAAAGGATGGTTTATTTTAGTGTACCTACATAACAAATTACTATGTAGCCAACTCAACAAACTCAACCTTAGCGATCAAGGAAACAAAAGAAAACACTCAAGCCTCTAACCCAATCAAGAAGAAAGAAATTAGTACAAAAAGAATAGCTGAGTGTAGTAAAATCATTTGAAAAAAATGAATTAGATGAGATCATTGAGGAAGAATAAGAACCCATAGATGCATCCATGCCTAGAGAATAAGAAGAAGAAGAACATGAGTAGGGCACACTTGAGCATGAGGTGAGACAATAAGAAAAAAGCATCAATGAATCATAATAACAAGTAACTATGTTACCATCATCATAATAACAAGTTGCACAAAGTCCATAGCTAAAGTAATAAGATGCAACCATGGAGAAACAAAAGAAAGTTGAGCCTATGCGAAAGCAAGCTAAGGAATATGAAGCTAAAAAAAGAAAGCTGAGGAAGTTAAAGTTGTGCGTAAGCATGCTAAAGAAGTAAAGGAAAATAAGAATTAAAAAGAAGAAGAGTAAAGGTAATGATAAGAGGCTCAGGCCACACAAAAGAAACAACAAGAGTAAGCAAGCAAAGTTAAAGCTGAATCCAAAAGCTCAAATTGAAGCTAAAGATAACAACAAGGCTAAGGCCAAAGTAGAAGCTAAAGCTAAGGTTGCAATAGAGCACAAAGCTAAATACCAAGCCAAAGCTCAAACAAATGCTGAAGAGGAAGATAAAGTGCAAACTGAAGTTGAGAATAAACCTAGGATAGAGGCAATAACCAAGGCTAAAGAGATTAAGGATGCACAAGTCTAAACTAAGGTAGCATCCACCAGTCACACTAAGGGCATTGAAGAAGTAGTGAAACTTCCTAGTCAATGGCTATGGGATGTCCATGCTACATTCACATGATGACCTACCTTCTTGCTTCCACCTTCTTAGTTTATATCAGTTATTATGAAATCCACCATTACATCCATGGCACTTGACACCAATGTGATGGAAAAAAATTTAGATGTAACCTAACTGTCACTCTCTAAATAGATTGAAGGAGAAACCATTTTCCAAGAATCCATTGCTCAAAGGAATTCAGATTTGGAGCAATAAATTTTGATGTTGTAAAATGAAAAGGATAAATTAGAGGAGATCATAATGAATGCAAATCAGATAATCAATAACACATATCCTATCTTAGTTACATAAGTACTAAGTGATTAGGTTTTGTTAGAAGATAAATAATTCATAGTACTATTGATAAAGATTTCAAAGAGTTAGGGAGTTGTGCAAAAAAATTGGCACTACACACATAAGGACAAGCCCTTAGGTCAAAAATAGAGACCATGTGCCAACTATTTGAGGAATGTCAGTAGATATTAGACACTACTACAACACAAGCTCAAAATTTAGCCCATGATATGCTCAATTGGAGATAGGAATCAATCTCTGACCACTTTGTAACCTAAATTTTTTACTGCTAAAAAAACTAAAGCTATGCTAGAGGATGAAATGACAACTATGGATAAGATGAAAAATGCACTCAAATAAATGTTAGATTCATGAGATGTTGTAAAAAAGATACAATTATGGCATCATGAAATAATGCACAACACTTTCATAGTCATTTAAACCCAAAGGATAGTAGATAGATTGGATGAGCTTGTCTCAGACATGTAGAAAAAACAATCTAATGCCAAGGTATTGCTTACAATTATAAAAGATGAAGACTTGTATAACATGATGATGATCTAATTACCACTACACATTTTACTTGCAATGGATTGTGAAGTACTTACTAACTAGAAAATGCTCAAGCAATATATAGCTCAAGTCAATCCAATAATTGCACAAAGATTAGATGATCCCTGGTTCATTCCTCTAGAACAAATTCTATAAATCATACAAAAAAGGGAGATCAAGGCACAAGGTCAATCTTCACAAATAACCTTGGTAGTGGATACATTAGGGGCCACTGGGCTAACAACTACTCAGTAATAATAAACTCTACATACCTACAACAAGCCATCCACCTAACCATAACAATAAGGTTTATGATCTAAAATTTTACAACTTTCAAAAGATTCACATTTTTGTTAGATGGTCTAAACATTAGGAGTGGGGCCAAAATTGGTTAAAAACCTATAAAGGGCAGCCACTTAGTTATGCTAGTCTATTGAAAATATAAAAGGGTAGTAAGCTATTATGCTACTTAGTTGAAAACTTGAAAGGGTAGCTAAGTAGTGCATAAAAGATGAAAACTGAAAATGACAACTAAAGAAATTACTGTAACTTTTGTTTAGGATTTATCTTTTCAGTTTAGCTCAGCTTGCACTTTTGCCTTGGGATGAGATAAATATTTAAGTCTTAAAAAGTGTTGGATGTAGAATGGAGCTTGTTAAAACTGTAAAGTATATAATGTTAGGATCCACTCTCCTAAGAGCACACTTGATTACCTTTGTATAAGCAACTAAACACAGAATTAAACCAGAAGTAATATGTAACTAGAATTCAGAAACAACACAGAATATGAGAGACAATACAATCTTGTATTAACACTCTTCCAGAAGGAAATACAATGAAGAAATCACACTCTTCCCACACCTCTTGGGCGTACAGTAATTCTCCCTCAAGAGTTCTCTCTCTCAATTACAAACACAATCAACTCAAACACAAAGTTGTTGTTTCAACCAGTCAGTAACAATACTACCCGTACCAACAAGTACTCAATGTACTCCAAGTAGATCTCCTTGATCTTGCACCTTGTTGTGTTGTAGATCTCCTTTGACCTTGCTACCCTGTAGATCTCCTTTGACCTTGCACACACACTCACCTGCAGATCAACTGACCTTACTTACCATGTAGATCTCTCCTGATCTTACACAACCTACAAATCAACCTAGTCTTGCACACCTGCAGACCTAGATCTTACACCTGAAAGAACCCTTGTCCTTGCCTTTGAAAGTCCTTATGATTCTACCTAAAGGATCTAATCCTTAGTCCTTGATTACAATACATCCCCATGGGTCTATTATATAGATCCCATACAAACAATAATTAGACTTCTTAATTACAATAATTAGAAACACAGAATCAAGACTTAAATTAGCCTTTTACATGCAAACAAACTATCTGTCTAAAATTAGACCAGTTCTAGAGACGCATGCAAATGCATGCACACACAGGTTGTCGACATCGATTCCTATCTGATCGATGTCGGCCAACCCCTAACCATCATTGGTTACTGTAAACACTGAAGATGACCAATGTCGATTGATCAGACCGATGTCAGTTGCTCTACAACTCAGCAACCTCCTCCATTTGCATCAGTGAAGCTTTTAACTCCACAACCTAACAATCTCCCACTTGGAGATAAATAGCTGCACCTATACCTGTACCTATACATCATCTAATTTTGTTTCCTGGCTTGTATCCCTCTTCAAGTTCAATCTTGAAGACCAACCACCACACATCCTATGGTGCTACTCTTGTCATCCAAGTAGCCTGCCATATTCAAATCTACATACTCATGTAGAGAAGTCCCTGACCCTGCATAACATGAATCCCTGTTGCTGGTCCCTCTCAGATACCTGAGAATCCACTAAACTGCTTTCCAGTGCTTCTTTTCTGGATTGGCCACAAACTTACTAACAACTCCCACTGCTTGGGAAATATCATGTCTAGTACACATGTACTCAACCTCATCATGTGATTTGGGACACTATTCTGTGAACTATCCATCCATAGGTGCGCTAACTGGTTCTACATCCTACATATTGAACCTCACCACTACCTTATTCACACAATCATCCTGAGACAACATCAACCTGTGATTTTCCCTCTCTCTAGGAATACTCATGCCAAGGATTTTTGCTCCTCCTAAATCCTTCCTGCCACACCTCTAAACTAATTTTACCTTTAGCTCAAAAAATCCCTACATGTGTGACCCTGCATCAAGCATATACACTACATACAGTAATAAGATAATGTCGCGACCATTATCTAACCTGGTAAAATAAACATAGTGATTACATTGACATTGACTAAAGCCATGCTTTGTCATACACCTGTCAAACTTATACCACTGTCCTGGAGCTTGCTCAAGACCATATAACCTGGCCTTCTATCTCACATGTCCATTCTCTCCTTTCTTTAACCTAGGAATCCATTCATCTTTCAGTACTTTCATTTCAACTGACAACTCTACCAAATCTCCCATTTGGTTCTCTCCCAAGGAATCAATTTCCTCATTCATGCCATGCTCCCACTATTCCCTAGATTCTACCTGCTCTGCCTCTTTAAAACTTCTTGGTTCTTGACCATTAGTGAGCAACAAGTAGTGTAAAGAAGGGGAATAAAAAATTTGAGGCTTACTTACCCTTTCAGTCCTCCTCATGGGTATTTGAGACTCCTTGACAGCTTGCTGTCTGCCCAAAATCTATTTTCTAATTGACCTTGGTCTGCACCTAACCGATGTCCATTCCACCTGATCGTCGATGTCGATATCCTGATCGAGGTCAATGTCTACCTGGTCACTAATGTTGGTTCCCATACCGATGTCAGTATCCACTTTCCTGACACCACCGACTCTAGTCTGCACATGACCGACGTCGGTACCTACTTATTTGACGTCAATTCCACCTGATCGATGTTAGTAACTGTGTTTTCTTGTGAGTGATGAATTTTTACCCACGAGCTCACTTTGAATTATAACCATGTCCAAACTACCCTGCTCAAAATTATTTAGCCCCTTGAGCTTATCTCTGTCCATCATCTTCTCCTTGAAAAATAAGGCTTTCTTGTCCTTGTCAAAAACATCAGATTTCCTCTTTTTGCAATAAACTCGATCCTTTCTTGTAGCATCAGTAACAAGAAACCTCACTTTCTTCTGTTGCTTACATAAATCTCGATCTATGCTTTCCAAATCTGAACTCTTACCTTTTGACTCAAGAACATGCATCCCCTTCTTACTCATGTGACCAAGCCTATGGAGCCACATCTTTGCATCTACATCTAAAGTAGATAAACCAGAAGGAGAATCAGTAATACAAGTAGATAGATAAAGAGTACCTACTTTCTTACCTCTCGTTAAAACAAGTGTACCCTTGGAAACTTTCCAATATTCTACTGTGAGAGTTACTGTGCATCCCTCATCACCCAACTTTCCTACAAAAATCAAATTCTGCTTCAGGACTGGGACATGCATGACCTCCTTCAACACCCATGTGTTGCCTGTCTGTAATTTCAGCTACACTTTCCCTTTGCCAACAATTTGACAAGGCTTACCATCCCCTAAATAAACTTTTCCAAAGTCTCCATAGACATAATCATAAAAAGAATTCCCTATTTGGAGTTGCATGGAAAGAGGCACCAGAATCTAAAACCCAAGATTCTACTTTATCCAAGGAACATACAAGAGCATCATGTGCAATAATACCTGCAACATCTGCTTCTTCATTTCCTTCATGCTGATCTTCTACCAACCAACAATCTTTCTTTACCTGCTCTTTCTTTCCATAATACAGTAATTGATAATTCTTGCCATTGAATTTCTCCATTCTTAGCTTACTTTCTTTTGCCATTGCTAGACTCCCACTGAATCAGAAACCCTTGAGAGTGACCTGTAATCAACAAATACTTAACACACTCTGAAACCAAGGTGTTAGTAAACCTGCTCTGAACTAGGCTCTGATGAACCTGCAACCTTGCTCTGATACCACTTGTTAGGATCCACTCTCCTAAGATCACACTTGATTACCTTTGTATAAGCAACTAAACATGGAATTTAACCAGACGTAATCTGTAACTAGAATTCAAAAATAGCACAGAATATGAGAGACAATACAATCTTGTATTAACACTCTTTTAGAAGGAAATACAATGAAGAAATCACACTCTTCCCACACCTCTTAGGCATTCAATAATTCTCCCTCAAGAGTTTTCTCTCTCAATTACAAACACAATCAACTCAAACATAGAGTTGTTATTTCAATTAGTCAGTAACAATACTGCCAGTACCAACAAGTACTCAACATACTCCAAGTAGATCTCTTTGATCTTACACCTTGTTGTGTTGTAGATCTCCTTTGACCTTGCTACCCCACAGATCTCCTTTGACCTTGCACACACACACACCTGCAGATCAACTGACCTTACTTACCATGTAGATCCCTCCTAATCTTGCACAACCTATAGATCAACCTGGTCTTGCACACCTGCAGACCTAGATCTTACACCCAGAAGAACCCTTGTCCTTGCCTTTGCAAGTCCTTATGATTCTACTTGAAGGATCTAATCATTAGTCCTTGATTACAATACAGCCCCATGGGTCTATTATATAGATCCCATACAAACAATAATTAGACTTCCTAATTACAATAATTAGAAACACAAACTCAAGACTTAAATTAGCCTTTTACATGCAAACAAACTATCCATCTAAAATTAGACCAGTTCTAGAGACGCATGCAAACACATGCACACACAGGTTGCCAATGTCGGTTCCTGTCTGATTGATGTCAGCCAACCCCTAACCATCATCGATTACTGTGAACACTGAAGATGACCGACATCGGTTGATCAGACCAACGTCAATTGCTCTGTAACTCAGCAACCTCCTCCATTTGCATCAGTGAAGCTTTTAACTCCACAACCTAACATATAAGATAAACACATGTATGAATTGTTTGATTTTGTATTTTGTGTAGTTTTGTATTTATTTGTCCTTGAAGGACTAATTAGATAATTGGAGAATGTGAAGAGTCTTTCATTTTGTTTTTCTAAAGGTTGGAAGGTGAAGAGACATCAGGATTATAAAAGTCTATAAATAGTAATTCAATGTAATAGAATCTGGTTCTATATGTTGATAGAGATTAATACAAATTATCCTATTATGGTTTTCCCTTATTTTAATTTATGTATGGTTTATGCACATTCAAGTACTTTATTTTGATTTATTCTATAATCTGATGCAATATGAATTATGGTCTTGCTCCTTTATACAAATGTTGGACCCTACATTTTGGTCTAATTTAAGATGTTGTATGTGGTATGTATGATTTTTGTCTCTCTTTCACCTATTATGCTCTTTATTTCACAAGTTATCCCTATGATTATCATGTTCTGGTTAAAATCTAAGAACCTCTGCTAATAGATAAATTTAGAATATTAAAAAAATAATAAATTAACTTACAACAAGAATAATGAAAGTAAAAGACTAAATTTGACAAAGTATAATTGAATGAAAGAAGACTAACTATGAATAAAATGGAAAAAAAATGTTTATTGTCTAAGATATGACTGTGTAAAATTACATATGACTGAAACTAACAAACAAAAACCAAATTTGCAAGTCGATTGAAGATGAAGAAATACAAAATTGTCCAACATGAGATAGGATTAACTACCACAATAGTCTTGAGTTGGTCGATCTTGCCTTCTATTGAAAACCATGAACTTACATCATGATTGTTTACAATAGCTTAAATTACGTTTGTGTATGGATATTTAACCTAAAGATGTGTGTGAAAGGCCTATAAATAGATTTATCAAATTTTAAACCCTAATAGGGTTTACAATGATTGATAACCTATAAACATAAAAAGAGTGCATCGTAATGGGTTGAGCTAACCCAATTCACACCCATGATGACTAATCACTGCATACATATCCAATACTCCAAGGAGGGAAACCAAGCCCACATATTTATCACTTAGAGTGATTTTTAAAATTATGTTCCTTTGACTACATGAATGCATCTAGAGATGGATTGAATAATTGATCATATTTTGCTTTAGCTTGGATAAAATAGGGTTTGGACTTGGTTGAGGACTACTTCAAGTAATTAAAACCAAAATTGGGAAGAATAAGTAAGCTTTGCTCGATGTACAATAGTGTAAGTGTGCCTCTATATTGAAAGTTTCAAATGATATAATAGGTTACTTAAGTGTACCTTTATATCAATTCAAAAGGGGAAACTTCATTCTACCTATCCTAAAAATATGGGCCAAACTCTAAGAGAGGGTCCAAATTTGAAAACTGACTATTAAAAGGGCTAAGGACATAAATGTCCCATAGGGGACAAAAGATTTGGCCACTATTGTCTCCTTTGGGATGTTTGTATCCTTAATGGAAACCTATGACTTTTGTGTCCAAGAGTGTCCGTACAAATACATAAAAGTGTTTTTAGAAGCTAGAACATTTGTGTAGGCATCATATATAAATTAAGAAAATAAATAGGTATATATAGGCCCTTAGAATATATTGAGGTTATGAAATGGGTCTAGATTAAGTACTCAAGTCAATTAAAATGGAATAGGATAAAAAATGACATTATCAAGTATTCATGACCAAATTTGATTGACTACACATATACATGAACATCAATTTTATTATGAAATTTATTTATGTTTGTTCAACAGAAAATAATCTTAGCATTATGGACTCATATGTTAGTGAATTAATACTTAGATATTGATCTAATACCTTCACATTACTCTTGAATATGGAAGAAGTTACCACATGTTGCATCTAGTAATTAGCATGTAATCATTGCATTAGATTTTAAACCAATTTTACATGTGAGATTGCATTAGTGTATGTAATAATTGTATTAGAATATCATGTAATCATTGCATTTATTTATCAAATATTTTAAAGTAAAATTTTCATATCTCTTATTCATTGCATAAGTTTGTTAAACAATTCATTTCATATCTAGTACTCATTGCATTAATTTTTCAAACAATTCATATGCCTTATCTATATTTACACACATTATAAATGAAAATGCATAGGTGTCAACCCAATCATTACAATAGAATATCTTTTACTAATTGTATTGTTTAAAAAAAAGAGTTTTTCTCTATGTTGCACATTTTTCAACTGATAGACATGTATGTAAAATGTGGCAACATACACAATGTATAAAACTATTTGATAAATGATGATCTCAAACTCTTTCAGTAACTAAATATGATGATAAAACACAACTCAGTGTCATGATTCCATCATTGTAGACCATTTGAACACATGGTTTTAACAAATTGGGGAGCTCACTCGATTTCATAACCAATGTGAAGGCATCTGAGAAACATCTATTAAGGTCATTATCAAAATTTATAGCACAAGGCTAATTTTATTAATTGTACTATCTTTGCATGTTGATGTATTATGTAAACTATCAAAATCACTTCCTACAATTGATACTTTTACACTTTGAAACTTCTTACTGAAACCATTATGTGTCCAAGCCCCTATATTTTCAATCTACAAAAAATACACACCATAAATATAATTGTAAATTATAAGGATATAAAACTTAGATGAAATAATGATCATACATAAAAATAAATATTATAAATAAATATTTTATCATCTCCAAATAATTGTTTTTACGACTACTATATTTTCTAAAGGGTCTCATCAGTTTAAAGAGTTTGAGGAAATTTTGACTTATATAAGAAACATATTTTATAAAAATCAATGGGGACCTATATTTTGTGGGAAAATAAAAACAAAGAAAAAATTGGCATTTTTAAGGAGGAACATATAACATAGGAAAACTAAACATGCTGAAATGAAACATCATGCTAGAAACAACTCCCAATAGTGTAAAAATCATTTGATAAACTATGATCATATATAAATGCATTGAATTTAATGATTATAGGATATGCATCATATAGCAAGGATGCACTACAACACTTAAAATCTTAACAATAACTAAACCAAAACAATAATCTTTTACATACCCATTAATTATTATTGTCCATGAATTATTCAAATAGTTCGAGGGACTCCTTGTTGTAGTTGTGGGTCACATATCCTTCAATCATTGCATTTAATGATTCCACATGTGGATGATGCATTTTGTAAAAAAAATGTGATATCTTACAAGCATGTGCTTGTTCTTCCATAAAGCTTCTATTGAGACATAGGGGAAAGGACATATGCACCAAAGCATTGTGGCCCATATCCACCCAACCATCGGCTAACCAATGTATCAGTAATACCATAATAGAGAAATGAGAAAGATGTAAACACAATTCCTCAAGAGTATTGATATAATAAATAAAATGACTAAACTTTCATATTATCAATATGTATTTAGTACAATCTAGTGAATACTGATGTGGTGGTAGAAATTATCGGTGATTAACCTGCCAAGACCACATCCCTCTATTTTCAATCTACAAAACAACACACAACATAAAATCTATATGTAATTAAAAAGGATTTTAAAATCAAATGAAATGATGATCACAAAGGCTAATTATGCTAAAGCAAGAAATAAATGCATTGCATAAAGCCAATAAATTATGGTAGAGCTTTCATGGTTTGCTTCTTTAATAGATGCAAGCCTTTTTAAATTACCATTGTAACCTTTTTGCCCATAAAATGAATAATGGAAAACCTAGTGTATTGAATGTAAATGATGATAGATATTAAATACAAATCTATTAGAACTCAAAGGATGACAAGTATTAAACACAAATCTATATGAAAAATTATATTTTTGACAATTAAATATTTATTTTTTTAAAGACTTTACTCAAACCTTAAACATATATATATATATATATATATATATATAATAAAAATATTTTCTTATAGTTAAAAAATATTTGAACCAATAAATTTATAATAATTTTTTTTTTAAAATTAAATGAAACAATTATTTTTATAAAACCTATAATCCAAACTCAAATAAATTGCAGCTTTTATGTTTTGATTAGCAACGATATAGACTATAATACTTGAGTTCGATAGGATAATAAATGATTTTAATAAGAAACATCAAATTTACGTTATAAACTGATGTCCCAAAATGTGTGAATCGTTGTAGTGAGATTAGTTGCCAATGATAGTTAGGCAAACAATAAAAGGAAAAGCCTTCTTATGAATAAATCTTATTTAAACCGTTATTAAATTGTGTAAACTTATTCACCATTATTTATATATAATATTAAAAATCTTTAATAAACAGAGCTTTTATTTCACAATTATTTCAATAAATATATATTTTTTAAATTATAAAAATGAATTGTTTTAAAATTCCCACTTCCTCAAACTTAATTATATATTCAAAGCTTATTAAGTACCAATTTATAAAGACGCAGAAGCACATTTTTCAATTGATAGACATGTATCTAAAATGTGGCAACATACACAATGTATAAAACTATTTGATAAAATGATGATCTAAAACTCTTTGAATAACTAAATATGATGATAAAACACAACTCAGTGTTATGATTCCATCATTGTAGACGATTTGAACACATCATTTTAAGAAATTGGGGAGCTCACTCAATTTCATAACTAATGTGAAGGCATCTGAGAAGCATCTATTAAGGTCATTATAAAAATTTATAACACAAGGATAATTTTATTAGTTGTACTATCTTTGCATGTTGATGTATTATGTAAACTATCAAAATCACTTCCTACAATTGATACTTTTAAATTTTGAAACTTCTTACTGAAACCATTCTATGTGTCTAAGCCCCTATATTTTCAGTCTACAAAAAATATAGACCATAAATATAATTGTAAATCACAAGGATATAAAACTTAGATGAAATAATGATCATACACAGAAATAAATATTATAAATAAACATTTTATCATCTCCAAATAATTGTTTTTACGACTACTATATTTTCTAAAGGGTCTCATCAGTTTAAAGAGTTTGAGGAAATTTTGACTTATATAAGATACATATTTTATAAAAATCAATGGGGACCTATATTTTGTGGGAAAATTTAAAAAAAAGAAAAAAATGGTATTTTTAACGAGGAACATTTAACATAAGAAAACTAAACTTGCTGAAATGAAACATCATGCTAGAAACAACTCCCAATAGTGTAAAAATCATTTGATAAACTATGATCATATATAAATGCATTGAATTTAATGATTATAAGATATGCATCATATAGAAAAGATGCACTACAACACTTAAAATCTTAACAATAACTAAACCAAAACAGTAATCTTTTACATACCCATTAATTATTATTGTCCATGAATTATTCAAATAGTTTGAGGGACTACTTGTTGTTGTCGTGGGTCACATATCCTTCAATCATTGCATTTAATGATTCCACATGTGGATGATGCATTTTGTAAAAAAAATGTGATATCTTACAAGCATGTGCTTGTTCTTCCATGAAACTTCTATTGAGACATAGGGGAAAGGACATATGCACCAAAGCATTGTGGCCCATATCCACCCAACCATCGGCTAACCAATGTATCAGTAATACCATAATAGAGAAATGAGAAAGATGTAAACACAATTCCTCAAGAGTATTGATATAATAAATAGAATGACTAAAATTTCATATTATCAATATGTATTTGTACCTATTTGGTAAAATCTAGTGAATACTGATGTGGTGGTAGAAATTATTAGTGGTTAACCTGCCAAGACCACATCCCTCTATTTTCAATCTACAAAACAACACACAACATAAAATCTATGTGTAATTAGAAAGGATTTTAAAATCAAATGAAATGATAATCACAATGGCTAGTTATGCTAAAGCAAGAAATAAATGTATTGCATAAAGCCAATAAATTATGGTAGAGCTTGCATGGTTTGCTTCTTTAATAGATGTAAGCCTTTTTAAATTACTGTTGTAACCTTTTTGCCCATAAAATGAGGAATAGGAAACCTAGTGTGTTGAATGTAAATGATGATAGATATTAAATACAAATCTATTAGAACTCAAAGGATGACGACTATTAAACACAAATCTATATGAAAAATTATATTTTTGACAATTAAATATTTATTTTTTTAAAGACTTTACTCAAACCTTAAACATATTAAGAATGCTATATATATATATATATATATATATATATATATATATATATATATATATATATATATATATATAAAAATATTTTCCTATAATTAAAAAAATATTTGAACTAATAAATTTATAATAATTTTTTTTTAATTAAATGAAACAATTATTTTTATAAAACCTATAATCCAAACTCAAACAAATTGCAAATTTTATGTTTTGATTAGCAACGATATAGACTATAATACTTGAGTTCGATAGGATAATAAATGATTTTAATAAGAAACATCAAATTTACGTTATAAACTGATGTCTCAAAATGTGTGAATCATTGTAGTGAGATTAGTTGCCAATGATAGTTGAGCAAGCAATAAAAGTAAAAGCCTTCTTATGAATATATCTTATTTAAACCGTTATCAAATTGTGTAAACTTATTCACCATTATTTATATATAATATTAAAAATCTTTAATAAACATTATTTCACAATTATTTCAATAAATATATTTTTTTTTTAAATTTTAAAAATGAATTGTTTTAAAATTCCCACTTCCTCAAACTTAATTATATATTCAAAGCTTATTATGTACCAATTTATAAAGACGCAGAAGCTTATAAAAGTTTCTCTAAAAAAATATTCAATTGATTGAGAGGTTTCTCAATTCTGTTTCAATTTATAAAGAGGCAGACAACAAAGAATAAGAGGGTCTCTCAATTCTACTCTGTAGAACAAAGAATAAAGATATAAACATCTTTCCCAAAAAAAGATATTCAATTGAACCGGTAACAAACAATTTTAATGTTCAAGCCGGAACTCCAACAGCAAACAATATTCATGCTACAGCTTCATGAGTGCCTGATCTGAAATAATTTGGTCGGTGCATTCGTTAGCTCTTCTTAGCTTTTTCGGTGCGTGGTTTGATGTAACTTAAATTCCTTTTGAGTATTGAAGACACAGAAACGGCTTAAATATTAAATATTAGGAGAGTTTAGTTTTTTCACCTTGAATTCCAACATTGCTCATTGCTTTGCTTTTGGTTTGCATAATTTGAATCCGCCCTTTGCCTCCTTTATATTTTTTCACTAATATTTTATTATATATGAATCATGTATTTTGTATGCAATTTTGTTTGTTATATATCTGTGTCATGTGCTTTTGTGTACATATTAATAGAATATTTGTGAGCGAGATATATTAACTGTGTAGTTTAGCATAATACTTTCGATTTGACATGTTATTGTACATTGTTTAAATTATCTTTTCCCTTAAATTGTTATAAAATATAGTTAACAAATATACTCTTTTTTTATATATATATTTTGTGAGGTGTGTTTTTTCATGGTTCCATTGCTCATATTCATATAAATTCATGTTTCTACTTGATAAAGTGGTTATGTATTTTGAAATTTTTATTTTATTATTATTTATATATATTTTTATATATAAAATGTTTTATTTGTGTTATTTCCTGAAAAATTGAAATTGAAGCATTATTGTTTATAGTGCATAAAGAACCCTTCATGGTTGAAAAGTTTTTACATATTTTAAAACTTCAAAATTATTTTCTTTGACTTTCACTTAAATTTGTAAAAAGGTAAAAGTGAGCATATACATTTTATTATTAATAATTTTTTTTGAGAAGGAACCTTGTAATTCAATATAGAAACATTTATAAATTTTCAAAGTTAGAAAAAAAATTAAAACTATAAAAAAATTTCAAATAAATATCATATATAGTAGCCTTTAAGAAGGATTTCTAAATCAAACCATCTTCAAATTGATGAGTCATAGCTGAAAACAGAAAAAACTTAATATTATTTTTATATTTCATAAGTTTAAAATAAAATAAAAAAAAATCCAAAATAAATGTTTGAAAATGTTAAGTTTACAAAATTTAAAAAATTTGAGATGAAAAACACCAATATGACTGAACCTTTCTCCTAAAATTAGACCTTATAAATTAAACACAAAAAAATAAACAAATTTGAACTAAAATTTAATATCCAATTACACTTCTATATATTATGCCATTAACACTTCCAATTAAATCACTTTAGTGTCTTTATAATAATTAGTGCAAGTAGTGTCACATTGGCATGTGAAATATCAAAATTGTGTTGCTTTTCAATTGTATTTTGGTTTTCCACCCAAATTGCATTTTAAATTTGGGCAGTCAATTTAGGTTCTGCAGTCAATGTCTCATAGAAATTTACATTATCCTCGGCAATTTTAATTTACATTATCATTGGCAATTTTAATGTTTGCTTTACATTTACAAATTTTATTACCATTCTAGTTGTATTTAATTTTTTTTCCTCCATTTTTTTTCAAAGTTGTGGTTTTGAATGTAGGGCTTTATGATGCAAAAATATGGGTTGTGTTGTGGTGGAATATAACGCACCTGCTCACCACTCGTTCTCTGCTCATCACTCTATGCTTTCCTTTCATTTCCTCCAATATTACCTTCATCACCTTCATCTACTTCTCTGCAAACAAAGCCCAAGCGATCAAGTATAGAAATCCATTCCTAGTGAGAAATTAATCCACCTATAGAGGGGTGATAAAGGATACAAATCTGAGGATCCCAAGAGCGAATAACCAGTCCCTAGTTCAAGTCTTGAATCCCTCATGTAAGGATTATTTATATAACAATAAGCTGCTAGTTTCATTTCCTCACAACGCAAATCCATTCACAGTTGCAGCTTCATATTTCATTTTAGTTTTGTATAGAAAATTAGAGAAAAGTAGAATTTTTTAATGGCAAGGAACAAGGAAAATTAATTATCCCATATTCTTCTGCTGAAAAAACACATGAGAAGGCTTCAAAGAATTGTCGTTAAGAGATAGAGGATATCTCTGTTTGGATTGATATAATGTAGAGAAGGCAATTTCTTCAGATGTTTCGAAGGGCCACATTTCAGTGTACACTTGAAGTGATCAAAAGCGGTTCATCATACTTGCTACCATTTAGATAAGCGATACAGAATTGATGCAAAACGGTGTTTTATTTACTAGTTGGGGGTGAAAATCCCACTTAAATAGTTGCCTGCTAAATTTTTTTTCCTTTTAATTTACAACATAAATGATTGCAATTGAATGTGAGGAGAAAAATATTTTATTTTTCTTCCAATTTGTTTTGCAAGTGTAAAGACGAAACAAGTTCAGTCACATTGAATTTTTTTCAACAATTTTTAAATAAGCGACACAGAATTGATGCAAAACGGTGCATTTTTCAAATTTTTAATTATGTAAAAAATTTAATTATTATTTTTAATAGTCAGCTCTAACGTGACTTTTAAAAAAGTTTTTGGGTCGCACAAAAATCATAGAAATGTGGCGCAAAAACAGCATAAAAGAGAGAGAATTAAAAATGTTTAGTTCTATTACTTATGTGCCATCAAAGTCAGAAATGTGGTGCAAAGGTAGCATAAAAGACACACAATTTAAAATGTTTAGTTTTATCATTTTTGTGCCATCTTTTCATAATAAAAATTGATGCAAATTTTTCAGATTTTTGCTGTCAAAAAATTAAAAAAAAGTTGATTTTCAATGTAAATCTGACATTACATGTGACATAAATTACAGTTTGTGTAGTAATGTTAAGATGAGCAATCCATATTTATGGAGATAAGCAATTAAGGAGAAGTGACTCATAATATGATATGACAACCTTGGAGAATATTTCTTAAAAGACGTATCACAACTCCATTGCCAATATTTTCACCACACAATTGGTGGATGAAGGCCAAGTTTATGCAGTATAACGTCTGGGACAAGATCTTGCATGTTCAAGATAGTAAGCATATCAAAAAATATAAATTATTTCATTCTCTAAAAAATAGGTCATGGAGTCCAATCTTGATAGGAGAAAAAATCTTTCTATGTGCAAATGCCTTTCTTGAAAAGTTACAGGGCTATAAAAATAGGAGTTTCAATAAGCAGAAGGTTATTGGTGGACATAATGGAAGGCCACCCAATATTTTGGTTGTTGAAGGAAAGACCATATCTAAACCCATCCCAACCCATTTTAGGATATGTTTAATGATTTCAAAGGATTTACAGATACTTTTGGCCACAAAAGACCATTCAATTTTAATAAGAAGAGAGGTAATGATAAAAGTATGCAATCCAACATTTAGTCTTGAAATAAGGTGATCATGTGGCAATGCAAATGCCAATGTAGGACTTTCCAAGCTTTAGGTCCATTATTATTGTGAACAACCACCTTGGCACTAGAAAAAATGATATGTTTGTATGTGTGATACCCATACCTCCTTTATCCTATGGGAAGCAACAAAACATCTTTGTCACCCTATTGCAACCCCTTGTTTGCTTTGTATTAGCCCAAAGAAAACCTCTAAGTAATTTAGTGAGCTTATCATAAGAAGTCTTAGATGGTGCCCAACATGAAGAGTAGTAAACATGAGGGATAGAGATAATTTTAGAGCAGATTTGATACTTTCTTGCTAGAGATAAGGGCTTGGTAATCTAGCAATGAATTTTATTTTCAACTCCATCTAATAGATACTCCCATAGCTCAAAGGGGAAACCATTAAAGAAAAAGGAAATGTCTAATAAATTTTAATATCTCCCCTCTATTGATCCATTTCAATTGGATTTTTTTTAACCAATTTGGAATAGGCATCATGCTTTACTGAGAGCATTGGATTTCAACCCATTGTAGATTTGATCAAAATGATTTTCAAAACAATTCAAGGAAATTCAGTGCTTCTTTGAAAGAAGCTTCATTTTTCACAAGTGTAAGGAAATATTCATCTAAAAGGTGTCCATTAATAAGTTGATTCTTCCTATTAGGAAGTACAATTCCTCTGATAGGCCCTTTCTTAGATCTAAGGGTGAGAAGATAACCAAAATATTTGGTCACTAAAACATAGAATGCATGAGCAAGAGGGCATCCCTGTCTCATAGAATGGAAAATGCCAAAGGTCTCAAACTTATGGACATTAATGGTTAAACAAGCTTAAGCATCAAAGAAGATATTTTTTACAATTTAGAGAAAAAAATATCCAAACAATAAATATTTAACATGGTAAGGATAAAGGGCCATTCAATATGGTCAGAGGATTTTTCAAAATCAAGTTTCAAAAATAATGTTTGTTGTCGAAAGGCACAGGCCCATTCCATACCTACCCAGACTAGAATTATGTTATCTAAGATGTATCAGATTTTAGTAAAACTCATTTCATCTAATCTAAAAATTATAAGAAGGATAACACAAGTGACATGCCAAGACTTTAACAATGATTTTATGAATGATATCTAATAGGGTAATGTGTCTCTAACTAGTAATGAAATATGAATCTCTTGCTTTAGGGATAAATTTAATATTTCTTTGATTGATAAGCATCCTTAAATATTTTTGTACAGAGCTTCATGGTAAACCTGAAGCAAATATAGCTTGAAAAGCTAGTTTTTGGCTTTGTAAAATTCATAAGGGAAACCATCCACCCCCAACACTTTATCATTGGCCACATTATGTATCACTACTAAAATTTCATCCAGAGAGACCATAACATCACAAAGTCATTGAGGTCAAGGGATAAACTTTTGGGGAACCAAATACATACATTTCTACAATACTTTAACTTGATCTATAGTATTTTCTTGGGCATAAAACACAAATTTATAGTTGTCTAGAAAGGCTTGAGAAATTTTAGTCCAAGGATGATAAGGCTACATGCATAGTTCTGAAAGATTTGATTTTCTCTCTAAAATACTTGGCCCTTAAATATTTTAAAAAATACTTGAGCACACAATATTCCATTTTTATCCCATTTATATGGGCTTAGATCTTTGCGCCTTTGGCCGCATGGCATTATTCAATATTATGTTTGTGTTTGAGTTTAGCATCCATAGTCAAAAACTATATATCTAATGGGGTTTGCTCAGGTTGCATAGTAACCCTTTGTAATTATTTGACTAATTTTATATTAGCCTAATTTTGAACCCTTGCTACTTTATTTCCATAGTGCATATAAAAGGAGGTAGTGCGAGTGATTGCATCATTATACCACTTGATTTAGTTGGTATCATGGAGCACACATGACACAAGTTAACTTAGGCTATGAATTGGATGGTACCCTTATGAGTGAGGATTGATGTGTTCATGGAAAACTAAATACAAAAGACTTTATGTAGGCCACCTCCCCATTACAGTTAGAAAGTGATGGGACTGTGTCAAAGAGAGTAACCTTCGAGTGGAAAGTGATATACTTATGGATGAAAATGTGAAAATTGACCATGTGTTTCCTGATTAACATAACATGTTGAAGCCTTGTAATAATATGATTGATATAGACCATAAGTTAGACCACATAAAAAAATGATTTTAGATTAATGATCACTGCCAAAAGATAGGTTCAAATAATCCCTAACAAATTTTAAAATAAAGCATGGCTTCACACTCCATAACACACCATCACATTGGTAGAGCACCTTTGTTATCCTCAATGGATTCAATAATATTAATATTTTCATGAATGGTCCAATTATAAAATATAAAGTTATCAATGAAACAATACTGTAATGATGCTCTTTTCAAGCCATCATAGGTGTGTACACATTAATGAGCCCTAGACAATGGTCATCAATGGCAAAGGCAACCCATATTACATGATACAATGAGTCTTCCCGTGACATAATAATTAGAGGGGGAAATATTGAGGAAATAAATATACTAGTGTTTCCATGTCTGACCTTGTGTGAGGTGGAGTATTGTATGGCATTTGACTAGATACAATTTAGAGAAGTTTATAGAAAAAAATCATAAAACCTTAAATTCCTGCAAATAAAAAATATTTAAGGTGCTAAGTTGATAACATACATATCACATGGGAAAATAATATTGAGGAGGAAACCTTCATGTGTAACTTTATTTGGCCATATTCATACCATTCCTTGATGGCAAAAGTTGTAAAACTATTGCTTAAAAGGGCATGCTAGTTTGGTAAGATAAAATACTAAAAAAAATTGGAGAGCTACTTGGCCACATTATCTCCCCTCAGTGATTCACCACTACCACAAGGTTGGCTATATGAGTGCTTTAAGGGTGAAATATTTGTTAAGTAAATCCCAAAACTTGAAGTAACATTTGAGATATAATTACCTAGAGAAACTTGAATTTGAGGATTAACTAGAGGAGCTTGCATATGAGGCATATGGATAGGAGGATGGGGACTATACACAACCTTTTTCACATATTATTTTTGTTTATTTTTAAAGGACGTGTCATAAAATTTAGATTTTTGATTCCCCTTATTGATTTCTTGTTACCACTATCATGTTTTTTAGAATTAGTATGCATTTTAGTGGCCAAATGAACTATGTACAAGGAGTAAAAGAGAGGGAAAGTACATACAAGAAGAGAGAAACAATACTAATTGATGAGTCTCATGGGAGACTCATTATCACCGTGGCCTGTGTCAAATAAAGGTATTGTGATTGTGCATGCTATGTGAAAGGGAAAATATGGTCCCATAATCTATTGTACTTAGTGATGTATATATGAATTTGCCTATGTAGTGGTGTTAAGAATCTGTGGCTAGATGTGTGTGATCGAGAAGGAGTAGGGACAAGAGAGACCATTGATGTTTCCTTATGTCTAGGAATGATAGGGAAGGAATCAAAGTGAACCAAAGAGAAAAATGCATCTAAAGGAGACTTGTTAATTTAAGGTAGTACAATTGTTATCTTATGTAATGTATTCTCTATGTGATTAAAGATTTCCACATTAGATAAAGATAGCATGCTAAATAAATAATGAAACATGACAAGCATTTGAATTGATATGAAGCATCATGTATACATGTGTTTATGTCTTTTATATTATAAGAAGAATAATTACTTGGTGTTTGGAATTATAGAGAAGGAAACCAAGACAAGTAGGAAACTACTCATTATCGAACTCTTGATGAGTTGTTATTAGTTTCTATGAAATATCTAAAGGATGAAAATTTATCAAAAGATATCTAGACTATTTAATTGAATTTACAACATATTATCTCTGTCATAATGCAAAAGTGATACTTGATGAATCTTGTCAAGCATTTAAAGACGTAGATTTATGGCCATAAATTCAAGAGGAACACCTCCATGAATTATTGAATCATTGCATTAATTTCAACATTGACAAGTTCAAATTTGTTTGGGTTCAAACTCAATGCATAAAGTAATATGATTGTAACAACCTTGGAAACTTTTTAACCAAATACACATACTGTGTAAAACCATTAGACTCGTGTGTGTGTGTGTGTGTGTGTGTGTGTGTGTGTATACATAGATATATGTAATGAATTATTTTATAATTCATAGTCCTTAGTTAATAATTGTTTAACACTAAAAAACATGACAATAATATGAACATCAATGTTGATCAAAAGTGGGAAACCAAAATAAAAAATGTAATAAGATATTTAGGTGATAAAAAAGATATGATGTATCAAATAAATAACATTAAAACTCAAGTATTTTAGGATTCATTTATGATTGAATGAAATTATCGGTGCACCTATAAATTTTAATGTTTAACAATTTTTTTGTTTCATAGACATGCTAGGTGATGGAAATTTTTTATTTCAAGAAATTTATTAGGGTGTCAATTTTATAAAGGGAAATATATTTCCATTCAATAATGCACATGGAAAGTTATAAAATGATGTTACAAACATGTTGGTTTCATCTTAAGATCAAATGGAAGAGTTTAATATTGAATACTATGATGAATATGTGAATAAAAAAAGATCACCTAGAAGTTGGGATTGAGAATATGAAATTATTATGGCTACACTTGTCTTTAAAATGTCGTTTGCAAATTTTGAACATGGAACAAAGCCTCATTATGTTAAATTTGGTAGAGTTTATAGAAATGAGTTCAATGATTCACAAATTGATAACATTATTAGGATTTTTTTATGGAAAGAAAAGACATCATAATCTTTTAGATAAACACACTAAAGATACAAATAGGTCTAGAACCAATTTTTTAATCACTCCAATTTTTATTTTAATGGTCCAATTTATTTTGAAATAAAATCAGTGTCTATTTTTGGTTTTGTTGACTGATTTTTTTAAAATATTTGTTGATATATTATATATTTTAAATTATCAAGTTAATATTATATCAATAATTATCTAATATTAATATTTATTTGATATGAATATTATTTTATTATTATTAATATTAAAATTGATTAATATTATTTTATTAATAAATAATAACTAGTTTAGTTAAGTAATTATTAAATTTAAAAAATTTAGTATCATTTATTATTAAAATATTTAGTTAATTAGATATAATTTTACTGATCACCTATATATCATGATGGTAGGAAATCGACCAAGATTTACCTATATATAAAAATGACCCCATAAGTCATGGCACACATAATATCATTTTAGATATCAATATTCTAAAAACATATACACATCTAAAATATTACAAAATCATCTGTAAAGCAGTTCATAGATCCAAGTCTGCATACATAAAATTCAAAGTTTCATGGTGCCAAGTGTCAAAAATGAAAATAATACATTACATTCTATATTATTCATGATGTTGCATGTGTACACATATAAGTAGGAGAACTACATGCAATTTGAGCCCTCTTAAGAATGTTGAAATATAAGAAATCCCCATCCATTCAACAGTGACTGGTTGGTGCTCTCCAATGCAAAGGTTAACCCTTTTTAAAGGTCCCTTGTAGTCAAACATGGAAAATTATAGTTCAGACAAAGTAGAAATAAAATAGGTAGCAATGGATAGGATTAAAGGGTGATTTTACATCAAAAAACATTGCATACGTAGGTGAAGGTATCACTGAAGTTTCAGGCCCTAAAACATTCATGGACACTATGGGTAAACTAAGGACACCCTAATTCTACCATAAGGGCCAAAGTTTACCATAGGTGTCTAGGCAATGCCTCAAACCCTTATTTTCACCAGGAATATTGGTAACACTTTTATTATCATTTTTATATCTTAAGCCCACCACTATGTCTAAAAATAGATTAAAAGTTATTTTTTCATTCTTATTATGCTTTTTTAATTATAAATCAAGTAGTTGTAATATTTAAATATCAATTTCAATTTAGATTAATACATTTATTACCATATTTTATATAGTCTGATTAGTCCAAAGTTTTCTCCTATTTTATATTACCTAAATTTAAAATAAGTAAAACACCTATATGTTTTTCAATACTATCCAATTTTAGTTATATTGTCTTTTCCATTCCAATTTTCCAGCTACAAATTCAACATTTGCATTTTTTGAGAGATTCATTTTTATTTTCATTTTCAATAGATTCAATAAATGAAAACTTGGTCACCCACTCTAACCTATAATTACTTCCTAGGTCTTATATTATTTGCTTTTTATTTCTAGTATAAATTTATGTCCTTAGGATGTTTATGGTGGCACAATTTCTTTTATTGTTATAATTTCCACTTCTAGCATTCAATCTGGTATATTTCAGTGCTTGAAAAGTAGATTTGAATTCAAATACTTCAAGTGATGTATATTCTAGTTCATCCAATGGGATGTTTCCAAGTGGAGGAATTTCATTGTCATTATCATTAATAGTGTTAGTCATTATATTATCATTTAACTCATTCTGATTTTTTATTTTAAATGTTATCATCATACCCTAACAATGATGGCCATGGATCAATTGACACTTAATAAAAATAAGATGAAATACTTTGTGTCCTACAAGGTGTAGCACTTCTTTGGTTTCCAAAGGTTTCTTGGATACCTGCATTTTGATGTAAGGATTTTGATTTTTTTTTAAAAAGTTATTGTTACTATTAAAGCTTGATTTTCAAATCAACATTGCATATTTCTAAAATATGTGAATGGTTTTTAAAACATTTCATACATATATATATTAAAACATCGTTTTATTATAATAACATCACTTAAATGAAAAACCCTCAATCCTTTGTAGAAGCATTGTGGGTAGTGGAAAAGAATTACATGCATTGGAAAAGCATTGTGAGCATTAAATTACCTGATTTAAAAAAATAAAAATAAAAAAAGAAAAAAAAAAGAAACAAAACAACTAAAACCAAAGAAAATTAACCAATACACTGAGGATACCTCCCTCTACTAGTTAGTGATGCCTTCATTATGTTTTCCACAAATTTCCAAACACTTAGGATGTGTAACTATGGAAGGAAATTTATTTTAATTTAAATTTAAGAATAGTTTCATGGAATTGAAATAATATAGACATAAAAATAGAATAAATATTGCATGTTATATAATTAAAAAATTAAATTTTAAGTTGTTATTAAATAAGGTCATCGAAAGCATCCCCACAAGCTTAGGGACTTTTATTTAAATGATACCTTTATATTTAAGATTTTAAATTTTGATTAAAAACTAGATTATCTATTTATACATTGTTTCTATAATAATCATATGAATTTTTAACTCTTTTATACTAGAATATTTTAGATGAAAATTTATAAGAAATATATTTAAATAAATGATTCCAAAAAAATTATCAAAAAATTAGATTTTCAAATAAAAAGTATCATATGAATAAAAATTCATAAAGAGCTCTTGAGGTGGTGATGGAGACATTCAACACCTTTTCTCAAATATTAGTCAGGGTTTTTAAGATTGGAACCGCATTTTCCAATTTGATGTCTTTTCTAATTATATTTTTTAGGTTGGGGTATATTTTGTCTTATGTAACACATGGAAGGAATAAAATGCTAGAATTTTCAATTAAAGGGTTATTGACAATGTTTGGATTTGGCAACACACTCTTAATAATATCAAAAAATTGGTCTCACACTTGATGAGACACCTTACAATACCTTCCTAGCATGTGGTGCTTATTCTTTAGGCTCTACACATTGTTCCTTATCCCCCTTATTCCTAGATAGATTCTATTAACAAGGGTCATTCCATTATTCAAATCCCAAATTTCAAAAAAATCTATACATATGGTTCTTTGAGGGGAAATCTTGGTTATGCCAGAATTGGAGGCATTGGTAAGGATTTGGATAATTCTATTACTATATTTTTTCTATCAAAATTGATGTTACCACCAATAATTTAGTTAAAGGGCAAGCTATTGTGGAAGGTCTTAAGACTGGTTGGATAATAGGGTGGAAGAATGACCTGTTGGTTGCTGACTCCATGTTTTGGAATAAGCCACTTTTAAATCTTAGTTCTAACATCTCCAAGGATTGGAGAATTTGCAAAATTATATATAAACTTCAAAGGCTTCAAAATAAATTTAAAAGGGTTATTTATTTACGTACCCCTGAAGGTTTCAATAAATTTGTGGATGCACTTGCTAATTAGGATCTTGATAAATCTTAATTGAAAGGCTTTGGTCTTCCTCACTTATGGTGGTTGATAAAGCTAAGGAATTAGCTCTTATGCATGCTAGCTCTAGACAATGACAAAACTAATTGTTAGAGTCTTTATGAGGTTATCCTTTCCCCCTCAGTTGGATGCTATTATTTTTTTTCTTCTTGGCTGGCTATTAGCTTCCTTTTCATTGCTCTTTCTGGTAGTGAGTTGTGCTTCCAATTTTGGTCTTGATTGGAATCATTTTAGTTTTTATTTTTGACCACGGTTTTTGTATGATCCATAAGGTTTCAATCTTATTGGTTTTTTGGCCAATAAATACATGTGTCAATGATTGCTTATATTTTGTTTAGGCGTGCTTTTTGAACATCTTGAAGAGGATAGGCCAGGTGTGGGCCCTAGGTACTTTTGGTGGATAAAATGCCCTTACCTCCTTAGATTTTACCCAAATGAGGTGCAAGCAACACAAAAGAGATTACTTGAGTTCTTGATATAATTAGTGCATGTTGTGCAAGCAATAATAGAGCCAACTTATTTTTTATAAGAATGCATAAAAGACATTAATACTAGAAACAAAATTTAAGAATCGTGTTGTCATTATCTTTACATGTTGCAATTATAATAGTCAATAGTTGCCTATAGATGGGATAAACATATGATGTATTGTTAGTCAATTGTCTACTCTATTCTGAATTGCCAATGGATCATGTAAAACTATAAGTGGGGTTATAATTATGTGATGTCAAGGTTGTTCCATTTGAAAAGAAAGTTCATATTTATTGATTGTGAAATTAGCTGCAAGTATTTAATTGTAGTTGTTGGATTACCTTGCAAAACTCTAATTCATGACAACCATCAATGAATGTGATAAAAAACATATGCAAGATATATTAGAGTTGTGTATGCTTCTGTTACAACTAATTGTGTATCTAATTTTACTTTATTTTTTAGTTTATTTATATATTTTAAATTGTAAATATTTATATTGTTTTAATTAAACATCTTTCCATTATCTTCAAAATTTTAAATTTTTATTTTGCCATCAAAGAAACCCTACCCCATCGTCACTACATCATGGAGTCTTAGGTAACTAATAATATAAGATTATTTCATGTTAATCCAAAATTAGGTATTTTATTATTATTACATACAAATATAAAGGTTTATGTCGCATCTAGGTACCAATATGTCGTATCTATGTATGCTTATTAGTACCTCCAGGTACTATTGTTTTGGCCTAGCACAATTATTTCTTATTGACTACAGTTTGGAGAAGATCTGGTTACCACCTTTACAACTTTCATTATGGAGAAGATCTGGTTACAGGGTGCCTTGAGTTGCCATTGACTTCATAGATTTGAGCTTGGACCAAGAAGTAAACAGCATCGATACTGCAAATACAACCTTCCAGTTTTGTTATAGTAGTTAATAATACACACATATGTACAGATTCTTTGTCGTGACATGTTTCAATAGATAATGACTTTTAAATTTCGAGGACCGTTGTGTTTACTGTTTATTTAGGTCCGAGGAGAAATTTTTATATCTAATGTCATGTTGTGTTCATAGAATGGCTTAATTTGGCCGTAACATAACAGCAATGTCGGAGACAACCGGTTTCCAAATAGGTAGAGATAAAAATTATTCTATTCCTATTTTGTTCTTCATTTACTTTCTCTTGTCCGATGAGGGTTGTTTTTAACAAATATGTTATCTTCCAAAACACAGATTTGGCGTTTCCAGGTTTTGGGAATCATGTGGCTTGCACTGTTTTGGTAGGCACTTGTATTCTAACAATGAATCGATTGATTAAATTATCATGCAATTTATTTTTTCTATGTTGTTATGTGTACTGCAGAAAATGCTTTGAAAAATATGGATTTGCAGCTCACTCGCAGAATCACTGTAGAGTCAAAAGAACTGACTGTAAGCAGCACGCAGAGAGCTGCCCATGTTAAATAAAAGTCGACCAAAAAAATTCTCCCAAATTGAATAGCAAGCGAGCCAAAAACATTTCATCAAAAATCTGAGTGATAAGCTTAAGTCTCGGTTGTTGGCAACCACAAAAAATTGGTACTATCTTTGTGGTTGGCAACCCCAAAAAAATTGGTACCATCTTTGTCTGTCATCAGTCATGCACGATTGCAATTTGCACTTGTGTCGGGCTCTCCACTTAACTTACTAAAAAAGTCACCATACTAAAAATTAAAAATTGAAGAATTTTGATCCTCCTATTACAAGTACATGGCTTTTACTAAATATTCTTTTTAATGCACTGGTTACCCTTTGTTAATCCTTGGTAAGGCACCTAGTATTATTTGAGTAATTGCCTTCAAGAAAAACATAATATCTTGCTATTTTCACACAGGTGAAGGCCTGGAAGCCTATTGGGAATGTTGTGCATGAAAAGGAGGCTGTTTTCTTCTACGACTGCAGCTTTGCCTTCCTCCCTGTCTATGGCAATAGGGAGGTACACCTGCTGTCTTGCAGCACTTGTTTCATATATAAGTCAGTAGAAAGTGGAGATCAACAACATTGGATTCAACACACATTAAGGCTTGATCAACCTCTTGCAAATCATGCATAAAAAAATGAAATAAAACAGAGCTTGTATTTGACAATGAAAAAACAAGCTGTTAATTGTACTTCCATATGCATAAAATATATTTGTTTACCTTATAATTCATTTATGATCCGTCTCAAAACAAAAAAAAAAACCTCTCTTCAATGAAGGGTGAAGAAGCTCAGTCAAAACATCAGAGTTAATATCTTCCATGCAAGTTAGCTCAGAAAATTTAATAGAAATGATTAAGTGCAGAAAATTCCACTCCTTAACAACACAAGTTTTCAGTGAGAGACGGATATAGAAAAGTAGCCTGAAAAATGCACACATTCACACTTATTACCGTTAAAAATGTAATCAAAAGATAACGACATGGAAGGACAAATGTTGTTTAAAAGATTTCAAAAGCATTATCAGCTAATTTACTTAGCAACCCATTTCTTAGATTTATCAACTTTATCCAATAGGACAATCAGTTATTCCATGTGTCTATTGGAACCGAGTCTTTACACTGCTTATTTAGTATTTGGGTGCTAGCCAAAATATTTAAAGTAACTATCAACACACATTTGATTTTACATTTTCAGGGAATATGACATACATCTATCATATGTGGGCACTAGCCCTAAGTATTTTACATTTCTTATATATAAGACACGGTATTACCTAGATGAGTAATCAGTATTTGAGTGCAGGGAGTCTTAAAAATAACAACTAATTCTTAGGTATAAGATTTAGTATCGGTGCTGGCCATGGGTTTTTAAAAATAGTTATCCACTAATTCTACGCATTTCTTTTTTGAGATTTAAGATTTTTAGTTAATTTAACAGTGAAACTATTTTGACTATCTGTTTTTAGATTGAAAGCTCATATTACATATGGGTGCTGGCCATGAGTCTTCAAAATAAAGTATGAAGATACTTTTTGAATACCCATTTCTTAAATTTAAGATTATAAGTCAACATGAGAGTATGTCATTGTATATGGATACTGACTTAAGACATCTAGATTTCTAGAAAGTTAGTATCTTGCGACTGAAAAGGCACTGTTTGCCTTTGTAAACAGCATGACATTAGAATATTATTCATAAATTTGCTGAGAGAAAGAGGGACATGTTGGCTGGATGGCACAGATCAAGTGTGTACGCAGTCAATAGGCTCAGTTAAATAAAAATCCAAGTGCGAAAACTTAGGTTAGATTTGCAATTTCTTGTTTGATTTTTTTTTTTAATAATCTTGTTAATATTGATAAACCAATTAGGATATGTTTTATGCCAAAATTAAAATAAAAAATGAGGGTGTCCATTTGTGTTGAGAAAACAAGGGCTCAGAAGATTAGTAATTTACCTTGTTAGGAATGAACTCCAGTTAGAGAATCAACCTGGACAAAGAATGTTAATTCTCGCAATTGGTTGTGCATCCTACTCAAAACATAAACCCTCAGCTCCAAAATCTGGCATAATTGGAGCGAGGAAAATCGTTTGAATCGGAAACACTCACCACAGTTCCCCTACATATTATAAAACTATAAACTAAATTCCTTTTGACGAAAAAAAACTAAAACCTAGAATGACAAGCCCCCAAAGAATATTAATTCTCGCAATTGGTTGTGCATCATACTCAAAACATAAACCCTCAGCCCCAAAATCTGGCATAATTGAAACGAGAAAACTTGTTTGAATAGAAACACTCACCACAGTTCCCCTACATACTATAAAGCTGACGAAAAAAAACCAAAACCTGGAATGACAAGCCCCCAATACCAATTGACATTTGTCAAAGGAGACCACCTTCAAACCAGAGTTAACCAAAAAAAAGGGGGAAGCCGTGATTTCACTTTAGAAGGGCCGGTTCAGCAAGGAGGAGACGGAAGAGTGGTGCGCAGTAGGATAAAAATGTCCTCCAACGACATGCTGACATGATTTTGAAATTGATGCTGGTATGATCTCACAACATTGGTTCGCTGCAAATTTATTATAAAAACAAAACAATAAAATGCAATCTAAGTTAAACCCTAATACGAGCGCGGCAGAGGGGACGAAGGTTTTGGAGAATGTGTGGATCCGTAAGAAATTCAACACGCTAGAATAGGGGCCTCCAAAGAATAAAAAATAAAATAAAACATTCATCAAGGCAAAAAAACATACCGCAGTAAAGTGCTCTGTTCACTTATCAGCGTCCCTCATAGTTTCTTTTACCTCTCGTCCAAATGCGAAAAGCCATCCAAATGTAAAATAAAATCAAAGTTGGTAACATAACAAGTGGATGATCAAGTGGAATATTTATTTGAATGCTTGTTCTAATGATAATAAAGATATAAAAGCTTTTGTCATAGATAAATTTTGCAAGTCTATGTGGGGCGGTATTCTAAGGAGAAAGAGGAATTATTGCCTTGAAGTGTTCAAGTCCACATGTGATCATCAACAAAAATATTACATTGAGGTGAATATCTCTTGGAGAGCTAAGATTTCGATTGCTTAGTTTAGAACTAATTCCCATCAACGTCGATGCAAAACGGGAAGGTGGAAAAAGCCTTAAAAAACATGGGAAGAGAGAATATGTAAATTTTGCAATGTGGAGGCAGTTGAATCTGAAAAGCACTTTATTTTAGATTGCGATGCTTACACAGACATCAGGGTAACATATGCAGACTTCTTGAAAACTTCTTAGCATGGTTTGTTTATAGAGGGGTCTTTGGAGAAAGTTGGAGAGGTCATTCTATCTTTGAATAAAAGAAGAAATACAAGGCGAAAGCAAATATGACTGGGTTGGTTGTCTCATAGGCTATTTATTTAGCCTCATGGATGTTAAAAATCTTCTTCTTCTTTTATATTATATAAACTTTTCAATCAATTAATAGTCAAAAAATAATATTTATTTATGAAAAAAATTATATATTTCAAAGCCCATAAAACAAAATAATAATATTTGATTAATTGAGAAACCTAAATTTAATTACGAGTTAAAGTAAAATAATTAGGAGAAAAGTCTTAATAGTTGTGCATGTTTCAATTACCGAATATGACTTTTGTTAACATGTGTTCTATTGATGGAACATAATGGTGAGTAAAAATATTAAAGTGCACCGGAAGTTGAACATGTAATATCTAATACTTGTTCAACATTTATTCTATAAAATTAGAAGTAACCAATCACATTTTGACAAGTAAGACTCAAGTATTGATATTCTAATACATAGCGATTGGTACTCCAAAAGTTAAGATTTGATCATAGGTTTAAAAAATGTATTTTATGACCTCTCGTGATAAAATCTGTTATATCGTAAAATGTATAATATATTAAACCTTGAAACCTTAATTATAAATAGTTAAGACGATATGTTAAAATGGGTAAAAATTTCATAATCTAATGTGATGTTATGGCACCTTAATTCGTTGAGCTACTAAGACCTTTCCCCTATATAAAAACTAATAACTATTAATCTTAAATGAAAGATATTTATGATGGATATATATAATAATGTTAGTCTACATTAATTTATTAAGTTAAGCATGTTGGAATTTATTTTACTCTTTTATAAAATTATAATTAATTTTATGATAATTTTAATATATATTTAATAAAATTTAAATTAATAAAAAATATAAAGAGACTTTCTAAAATAAATATATTATAAAACAAATAACATTAAAAATAAGCCCCAAAAAAAAATAATAATAAAAAATAAAAAATAAAAAAATTATATAGCAGTGCGTTAAGTGAACACGAACTCTTTATGTGAAAAAAAACTAAACTATTAAATAATAAATACCGATACTATATAATGTACAGGCAACTTCAAGACCTCTGGCGCAAATAGCGAACCTTCAAAAGATGATCTCTATCCCTTACTTAGTCATCATCCCACATAATTAAAAGTATTTTTCGCTTCCCAATGGTTCAGGCATTGTCGACATCTGAATTAGTGCAGCGGTTACTTCCTCTGATGTACTCTCAACTACATGACCAGGAAAAGTGTGACTTCGGTGCTTGTATCTGCTTTGTGATGCTTCTATTGAAGTGCTTGTCTGCTCAGACATTTTGTCTTTGGAGCTTACACTTTGATGTGATCTTGTCTTTTTTGTGCCACCCTTTATCCAAATAAGTTCCTCCACCGCCTCTTTCATCGAGGGTCTCCTCTTCCTTTCCAGTTGAAGACATTCCCTGGCTAACAGCGCCATATCTTCCATTGGTTGCCGGTTTTCCTCCTTGAATACTTTGCTATCTAATATTTCTATCAACCGGTCATTGTTGATTCTAGAAAGAAAAAGACTAGATAAAATCCACTCGTCATTGGCCCTTTGTACAGACATGGGTTCTAGACCAGTTAGAAGCTCAACCAGGACTACACCAAAACTGTATACATCGCTTTTGTCGGTGAGCTGATACGTTTGGAAGTACTCAGGATCCAAGTAACCCCTTGTGCCTATGATATTAGTGGTCAGATGTGTTTTATCGGTAGTAGAGATTAGACGAGAAATCCCAAAGTCAGCAACTTTTGGAGAGAAACTGTAGTCCAAAAGAATGTTAGAAGATTTTACATCCGGGTGGAAAATGGGCTGAGATGCTCCAGAATGCAGATATGTCAAAGCCTCCCCTGTCTCTATTGCAATCAGTAGACGTGATGCCCAAGGCAAATAGCTCTCACTGGAATGTAAATGTTCAAACAGTGTTCCATTTGGAACGAAGTCAGATACCAACAACGGAAATGGAGTTTGGAGGCAACATCCAAACAATTTCACGATGTTTCTGTGATTACTTTGGGAGAGAATTGTAACTTCGTTAATAAACTCATGGTCATTCTGTAGATTTATAACTTGCTTGGACGTTTTAAGGGCCACAATAGTACCATCTAAGAGCGTGCCTTTGTACACGGTGCCAAAGCCACCACTTCCCAACTCCATGTCATTTGAATAATTTTTACAAGCTCTTTCTAGTTCCTTGGCAGAAAACATTCTCAAGGTTTTTCTTCCGACTCTGGAAACAATGTATTGCTGCAACTGCTGAAAATACTTGGCCTCCACAAGTTTCAAGTGACGTTTCTTCAGCCACCAAATCAAAACAGACGCTGCCAAAGAGACTACCACAAATGAAGAGACCGACCCTGCATATTTCAACGAACATTAAGTATACTTTTTCTTAGCTATACATGTTTTCAGTAACTTTTTGTGAGACGGTTAAACAATAAACTCGAAGGTAATACATTTTTTTACCTATGATTGCAGGGGTGACAACATGCTTTGAGTTTGTGGACTGCAGGCATTGTAAGCCATCTCCTTTATAACCCTTTGCACAAGAACATTTGTAAGAACCAGGAATATTATAACATACACCCCCTTCGAAGGTTCAATGCATCGATTCGACTCTCCACGGATGCATTCGTCCACATCTGTACATCCACATCATTATCAAAAGATTAGGAGTCTTGAGAGCCTAAAGAGGGATGATATTAAAAGCAAACACAGGTGTTCTAGTTTACAAAAGTGTTTACCTGTGCAAGAAGTGCCATTTGAGTAACCAGATCCTTCATATCCAGGAAGACATTTGCAGACATGCCCCTTCCCTGTCGGGGAATCTATGCATTCTGCATTGGTGTCACAAGAGTAAATGGCCGTTGATTTAGCTATAGAGCAATTCTGAACGCCGATACCCCAGTTAACGCGGAGGCCATAATAAGCCTTCCTTCCATTTCCCCCAAAAAGGTCTGTGTTGTCATCGACTATCTTGAAGGTAGACGAGTCAAATACGGTCGAGAAGCCACAACGTGTTTTGTTTTTATAACCAAACAAACCTCCGCCAGTGAAATTTATCGACTTCCAATTATCTGGAAGGACAATTTCACAACAGCCATAATTACAACAATCAGGTATACATTTCACCTGACCATACTCCCCATATGAGTAAGTAGGACCGTGTGTTTGCTTTGTGAAAATGGCAGAAAAAATGTGTTGAATTTCTTCTGATTCTCTCCTTAACCTAACCTTTAAATGTAGAAACACATAAATGTGTGCATGAGAAAACATGACATTTTGTCACAAAGGACTTGTAAACAAATTGAACACTTTCAGATTGTTTTAAAAGAGGTCAAGAATACTTTTGGACTATTCTAAAAAAGGTTAAGATAGAAGACCTATGAAATAAACACTGAAATGCACTGCAAGATAACTTGGTGGAATTTGAGGTCAAAAAATAATAAATCTAAAGTGTTCATGATAAAATATAGATGATGTAAGACTATGAAGGGTCCATTGTGAAGGGAAAGCATACCAATAAGATCCTAGAGTAAGAAAATGAACCAAATTTACTAAAGCATGACAAAGACAATGAAAACACATTACTTGTACTAAAATTAGGTGTCTATAATAATAATTATGTTAACTTTTCTATCCTCTTGTAAAATAGTAGTTTTTAGTTATTTGAATGGCAAGACAAATGATTGGATATTTGGTAGGTTATATATATTGAATGGGTGTAAGAGGTTATGATTATATTACATTGGTACATGAACGAGTAGGTATTTGAATTTTGGGTGCAATTTTTCAAGGTTATATGAACAACTTCTTTACATGATCTTTATGTAACATCTGATAGAGTTAAGAAGGCTCTTCAACCAAGAACTTATCCATTATCACAACCATGAATTTAATGCATTGCATACAAATAATAAACTATATATTATCCACTCTATGTCAAATACTTTACAATAGAGATGTACAAATAGGTAAAATATGAGAGAATCCTAACCATCCCATGCATATTGGATTAACTTCCCCAATATAAGTGGAAGTCATAATCCCATCATCCTCATAAATGTGGGATAATCATCTCCAATGAAATAACACCTAAGTAAGCTAAGAGTAGGAAAGTAATATCCTATATCAACACCCCCTTTAAACGTAACTTAGGTGGGTACAATAAATTATGCAGTGTTAAACCGCGCCAATCCATCTTGCTAGAGTATATGGATGTCAAATCATTGTAACCACCAAATGAAATTAGGAATGGTGTTGAATACGAGGATCACTAAATATGAATATTACAATCCATAATACTAGGTAGAATGATGAATTTGAGGAATTATTTCTTGACACCCTCCAACAAGTTGGTGATATGTGAGCACAAAGACTGGTGGGGCTGCCACATTAGTGTCACTAGTGGGGATACCACAATAGTGTTACTATAAGAATCATCATGAAGGCCATGGAGACAAGTAAAAAAATTTCATATAGGTTCTAAAAAATAAAGTGTCTGAATAAGATACTCATGTACAAAGGAGGAATCTAGAAAACCACTCAAAAAATGTAATATATATATATATATATATCATAAAGTGGATAAAAGAGAGAAAATCCATAGGAAAAACTCCCACGCCCCCCCCCCCCCCCAAAAAAAAAAAAGAAAGAAAAGAAGAAGAGAGAGATAGAAAGCTTCCTAAAGATGATGATGAAGTAGTCCACACTCCAAGTACTCAAAAGTCATAAATGAACTCAATATGCATGAGTGGTCTAAATCCACTACTTGATCACAAAAATAACTGACACTAGGTTTCACCAGAATATCTTCAATCAAGAAGACTACCAATGGTGATGAAAGTGTAAAATAGTACTACATATGTAAGGGATGCTTAATGCCTACGAAGCAGAATCTACACCACATCCCCCCCATACTACAAACTGGGTGGAGTGATGACAAAAAAACTTTATGTACACCCCCCATAATGGATGGAGTAGATGAAAAAAGTCTTCACGAGTGGTCTGAATCCACTACTCAAACACCAAACAAGCTGACATTGTATGCATAAGAATATCCCCATATCTATTGAAATATACTGTCGAACTATCGAAGAAGATAAGATGACATTGAGATTCCCCAGAATATCTATACTTTAAGATGTGGGAGACTATCAAATATCATAAAAGTGGGGTTAAAAATACAAATAAGGTCTCTAAAAGAGAATGGCTCTTGTGACGATGGAAGAGACAAGCAACTGAAGAACTGAAAAGTTGCCCAAAATAGAGAACACAAACACATGAAGGTATACAAGGGTGAATCCAAAAACCCATCATGGTAATTTATAAATCAATATGAGTAAAATATATCCCATACATAAAAAAACACCAAATAGAAACAAGGAAGACATTGGGCTTCACTAGAATAGCTCCAAACAAGGAGACTGTTGACTTGTCAAAGAAGTTATCACCAATCATGAGAGATGCTCTAAAAATAAGGGATCATAAAAGTGTCTTATAGAAGAAGTTAAGGTGCTAAAAAAGGGGCCTTAATGGAGACATGACATAAACTACAAGTGTGTCAAAGTAACAATGCATAAACTAGAATAGAGAATTTTATGGACTGATGAAAGAGTGCGGAAAATGGTAAAAAAAACTATCATATATGCCAAAACACACTTAAAATTATCAACTACAAAACATGACAACCTAAAAAACATATGCAAAAGATGTTAGACTCAGTCAAAAATGCATCTAAGATAGTGCAAAGTGCAAGAATGGTATAAGCAATACAATGTGGGCCAAGAAAGAGTAATGTGGGTCAAAGATCATGCAAATAAGACATTGGTCACAGTAAAAAATGCATCTAAAATTGTAATGAGAGAAAATCCCCCATGGTTATTTTATAGCCCCCCTCAAATTTGGCACTTTACAAATTAGTGCATTTTATAAAATAAATGACACTAATAGATCAGGAATTAAAAAACATACACTTCTAAAAAAATAACACTCAATTTTGAGTTACTAATCAAAAGATATAGTTTTTACAAGGTTATCCCATCATAAATGGGTCAAAAAAAAAATTCACCAAAAAATAATAAATGCTTGGAGAAAATTAAATTATTTCTACCAGATTTAGAAAAAGTGGATTTGAAAGAAATTTGCAGCAAAGGAAAAGAACAATCTTCCACATAGATCAATATTTCACACTAATTTTTTATTTTAAATACAATATCTAATTTTTTTCTTTGATTGCGCATAAAAAAACACAAAAAAATAAAATCACATGGTCAACTTCATATCTTCATATCTCCTTAGATATTGATCAAAATCTTTATTATGACCACTTTATGGAAACCTCTCAAAGTCCTCTTTCCAGTAGTGATAGAATGTTTTAAATTAGACACCTATGTGAAGATAAAACTAATAACTTATCTAAGGAGTAAACAAATAATGCAAAAAATGACAAGTGGAGACCACTCTGACACCATGATAGAGTTAATAAGACTCTTCAAACAAAATATCTCGATGAATCTATTATCACATCCATGAATCTATTACATTTCACATAAAGAATAAACTATCTATTATCCACTTTATTCGATGACAAATAGTTTACAATAGAGATGTATAAATAGGAAGAAGATAAGAGAATCCTAACCATCCCATGCATGTGGGACTAACTTCCTAAATATAGGTGGAAGTAAGACATAAACCCATCATCCTCATGAATGTGGGATAAAACATCTCTAATAAAATAACACCTAGGTAAGCTAAAGAGTATGAAAGTAACATCCTACACCAACAACACCTTGTTTTCAACTTTTGTTGAAGGTTTATAGGTACTGACTTTGACAATGATCAATTTATTATCATGGGCAAATTTTATGTTCTCATGTAGTGTTGACATAATTACTTTCATTTTATTAATCCCCCATTGTCTAACCTATGCAACATATGTCCCATCTTGTAATATATTTAATCAAACTAAAATAGTCTTACTACTCACTTTGATATTTAATGTAATTCATCCACATGTTTTACTGGTTATGCCATCATATCCTTTAATAATGTTAGTTTTATCAGCTAAATTCATCTGCATGTATCCAAGACAGTAAAAAAAATCATTGTGCACACATTTTTACTTCAACCATTATCAATCAAAATCCTATTTGTTAGCCTTGAATTTGTATATATGAAATATTGAATGAAGAGTGGTCCATTATTAGAATAATCCTTTAAAATGTAATGATCATAGAATTAGAGGAGGCTCATTATGCATGCCATTGAACACACCTACAAATCTATCAATTAGATGATCATTATAATATTGTGATGGTTTGTTTTGAGCTATCATATGAACATTGTCTTGGTCTTTAGATTGATTATCCTTATTTAGAATGGAATTGGTAAAGATTTTTAAGTGTTTATTTTATTATGTGATTGATTCATTCAAACTAGTATTTTGACCTTCTAATTGGATTTGACTATTTTCAATTAGGTCTTGGATCTTATGTTTCAAAGTAATACATATGTTTGTATAATTTCTAAGACTCTAAGATAATCACAATATACATTAGCACCATATTTCTTAGGAAAGGGCTTTGATGTGTCAATCTCTTTCTTAGAAGGTATCTTAGCAATCATATTACATTCAAGCAATCATTTTTGCATATTTTGAGGAATTTTAGTTAATCATATAAATTATTTGCATTCACTTTGTTATGATAATACTAACTATAGATGGTTGGTCTATTACATTTACTATATTCTTGGCATCATTATTAGGTTGGAAAGTATTATCACTATTTTTTATGTGGAGGATGCAAATATGTTTAATAAATTACATCAACCACATAAGAGTATAGGGGGTAAGATAGGTCTGATATAAATACAATAAAATATTAAATAAATACAAAAATTTCTAATTTAATAGAAGGATAATTATTTTACCTTATTTTTTATTAATCAATTCATATGTTGTACTAATAGATTTAAAAATTGAAAGAGATTAGAATGTTAAATATTTACAATAATTAACAATTTTAATTTTGGAAATTGATAAATATGGAAAATTACTATTTTTATAAAACACTAATAATAAATACAGTTGGCTTAAATATTAATTTATCATGACTATTGCTAATGTTTGACACTAAAAACTAGCTAAATATAATATTGTGACTATGCGTGATCAGTAGTAAAATCTAAAACTATTCTTCGACAGTTCTGCATTCCCTAGACAATGACACAAGTTGGTCATGTATGTTGACTTTAGACATGTCCTAATTTATTTTTAATGATGAATGACAATGAAAAAAAATAAAACTAGAATTGTTACAATGCAAGGCTAGAAATATAATTTGATAATATTTTAAGACAATACCACACTCTGAAGACAAAAGTACTTACTGCTTATATCCTTTGGCTATGGACTTTTTGTGTTGACTGTGACAAAAATCAAATTACTCACCTCCTATACCTACATTTTTTGATCATTCTAATATGGATGAATTCATATTATTCCACACAGATATCATTATTTTCTTCTTTTTTACTTTGAAACCCTAGAGTTCTTTGTGAGAGATAGAAACTTACAAAAATGAGAGGAGTAGTGTAATGGGTTCGGTTGACCCAATTCAACTCCTTGATGATTGAATGTTCCTTACATTTTTATATAATCTTAATATTCAATTCAAGTCCATGTAGTTTTCCCATCTAGAGTGATTGTGTAATTGTGATCTTTGACTATATGTATACAACTATAAATATGGATTTGATACTTGAAAATGATAGCTCTTGACTTGATTTAAAATGCTTCAAACTTGATTTGAGACTGTTCCTAGTGATTGATATTGAATTTTAGAACAATAGGAAAAAAATTCTCAGTGTGTAATAGTGTAAAATATAGATGTTCAATAAATAATCAAGTCCTTTGAAATGAGGTTTTAATTTGCTTATATAGTGAAATATTTTCACAATTTTCTTTATCCAACCTTATAAAACATGCGAAAAGGCCCAAATAATATTTCAAAATTTTGAAACTATCTATTATTTGGTGTGGGATATGGCCTCTCTAGGTGAATAGGTCCATGGTAGTAGACCTATCTACCTAACACGGACATATCCCAAAAAATCAAGGATAGTTGTCTCGAGTTGGAGACATTTTGAGTGGTAGCATAAAGTAGTTTGAGAATTTGACTTGGAAAGTTCTATGTAGTAATAACAACAAACAAAGGGTCAATCCCACATATAGATAAATAGCTTGAAGGAATAGAGAATAAGATTCATGTATTTGGGCTACATTTGACCCTTTTTTATTCTAGTAATGAAATTTCTAGAGTAAAGGAGAAATGATTAAACTTGAGTGCATACAACACACTTTTTATTTGAGAGGATACTCTAACTTTACAAGGTACTCAAATTTAGCAAACCCTGCAACAACACATGAAGTAGTCATTTGCCCATATTTGAAATTTTGAAAATTGATAAATTGAGAGGAGAGCAAAGAAGAAGTATTCATTTATGGAGATGAAATCATATTGGCTTGTAACCAATAAATATGATGGAGAATTGTGCCCCTTTATTGAAGCATGTGAATAATTTGAACCATTAAAAAATTGAAAGTGATTGAGTCTCAATTTTGAATAAATAATCAAGCCATTGAACTAGAAAGATGTATATTATAACACAAATGAATGGTGAAAGTACCAAATTTAATCATCTAAAGAAGGTGGAACCATGATGGGTTTTCTAAAAATGATGCCAAGGTCATTGAGTATTAATAGACTCGAACATACACCACCCATAATAGAAGATGGAACCACACAATGAGTTTGATAGAAGTGATTCCAAGGTCATTGAGTGTCACTACACTTTAACATGCATTACCCATAATAGATCAAATCATACCATTGTAGATAGATTTAAATTCTATTTTCATGATCGAAAGAGAATGAAGGATATTCATGTCCCCATCATGAGCTCAGTGCCCAATGAAATGCATTTTAATCTTTGAAACCGTAACTTTGAATTATAAAAATGTGCGTAAAAAAGTATCATGTCTTTGAAACTATAACTTTGAACTTTGAAAATGTGCAAAAATAAGCATCATGCATTTGAAATTGTAATTTTAAAATTTTAAAATGTGCATGGATAAGTATAATGCCTTTTAAACTTTGAAAATGTATATCTAAACATAAACAAGTATTGTGCCCTATAAATATATTCCAAATGATATTGAATGACATGCATCTATATTCTCATTTATAATTTTATTTGAAACATATAACTTTGATCTTGTAACTATTTTGCATATGTATTCAAGTGTATGATTTTATACTTGATTTTTTGAAAAGTGAGTGCATATGAATGTCATATGCCCCCATTATATGTATCAATGTGCCAATATATGTTGTGTGTTTGAATTATGAATTACTTTAAATATTTGAAAACATACACTATGTTATAGGATGTGATCTTTGAAATACTTTGAATATTTTAAATCCTTATTTTAAATCTTTGAAATCTATATTTTGAATATTTGAAACTTGTAATTTGTCACAAATATTTTTTTTGTATATTCATGGATGTTTGGATATCTAAGACAGTCCCTCATCATGCATCTATTTTGAAATGAGGGATGTATCCCCCTATGATGCCTTTGTTTTGAGATGAGGGATGTAGCCTATAAGTCACTTATATCAAAAGAAGAGTTAATTATATCATGTGATAAAGATATAGCCATGTAAATCATGTCATAATGTGGAGAGTATGTTATCATAGTAATGTATTTGTCAATTAAGCATGTATGTAACACAATTGAGTGCAAGACATGCATGTATCATGTCTAAATAGATATAGAAATTAGGCATACAATAAAATAACCATCTTTGAAGAAGACTACGAAGTAAAATTGCATCATATGTATCATGTCACCACTAATCAAGATCAAAAAACACAACACACAATGTCACACATAAGGCCAAAGATTGCATACAAGGGACATTTCAAATTTCATATATACAAAGAAACATCACACACATAGGGCTAAGGGCCATGAGCAATGGACATGTTAAAATGTCACACAAGTAAATATTGCATACATAAGGCCAAGGGACACAAGCAATGATATTTTTCAAATGTCACATAATAAAATAGGGTCAAGGGCCTCAAGTAATTGGACATGTTTAAATTTTACACATACCACACATAATAAGCAAGCAATGTCAATCCTATTATTGATGGGTCGTTCGACACACCAAATCAAGGTGTAAATGGTAACCCATCAAGACTCTCTTAAAAAGAGGACTATAGTGTCTCCCTAGGGTATGTTATTATTGAGTCATGATGTAATGGATGACCTAATTGGTCTATGCTGAACAACTCCAATTCAAGGGGTCTATTGGTTTGGAATGCTATAAACTAGTTTCAGTGTTGTTTTGGTCTTTTGATGGATTTAGAGGGAATGTGAGTTTATTTGTCAGTCATGCAAGTTTTAATTAAATGAGAGTGTGGATGATTTAAATATTTTTTCACTCATTACATATGTATTCAAAAGTGAATGTATGATAATGGAATATATCTTACAATTGAGATAAAATAATAACAATAGATTGCATTTACCTACACTAACCCTAGCTAATAGAGACATAAAAAATGATAAAAGAGAAGGGAAAAAGGAAAAAAAAACTCATCAAAATGTAATTAAATGGAACCTATTTGAACGAATGAAAGCCATAAACTAATCCCTGTCTGGCCAACATTCACACAACCATAAATGGGAACTAGTGCCAAAGTCTGAAGAACAGAAAGTAAGAAGAAGAATAGCACCACCACTATATCATATGCATATGAAATGAAATAACCACTTCACAACTTATATTAATAATAATATATTCTTGTATAACATAAACTCAAGTTTACATTCACCATTCGATTAAAATTTTGACAGTCTAACACTAGGGAATAAGAGAGGGAGAGAGAAATAAATAAATATGATTGGTCCACAATGTCTCCAATGGAGGAAAAATGAGCCAACCCTTAGAATGACACTCATTTGGAAATATATAATGAACTTGGTCCATGGAGGGAAAGGATTTTCCCTTTAGAAATTTTCCTTTGACTTTTGTTTCTCGCCACTTTTCACCAATTAACACTTTAAGCTTACAAAAAGACAAAAATGAATTAAAATATTACAATTAAAAGGTTCCAAAACAAAATAACACTAAAATGCAAATAAACTTACAATACATCCTAAATTTGCATTATCCATCAAGGAATAAATTCTACACTTGCTCGATGTGGGTTTTATTTAACCAATAGTATATCTAGAGTGGGTGTCTAAAATTGTACCGATAGTAAAGCCTAATGGGATTATTCTATGTTGTTCAAACTTTAAAGATTTAAATAAGGCTTATCCTAAAGATGATTTTCCACTACCCAACATTTATATGATCGTGTCCTCCACCACATGATATGATATGTTATCATTTATAGATGGATTTGTTGATTATAATAAAATTAGAATTGTTGATGAAGATCAAGAGAAAACATCATTTATTGCACCATGGGGTACCTTATTATATAGTGATGCCTTTTAAATTAAAAAAATGTTGGGGATACATTTGAACAAGCCATGATGCATATTTTTCATGATATTATTCACAAGGCAATATAAGATTATGTGGATAATTTACTTGAAAAATCAAAATGGAGACAAGATCATGCCATAGATTTATCATAGATATTTGAGCAACTATGACATTATAATGTACATCTAAATCCAAAAAAGCGTGTTTTTGGAGTAACATTAGGCAAATTGTTGTGTTTTATTGTTTCACAATGAGGTATTTAAATTGATCCTAAAAAGGCCAAAGCTATTATTGATATGACTCAACCATAGGGATTGAAGCAACTCCAATATTTATAAGGTAAGATTCAAGCAATATGTTACTTTATAGCTCAACTAGTAGATAATACAAAGTGTTTTACAAGATTACTCAAAAAAGATATAAAATTTGAATGAGACATCAAATGTTAGGAGAGTTTTGAGGCACTTAAACAATATTTTTTGAATGTTCCCATTTTCATGCCTCCAATACCATATTGAGCACTCTTATTATATATCTAAATGATACAAACCATGCTCTAGGCACCTTGTTAACATAGTATGATGATGATCATAGAGAATGAGTAATATATTGTATTCATTTCATACTTTTTTATTATGATCAAAATTACACTAAAATGAAAAAACTATATTTGACTCTTATTTTATCTACACATAAAATTTGACACTACATTATTAGTAATGAGACCCAAGTTATTACTAGCGCTGATCCATTAAAGTTTCTCATGTCAAAACCTCATCTGTCAAGATGTATAAAAAAATGGGTAATGTTACTCATTTAGTTTTATTTGAATATTATATCTCATAAATCCATAAAAGGCCAAGTTATCACATATCAATTGGTTGCAACCCCATTATAGGATACAACACCCTTCAATGATACTTTTAGGGATGATTTCACTGCATGTAACACTACTGAGGATACATGGGTATTTTTTTTCTATTGTTCTAAATCTCCATTAGGCATTAGTGTAGGAAATTTTATGATTCCTCGATTAGGCTTGTAGAAGCTCATCAAGAAATTTTCTAAGTTGCTAGACCTAATCAAGATTTGAACCCCCAATTAGGTCTTCGAGGTCAAAAATTTCACTTCATAGTTGTAATTGGATTTATTTTTATGCTTTGGTTTTCTTGTATTTTTTCTAAGTCATGTAGACCTAATTAGACTTTAAATTATGATTAGGTCTAGGTGGGGGTCATTTTTCATTCAGTAGTTCTAATTGGTTTTGTGAACCCCAATTATGTCTTTCCATCATGAGTGGGGTAGTTTTAGTTGTAATCAGGTTTATTTCCCTGACTGGGTTTGCAAGTTTATTTTGTTGGAAATATAATGTTAATTGGTGGCCTAAAATGAGCTTAACACAATGTTAATAAGGACCCAATCCTTGACTAGGTCATTGGGACTTGGGGCCCCAAATCTTAGTGCTAATCAGGCCATAGATCCTAACTAGGTTTGTAGGTCCATCGCCATCCTTTGATAGTGCCATCCGAGATTTGAATCCCAATTAACATGGGGGCTCATTAGGCTAAATTATGATAGTGTTAATTAGGGATATAAGACTCAATTAGGTCTTGGGCCCCCCGACCAACTAAAAGCAATGCTAATCAGGAATTGATACATTGATTAAGTCTACAACGTGTATTCAAAGTGCCTCTATTTCTATTCAGGGTTTTGAACCCTAATTAGAATTGATTTTTTTTTTTGAAAAGTGCATTTTAAACTTACATGTGACTCCTAAAATCTTGATTAGTCTTGGGAGGCAATTTTTTACCTCGAGTTAGGTTTTTTATGATATTTTGAGCCTCAGTTGTAGTTTCTAAATCATTTACATCATCAAAATTCTTGTTCTAGCCAATAAACTTTAAACATGCATGTCAAGTGAAAGGGATGGTTTACGTATCATGAATTCACAGTCTTCAAAGAAAAATGTTGTAATAAAGGTCATTGGGCATAACTTGACATATTGGATCAATAGTTCTAGGAACGAATGTGAGATTCAAGGTTATCTACCCCAATACCTTATGAGGAATATTATCAAAACCTCTAATATCCATATATAAATAATCCAAACTTTCAACATTTATATTGAGTAGTTTAAGAAAATAAATATTTGAAATAGTTGATACCAAAACATTGTTGACTAAGGCGTACTTAACACGCATGTCATCAATAAGTTAAATATGTAAATGTAAATATTGATTAATAATATGTTGTGGTAGAAAAATATTAATTTTTGAAAGATATAACCTCTTTTGTACATCATAATGTATTAATGATAGATGCGACATTATTTGGTTCAACATTGCATGGAATAATAGTGTCACATAATGCTACATACAAGACATCCTTATACATATTTGCAAGTTTGAGTAACTCCAAAATGGAGATATTAACTATTCTATTATTAAGTTGATCGATAAGATTATATCCTTAAGTACTTTCATCCTACCACACATGATGGGGCTTTAATCCTCTTCTAGTGATAATAACATGGACTACATGATCTACTATAAACTAAGGGTGAATAGTAGAGGTGGGATGATATCTGAGGGAATTTAGAGGTTTAGGGTAAGGATGAATGAATGGAACCAATTATGACCTTTGACATCTAGTAGTGATAGGTGGAAACTCAAACTAAACCATGAAACAATAAGCATCATAGAACTAGTCATTATTATGCTCTTCGTCCATATTTTATTTTTACTTTTCCATCAAATTGTGAATACATATATTTATCTATAGATTAAAGATTATACATAGTATCCTGCAAGCAACATGTAAGGAATACTTAGAAATGTTGAACTAAGAAAAGGTAAATAGATTCAATCATTAAGATCCCTTTACATATTTTAAGATAAAATTAAAATCTGAAACCCTAAGAAAAATTATAAACAAGATAGAAAGAAACCCTAAAAACATGAATGTTTAGGGTTTTACAATATTTGACAATAAAGGGGCTCACCAATATGTTCTATCAAAATTTTGACATTAAGTGAATTAATCAAATTAAGACAAATAATTGAGTAAATTAGAATGCAATATATACATAATTATCACACATGACTAATTTGTATCTTACTATTTTTAGAAATGTGCCAAAAGGGAAAAGTACTAAAGACAAATAACTTAGATGGAACTCAGATTTGAGGACTACAATAAAGACTATGTAATCAGCTATGGGACAATGTGGGATCACTATAAATTAGGAACAGGGCTCTACTTTTTTCTAGGATAAGGTCATGATATTTAGTTATGGTCAGCATGTGCTAGTGTTTTTAGGGTGCACCAACATCCATTAGTGTTATTTCCCTATGTGAAAGTTTTAATGGGTGTGCCTTCACTTGTAGATCCCATGTGTGTATGCAGATGTATTTGATTCATTATAAGAGTTCTTGTATGCTTTATTATTCACCAAAACCCTAACTCAATGATAAGAGGGAAAAATAATGTAAAATTTAGACAACATGCAAAGGGATGGTGTTATGCTTGAACCTAACACCCTGTGTGTTGAGCATTACCTACATACTAATACTCTTAAGAAGGATCAAATTCCATGTATTTCTCTCATGATACCATGGTTTGTGTGAAATACTAAATGTTGGTGTAATCCTAGTGTAATTATGTGCTTGAATAATGAATTGTGACCTTTCTAGTGTAATTAGACCTATCTCTAAGCTTTTGGGGCATTTAAAACTCAGAATTGGGAAGCATAGATATTTTCATCTCAATGTACAGTTAGAATAATTTTGGTGTTTGTCATATAAAACCATCCTAGTGAAAAAATGAATATAAAATGTGTTTATATAGGTCATCATTTTGGAGTTTAATATAATTTGGCTTTTGAAACATGTGGACGACCTACTGGGGTGAATTTTAATTTGAGAAACTAGTCATTCTTTGGCAAGAGGATGAAACCAATAGATTTAGACACTATTGGCCAACAGGGTTGTCTAAAAAGCATGGTTTCATCTGAAGAGAAAATACAACCATATTGGAAGCGTTAATAAGTCAAAGGATGCACTTAGGTTGTTTGGATTAAGGAATGGAAATAATTAGTATCATATTTTCCCTAAGGCATAGGGTTATTTTCATATAAGTAGAAGAAAATTGGCTTATAATAACCACGGAATTGATCATAGGTTAAATTGTGCATAGGGGATGGTCACCAATGCATTATTTTAAAAATAAATATTAATTTTAGTGTCTAAAACAGTGCTACCAAAATAACAAAAAACATTGGGAACTTCATATCCTATGAGCTCAATATCCATTCTAGCATCCACATCCCATAGATTCTTCGTCTAGACATACCAACCCACTTTTTATGTTCTTTGTTGTCCTCTTTGTGTGCAATCTAGTAAATTATGTAATAGATTTTTTATATTTTGGGTGATATCCTCATTTTGTAGGGTACTTACCAACTTTAGTAAGTTTATTAGGGTTGTGACTAGTCCATATTGTTACAATATCTGAATGATCTATCCATACATTAGGGCATTTACTATCATAGGATCTCTTTTAATTGCATTTTGATTCTATATTGAGTGTAATAGCTAGATTGTTTCATTCATAATAACCTTCTCTCATAGGGTTTAGATATTTGTCTTTTTTTCCTTGTCTAAGCTGGTTTTCTTTAGGCATCTCTAAAGGTGGAAGACTGTGTTCCTTGTGTTGATTTCTAGCAGTATCCTAAAAACAATCATGGTTATTAGGATGAAAGTGTACCATGTTCACATTTATTACTATCTTCTCCTTCCTCTACTTATTAAGAATAGGATAATTCTCAGTATTATGTTATCATGCGATCCTAAAATATACATTAAAAAATTTCCTATTTGGATTGTAGGTAAAAGTTTGTACGATATGTTTATTTCTCCACTCAAGTAACAAGTTACCTAGGCATTTTATTCCCTTATCTTTAGTTTTGATTACGACCCTAATAACCTCATTGTCTTTGAGGGTATCCCCATCCTTTTTTGTTGAATATAATATCCTTTGTATTTATTTTGATGCAAAGGAGGTACCCAATTCAATTAATGTTGTGGTGAAATAGGAGTCCATCCCTATTGGTACTATAGAGAAGGAGGTGTCTACCCTAGTTAATACTAAAGAGAAAAAATAGTCCACCCTTAAGGAGACTGAGGAATCCACCCTGTTTGGTATTGAGGGGACTGATAAGTCCACCCAAGAATAGGTTGTGTTGTCGAGGGACCCCATCCACCTTGTGTTGTCACCTTGACATCCTACATTGGAATAATTGGTATGGTATTGGATATTGTTGTATATCAAATTAAAAGACATTTCAAGTGATGTTTTATTTTAAATCTTTTAGAGATTTATAATTATTTTAATCATGGTTATAGTATTTTAAAAAAATAGAATATGTTGTGTAACTATTGCACATACTATTATAATAAATGGCACTTCGCAGTTTCATGTCCTACACTGTGACTTACTTCATAGAACCTATTTTGATCTTTGGACATTCAGTCTAGTGGTGCCCCTCCCATCCACATTCAATGCACCATAGTACCAATTTTGGTTTCTTCCCTTCCTAAAGTTCATCCATCATGTGAAATATGACATCTATCTTAGAATCTATTTTAGTAATGCTAGGAGGGTGTTCTCCACAATCCTATATTTGTTTGACTTTGGTCACAATGCGTTTTGCCTCAACTTTTGTGGTAAACTAAGCTTTGTCTATGGAAAACTAATCTTGCTTTGCATGCCTTCCACAAACTAAGTAGCTTCATCAATATCTTGAAATTGAAAGTTTGCCCTGTTAATCACATCAAAAAATTGATGATCATAATTCCATATGGATTCTCCCCCTTTTTATCTTATTTATTTTAAATCTTAAATTTTTTGATTGACACAGTTCTACATTTTTAATTTCTATTAATTTCTCCTTAACCTATTGAATAATCATAATTACATGATTATTTCTAGATATGAACGCTATAATTCGACTAGTCAAAGTTCCTATAAGTTCACACTTCTTATTTATGTCATCTGTCATACCCTTAACTTGCCACTTCATTTCACATGTTAGTAAGTAATGCGTTGGGTCAATTGACACTTCACATGTTGTTAATGTAAAAAAGGCTCCTATAGGAAATGGCATGTTTCCTACAATTATGCTAAATATGATTGGTTTGATTGGTGATGATTTCATTGGTGTCTAAAAATTTACTATAAAGGTGCTTGGAGTACCAAGAATCTTAGAATCAATAGTTTTGTTAAATTCATACTCACCCAGACTTCACATAACAATATTACACTTAGTTATGATTGCTCTACCAAATCGCAGGGGTTTCTGTACAACTTCTTCAAACCTCTTCTTAGTTGCAACTACTTCTCTAACTTCTTCTGGACTACAATTCTTAGGTATAAAAATAGGCACAGGTGATGCATCCCTTGGAGTGAATGAACCAAGGTTAGAGTATCTCCATGCCCATTCCTGAACCTAACCTGAATATACATTTCATCATTACTTTTTGGAAAGACAACCCTTATTCTTCCACATACAATTTTTACCTCTATAGTTGCTCTTGAAATCTATTGCTAATTTTTTTTAACTTCCTTTTTACAACATCTTCATGGTTTTTCCATTTTATTCCTTCCTCTCTTTCGAAGTTGGTTTTTAATTCCCAATCAATCTCTATGTTATATGTAGTTCCTACATTCCCTTTCATCTCGAAATACTATGCCAATATGGAGATTGTAACTCTTAAAAACTTAAAGTTGGGTAAGGTATGCACTCCTTTATAAAATGAAACTTTCATTAAGTTATGTTCAAATTTTATGGATATGTTTGCATGGTAATATAGTGATTTCAAAGGATTTGATCCAAGTCTAGCTCAACACACCATTGAGTTAGAAACTTAAACTAAGCTAATAAAACAAAGACAAAGGCCTATTAATCCAAAGTTTGGGCCTTTAATGAGAGCCAAGCTTCATAATCTCATTGAGTCATCTATTATATTTCCAATCAATCACTCAACTTGGGTGGAAAATCTTGTTCTAGTGTAGAAAAAGAATGGTGAAATTAGACTGTGTGTTGACTTTCATGACTTGAACAAGGATTCCATTAAATACCACTATCCTTTACCATCCATGGAAAAAAAATTGTAATTAGTCATAGGTTCAAAAAGGTTCTCCTTGTTTAATGGCTATAGTGGTTACAATCAGATTTTGGTCAAGGAAGAAGACCAATTCAAAACAGCCTTCACCACAAAGTGGGAGACATTTGCATATAGAAAGATGCCCTTTGGTTTATCCAATGCTAGAGAAAATTTATAGAAGGCCATAGATATGACATTATAGGGTCTCTTTAACAATTTTATACTTGTTATTTGGATGACATAATAGTGTTCTTTGAGAGTGCAGGTGAGCACATGATTCACCTCAATCAAGTGTTTGAAAGGTGCAGGTAATTTGGGGTGTCTTTGAATTTCAAAAAGTGTGTTTTCTTTGTTCATGAAGTTAGGATTCTTGGACATGTGATTTAAAAACATGGTACAAGTATAGATCCTGATAGGATAGATTTAATTCTTGCTCTTTCCTTGCCTAAGCACAAGAAATCTTTGCAAAGTGTTTTAGATAAAATCAATTTTATAGGAAGGTATATTTCAGATTTTGATACTTTAGCTAGGACACTTAAAACCATTCGAAAGAATAATCAAAGTTTCATTTGGTCTAACGAAGGAGTAAGAATATTTAAAGAGATAAAGAAAGTCATAACCAGTGCCCTTACACTCATGAACCCTGATTTCACAAAGGATTTTATAATGTACACCTATGCTAACATTGACACCATTTCAGGCATTCACATGCAACATGAGGCTTTAGAGTAGCCAATAGACTTCTTAAATCAAGGCTTGTAAGAATATGAAATAAGGTACTCTTTTGTTGAAAAGCATGTAATTTTAGTTATAAGGTCTCTCAAGAAGTCTATAAATGTGTTGTCTAATAATAAGATACGTTTGATGGTTACACATCCAAGTGTCAAGGATTTTCAATTGAACAAGAATATAAATGACAACAAAGCTAGATAGATAACCAAGGTAATGGAGTATGATGTGGAGATCAAGGTCAAAAAGTTGATTAGAAGCAAAGGACTTTATGAACATCTAGCCCAAAACTTGCAAGATATAAATGAGGTGGTTTTGGTGTCAAATGATAAAGAAGTTGCAGCTAATCATATTTCATATTCCATCTAGTCTTGAGACATGGTAATATATCTATAGGATGGTATTTGTCCCCCTCACCTAACTCTTTTAAAAATAAGATATTTCAGATTACAATCTACTCCATTTCTTCTTGTTGATGGTGTTTTGTTCCAAAAAGATATCAATGGCATGTTGTTAAGATGCATTGAACAACATCAAAAGGAAAAGGTGCTTAAAGAGTTACATGATGGACATGGTTGAGGGAATTATTCAACAAGGACAATGGCACACAAGATCATGAGAGGTGGGTATTATTAGCCAAGTATATTTGGTGATTGTCATGCATGGGTTAAGAAATGTAGATAGTGTGCTATGTTTGCTCGAAGGTGAAAATTATAGCCTTACCTCTCCAACCAATTATAGTGAATTAGCCTTTTTTTCAATGGATATTTGACATTATTGGTATCATTAAACCCCCTTCAGTCTCATGACATAAATGGGCACTAATTGTTATAGATTACTTCATTAGATGGATAGAAGCAGTGGTATTGAAAGAAGCAAATGAGTCTAATGTTCTAGCTTTCTATAGAGGTTTGGTTACTAGATTTGGAGTCCCTTCAACCATTATTTCTAATAATTTTATGACCTTTTTGAGGTCTAAAATCAACCAGTGGGTAGTTCAACATAGTGTTTTCCTCAACACTTCAACAAATTACTATCCACAAGGCAATGGCCTTATTGAGTCCATTAATAAAAATATGTTAAAGATCATCAAAATGAATATTGAAGACAATATATTTCATGGCATCTCAAGTTGAAGTTAGCTCTGTGGGTTGATAGGATCACCTACAAAAGATCTATAGCCAACTCTCTATACAAGTTGGTATATGGTAAGGAAGAAAGAATGCTTATTTCTTTTGAATTCCATACCTTAAATTGATGCATCAACTTGAGATTTTAGATAATGAGCCAATGGAAATTAAATATGCTAAGCTCATAGAGGTGGAAGATACAAGACATCAATCCATGTTGGCCATGGAAGCCCATCAAGCACATGCGAAGATATATTTTGACAAAGGAGCATCTTCAAGAAGTTTCAAAGAAGGATATTTGGTCCTCAAATGTGATGAGAATAGAGATAACATAGTAATTCACAAAAATGTTGACTCTCTTTGGAATGGTTCACATACAATCTCTAGCTGTAAATCCCACAATGCCTTCTAACTTGCAAAGATGGATGGTGAGGAGCTTCCTATCTCAATCGTGGGATACATATAAAACACTGCTATTGAGGAAGATAAGTTCCCTATATATAGTTAATTGGTATTTTTTTCCTTAAATTATTGTTCTAACACATTAATTTATTTCTATTTTGTCTTAAATAAGTGATTTGTTTGCACATTTGTTTATTAAGTTAGTTTCATTTTGTTGTTTGTTTCCTTCCATGTCTTGTGGAATTCATTGTATTTATATGTCAATAGATTTCTTACAGTCATTGTTCATATTTATTATTTTTTATGAGTTTAAGAGTCATGTAAATGGTCTGAGTTCTCAATCATAGCAGGCATGCTACCCAGCTAAGTTGCCAAAGATGTTGACCAAATTTGGCCTAGATACCTAAACTAGAATAAGAAGCTGAGAAAGGTCTTGATTGAAGAGTGACCCAATGTCACAAGGAGAATATGGAATTCAATAGGATATAACATATCATTTTCAACCTTTTGAAACACTTTAATCAAGTTTAAATTATAAATTTGATAATCTTAAGGAGCTAGACCCTCATGGCACATCATACAAGAATGAGAGGAACAAGCTATTTTTGCATTTAATAAATGCACCTAGGGAGCCTCTAAGGACAAAATATTGTATGGACATGAATTTATTCATACCAATATAATGATATACAAATTTTTTGTCTTGATGATTTTTTTATCTCAAGATACAAGTGTTTAAAGTTGAACAGGTAGAGTGAAACACTCGTGCAAAAGTCAAGTTTGTAGCTTCATAAAATAACCATTTAGATTTGAAAATCCTTAACAAAGCTTTAAGTTAAATGAAGATCAATGGTGTGCATGAGATTGGAATCTATAAGGTAGATATAATGGCATGCACAAGGTCAATAAGGTCAAAAGGTTCCACACATAAAATCAATGGCTTATGTTGAATCGTACATAAAGATCCAACAATACAAGTTAAAGTCAAAAGTTAGTATGAACACATTGATGACAAGTGTAAATATATCAGGTAACTAAGTAGAGATATAATGGTGCACATTGATTGATAAAATATTAGGTCCAATAAAGTCTATGGTACACATTTAATCATGCAAAGGCAATCTAATGGTATAAGCTCAAGTCAACAGGTTAGCACAAACGAGAAGCTACCAAGTGTTATGACCACATTAACTAGTAGAAGATCAATGGTACAAAATCATTCATACAAATCAAGATCAATGGTGTGAATAAATTCAATAATTTATAAGATCTTGAGGAAGAGTGAGAGATTGCCAAGTGTCATAAGCACATTAAGCTGTTGGGTAAATCAATGGTTCACATTCATTTCATGTAAAGCAAATCAATGAGCGAGATTGAAAGTTGAAGCTAAGGGACTTTAAATGGAGGTTGAATATGGTTGAGGTAAAACCAAAACAAGTGTTTCAAATATATATGCCATCATTGGATCTCAGTCAATTTCCATTAGGCAAACATAGTCATACAATCAGTATGATTAATGATGAAGCTCCATCGTCATTAAAATAGAGACAAGACCTCTAATTGATGATTTAGAACTCATCAACCCTATTATTAAAAGTTGCATAGTTATTCTATTGATGTGTTCATTAATTTTTAGAATTAAGTTCCTCATGTGCAATGACTTCTCAACTCCCATAATATTTAGAAGTAGAATAGATCTTTTAGGGCCTCATACAGAGATCAAAGATGGACTAGTAGTTGTTGAATCAAGACTAAACATCTGGCAGATTTTCATGGATATTGTGACTATATGAAAAATAATAAATTTGATTTGTTTTTATCTATAGTATACCTTTATTTAGGTTAGAGATAATACAGACATAAATGTGATTGTGGAGAGGTGTTTCATCTATTGACATAGTCATCTTTTCAACAAATAAGTACCTATAGACACCCAAAGTAGATATGGCATGGCTCTATCAGTTCCAAGATATGAGAGTTTTGTCCTCATTAGTAGATTAGGTAAGAAGTGGCATAGTGTAATCATATAAAATGTGGAATTGGATGACTTAGGTATGACTATTAGCACCCAGCCTATAGGTCTTATTTCTTACTCACTCAACCCTTCTCGGCTAGACTTTCACTAATTTCTAGTTACCCTTAGCTTCTTAAACTTAGATTTTTGAGACCCATGCATCACTCTGAAACCTAGATCCATCCACCTAAGGCTCATATTCCGAAGATAATAGCACCCAATTTGGATAGGAGCACCAAAATTCAAGGGTGTCATATTTTTGGTGCTATTGTCCAAGTTCATTTTTACCTATAACGATAAGGTTTTCCTGATTCCTTATCTTTTCCCCTATCAACTTAATACAAGCTCATCTAACCCATGATCATCATTTTCCCTATAAAATGCCATTCAATGTCTATTTAGAAGGGTTAGCACTCATTCATAGGAAAAGAGCAAGAATACAAGTAAGTACACTCAAGCACTCTTCCTTGATCTCTGCATACAGCCTTCCAAGACCAATTCAAACCTATTCAAGCACTCATACGAGTCCCTAGTCATCCAAAGTATAGTCCAATTTCAAATCTAGTTACATACATCACATAATTACACCAAACACTTCAAATGGGAGAACTATATTAGCTTGATCCCTCTTCATAGTATTGGTATGTAGGCAACATGCCCACACATGGGGTGTGAAGTGCGTCTAGTGTATCCTTTACACATTAACCCCTTATCTCTTTCCCAAGTTTACTATTCAAGTTTAAGTACCAAGAAATCCTACGGGTTTGGAATTTTGAATCAGACACACAATAATCTCTACATAGAATCAAGCTTCGATATTTCACTAACAAGGTGTTACAAGCATGGCAAACAAAACCCAAAAAATCTAGACCACTAAGACAACAAAACTAGAAGTAAACAACAACTCTAAAAAGGGATGATAACTTCAAAAAGTAGACTACATTGCCAAGCAGTAGGGTATCCTAAGTTTGGCATTCCTATCTAATCTAGAAACATATTTTTGAGTCTTATTTTTAATATTCTGCCATATGTGTATAGTAATTTATAGATCTTGAATCATCCATTTCAACCCAGAGTAAGCTAAGTTTGATTTCTCTACATTTCCTACTATTTTTAGAGAAGATAAAATACAAGTTTATTTACACAAATTATTATGCTAATTGAGACACATTAATTACTTATTTACATTTACTCAGACCTTTATTTTCTTAAGAATTAAACACCTAATTCCCAAAAACAATAAAACATTTGGTAAACCCGACTTTGAATTTTTGAAAAAAAACCCTAAAAACCCTAAGGATAATTATTTATGATTTTTTGAAATATTTTCCTAATTTTCCCTAAATTTAAAAATCATAAAACTATAAATTAATTGAAATATTTTCAATAAATTCACCTAAACCCTAGTTTCACATACTAGGTCCTATTTGCATACAAATACTTTCAAATCACTAGGAAAAATATACTATTAATTTTAGAAATATTTTAAGATTTTTCCTCAATTTTTCAAAATTAAAACTACAAATTTTCTATAATTTTTTTAAATTACTACACTAATTTTGGAAAAAAATCATTCAAAACTCTAATTACATCAAATACATTCTCAATTATTCTTTAGTATTTTTTGCATAATTTTCTAAAAATTTAGTTTCATATCTAAATTAGAAAATCAATTCAAAAATTCATATTATTTTGCAAATAATATTTCTAAAAAATCCCTAGTTACATTTACTAGCACCTAATAGCTTTTGAGGTATCACCTTACATGTTTGACAACTCGGTATCCTTTTTGCCCAAATCCAAAGTCACTATTTTTTGGACTTTGCTTTTCTTATATTCAGTACTTTACTTTCCATTTCTAGCATTTTGCCTATTAACACATATTTCAAAACATTTAAACACATTTCAAATTATTTTCCTACTTTATCAATGGCCCAATATACCAGTTTTGATGAAACTGATAAAAGAGAACTTCAAGAACTCTTAACCAAACATTTAGATATACAAGATAACATGCTTAGAATTTTACAAGAAGAATAGCAAAAAGTAACCAATGGGCAATCTTCTCAAACCATAGAGTAGCTAGTTATAAATGACACTACGGGGGCAACTATGTTTTAACCACCCCTATAGCAGCCCAACCTTATTTTATGCCATTAGTTGTAGCTAGTACTTACCTATATCTGTATGTCACAGCCCTTGTACAAGAGATACGATCTCTTCAATCCAAGGTGCAACATCTTGAGAAAGGTACCACTAGACCTACATAGGCATTAGATTCTTTCGATTTACTTCATACACCATTGGCACGTCACATTGCTTCTACACCTTTGCCATAAGGATATGTTCAAGCCAAGCTTACTCTTTATGATGGAAAAGGTTATCTAGAGACACATTTGAGCGATTTTCACATAGCATGTTTGGATTATGCACCAAATGATTGACTACTTACCAAACTCTTTCCACTAAACCTAAAGGATTATGCTCTACAATAGTGTTATAGTCTACTGAATCAGTCACGGAATTCAATCGTTTAGAAGACATGCTCCTAGCACATTTCAGTATCAACATTAGTGATAAGGTCTCATATGCATAGATTGCACAATAAAAACAAAGGTCAAATGAGCCCATCATGGAATATGTTCTTAGATACAAGACTATTATGGCTAGGTTAACTAGCCCCATGGTTGATCAAGAGCTACATGACATCTTCAAATAGAGCCTTCTACCAGCACTGCATGAATCCATTATGTTCAAAATATTCTCTTCCTTAACCGAATTATGTCATACACTTAAGGGAAGAGAAGTCAAATTACTCTCAATAGGAAAAATCAATTATGCAAGTACTCTAGACACAACTAATAAGGGTAATAGAAAAGTCTCATACAAGGTAAAAATTAGTGACAACAAGAATCATAATCAACCAATAGTTAATGCAACTTCTGAGCCTCCTCAGCATGTGGCTTTATCAACACCTCCTTGATGTGCATTTACCAATTTACCAGTTTTCCTAGCTAGATTTTTAGTGTAGTTATTGGAATGTAAAATCATAACTCTCCCACCTATTCAGGAAGCAGATCTAGCAAAAACTCTTCCATGGGGATATAATCAGCATACATTTTATGATTTTCATAGGGCACCAGGCCACACAACAAATAGATGCATCAATTTGTGACATAAGATATAGGATTGGATTGATGATAATCTACTTGATATAGGCACTTTAGTTGAGCCTCCCAAGACATAGCTAACACAAGATAAGGCTTTGAAAATATTTTTAGATACATTTTCACAACATTCAAAACAAGAGAAAGAGGACACATCAGGTGTTCATCATACATACCATACACATCCTCCACCAGTTACATACCAGGCACCTTTAGTTGAGGCACATCTTTTGATATGTATGATAGGTGTGTATGAGTCTAGAGTTCCAACTAGGCCTTTGATATCCTTTTTAGATTATGAGATAGTGGAGGATGATATAGGTTACAATGCACTTTTTATCATAGCATATATCCATAATCAGTCTATCTGTAATGTACTCATTAACAATGGTTCTAGTCTTAATATGTGCATCTTCACACTAATACAACATTTGGGTTATTCAGAGAAGGATATCACTCCAATTGATAAAGTTAGTTGTGGTTTCAATTGAAATATATAGAGTTTATTAGGTGAGATAGCACTTCCACTATAGTTTGGTCCTACACATGTGGATACACCATTCACTATAGTTCCTAGCATAGGATTTTGACATACTACTTGGTCAACCATGGATTTAAAAACTCAAGGAAATACCTTCTACAATTCACAGATGCATAAATTTCATTCACACTAATCAGGTTATGGCAGTCAGCAAAGTTCCTTATGAGTCACCACTCCCCACTTTAGAGCCATCTACCAGATTCTTGTCACCAAATCTAGTTCTTACACTAGTTTTAGCTTCCCTCCATCTTTTTTTCTAGTTACACTTTAGGTTCAACCACAATTACAACATCTATCTCTAATACAGAGGGTTCATACACCCCCATAATTTTAAGATTCTAGATAGCTTCCAGCTACAATATTCACACCTAGAGTAGTTACATTGAGGTCTCATATATCTACACAGAGAGCACCTATTCATAGAGATTCTTATCCTACTTTCAGATGGGTCCCAAAGAGCCCTATATTTGTATCCATTTCTCAGAGTCATGGGGGGACCCCACATTCAGTTTCTACTTTAGAGATTTTAAAGCAGTTACAATGTACATAGATTTTAGCTACATAATTTCAGACACTCCATCGTACGTCATGATCATGCATGATCCCATTATTTGATATAGGACACCATGAGAAGGAGTCTAATCTAAAACTCATCATGACATCTATCTCTTTGATTTCTTCACTCTACCCATTGGGGGCATATTATACATGACTACACCATCCAGGTTATGTCATTCCTACACTATACACTCTGAGTTATCATACTAATGCACATTACTTAATAGATTACATAGATCACGACATTGATATTTCACAAGTACCTAGCACTTGTGTATTTCTTAGCATATTCCTAGTCTTTTACTACACATGTTTTACATACTTTCACATTTTATTTAATTAGGTATATGTGTTTGTATCTTCTAGTTCTTACTTTTTCTTTTATTCCTTGTTTAGCATAGCTTGTGTGATTGCACTTTCCAATTATTGCTTGTCTTATATTTGTGCCTTAGGACATCTGCCAATGTCCTTTGCTTCTATTCATGTGTGTCCCTTAAGACATCTACCAATGTCCTTTGTTTTTACTCTTTCATGTGCTTATGGCCCTCGTGCCAACTTGGCTTATTCACTTGTATGTGTATGTGACATGTGAACTTGCCTTGTATGTTTATCTTCTAGTTTGAGTGACATGTGTCCATGTCCTTTGTTTGTGTGGCCCCTTCGCCACCCTTGTATGCTTCTTGATTCTTGCTTCATATGCTTGTTTTATTATTTTATCCTCAATGTGTATAATGCCATAATTAATATCATGCATTTTTATTTGCTTTCTTGTTTTCCATGATGGACATCATGCTCCATCCCTCTAACTAAAAATTAATGGCTAATATCTAACATTACCAGTCTAGTTTAGTATCATGCACATGATTTCACATTATTACATCTATCTAGGCATACCCCTATTGATCTAACAATCTCTTGGTATAAACATTTCTATATCTTGAAACATATTGTCAAACATCAAATGCTATATCATATATCTTTTCAGAATTAACACACTTGCAGGACTCTTTTCTTCTAAGGGTAGTCATTATAGGTTCATCATTCCTACCCTCAGAAGAGGGGGCATCCAATAGGGGATTTGTCATAGAGATAAAACCTCCTAGCAATCGAACTAGCATCATTCAAAATAATCATCACAAAATCTAGAGGTCAAACCAGTCAAATCAGAGCAGGAAAATAGGAATAGTCTCATATCAATAATCAATTTTTACACTAAATAGTAGCACTAGAAATGGACAGTAGCACTATAAATGGATAGTAGCACCATAAATTGGATAATAGCACCAAAAATAGTGGTGTCCATAGTTTGGTGCTCCTTTCCAAGTAGAAAAACACTCAAGGTTTCCATAAATAGGTAAAAAGTTTAGTTTAAAGATAGTTTTTGCACTTTCAAATCCTTTAGATTCAGTAGTTTCAACATATTTTTCTCAGATATAAGGGGTTATCATGCATGGTATGATGGTTATCACTTTCAGTTAGATTGGGTAGTTGGCATAACTTCTAGATTAGAATCCATGTTCCAAACATTAGTAATTGGGGGTAATGTGCATGGCACATTGATCTTCTTTCGTTTATGAGTTTAGTTTATTTTAGGCATTCTCAGTAGTTGCATACCTTACTCCATCTATAGGTGGTTGGTATCACATTTGATTTAAACTTTCATACAAGTTTAACATTTTAAGTACCTAAGTTCTCAAGTTAGCTTTCATATAATCCTAGTACATCAGTTTTAGAGTGGATTTCATACAAGCCTAATATCCATCTTTTGAAATGGCCAAGAGTGACCTATTTTCCAAGACACATTTAGTTATCCACACCCTAGTGTCAAATTTATAGCATATTCATAGGATCCATGATCCATTTCATACAACATCTATTATATACTAGTATTACTTCATAGCTTCACTTCACAGGGAAATGATGGAGCCAAAGGGCCAGGCTTTGTATTCTTGAGCCACCTATTCAAAGGGATTGGACACATATTCTAGACATTGATTAGCAATGCATGATTTATTAACTTCACTTAGTTGGTGATGATGGAGCCAAAGGGCTAGCCTTTTCATTCTTGAGCCACATTCTGAGGAATGGATCACTCAGCTCTATTCATGATATTACTCTTGATTTAGCACATACTCAGCACAATCTAGCATCACAATAGGTTTTGTATTGGTTCATGTACCCAATGAAGTGTATTCATTCCTCTCTCTTTCTGTACTTAGTTTTTATAAGTTCTTATTTTAGAAAGAGTGTATCTAGTAAGAAATGGTTTACTTAATGTTTTATTTGTAGATTCACACATCACAGTATGCTCTCTCTATGCACATCCAACATCACATAGCTTCATGATTTTTTCCCTTACAGGTAAGTTTAGGTATGCTTTCTATTTTTATTTTATCCTAGTATTTCACTTTTTTACATCACTAGAATAAATGGGGGGAAATGCAATCATATAAAATGAAAAATTGGATAAATTAGGTATGACTAATGGCACCCAACCTATAAGTCCTCTTTCTTGCTCCCTCAACCCTTCTCGACCACATTTTCATTGATTCCCAGTCACCCTTAGCTTCTCAAACTTAGATTTTTGAGACCCATGTAGCACTCTCAGACCTAGATCCATCTCCCTAGGGCTCATACTCCTTGGATAATAGTGCCCAATTTGGATATCAGTGTTATAATTTAGGGGTGTCTTATTTTTGATGTTGTTATCCAAGTTCATTTTTACCTCTAATAGTTAGGTTTTCTTGATTCCTTATCTTTTCCCCTATCAGCCTAATACAAGCTCATCTAACCCACAATCATTAGTTTCCATATAAAAGGCCATTCAACATCCATTTATAAGGGTTGGCACTCATTCACAGGAAAAGAGCAAGAATACAAGTAAGTACACTCAAGCACTCTTCCCTATTCTCTACATACAACCTTCTAAACCAATTCAAGGCTATTCAAGCACTCATACCAGTCCCTAGTCATCTAAATTAAATTCTAATTTTGCATCCAGTTGCATACATCACACAATTGTACCAAACACTTCAAATGGGAGAACTACATTAGCTTGATCCCTCTTCAGAGTATTGGTATATAGGTAGTGTGTCCACACATGAGATGTGAAGTGTGTCCAGCATATCCTTTACACATTAATCCCTTCTCTCTTTATTTAAGTTTAAGTACAAGGAGCTCTTAAGGATTTATAATATTGAATCAGACACATAGCAAGATCCACATAGAATCAAACTTCAATATTTCACTACCAGGGTATTACAGTCCTGTCGAACAAAACCTAGAAAAGCCAGACCCCCATGACAATAGCGCCAAAAGTGGACAATAGCTCTAAAAAGGGGTAATATATCCAAAAAGTGGACTAAAACACCAAGTAATAGGGTTTCTTGAGTTTGGCACTCCTATCCATTCTATAAATAGAGTTCTGGGTCCTATTTGTGATAGTTTTCCATCCCTATACAATAATTTCTAGATCTTGAATCATCTGTTTTGACCTAGAATAATCTAAGTTTGATTTCTCTACATTTCTTGTTACTTTTATAAAAGATAAAATACATATCTATTTACATAAATTAGTAGTTTAATTGAGACACATTAATTACTAATTTACATTTACTCAAACCTTTATTTTCTTAGGAGTTAAACACCTAATTCCCGAAAAGAATAAAACACATAGAGTCCCAAGAAGGAGACCTAGTGGTTGGATAAGGATAGTGGGAATTCAATTATTTTATATAGCTTTTAAAGTTTGTTCCTTCTTGATAAGATCATGACTCAACATCCTTAGATTAATTCTAATCCATCACAGCTCCCTTTCCCTCCTCCCCTTTTTCTATATATGTCCCATCTTATTCCACATTGTGGCTCTCTCTATAATTTTTTAGAAAATAAATCTCTGATATTTTTAGAGAAAAGACTCTTATGCCTTTATCTTGCTCAGTCTATGCCAAAATTTATACTATAACACCTATTTGATGTAATAAAGATTGAATTCCTTCATTTTCTGCAAGCTAAATTGAAGTGTGTTCTATGAATTCATGTGTTGTGGTTAAGTGAATGTATGTTTTACTTACCCCTGTCTGAGTTTCCTCACCTTCATGAAGTAATTTTTAGTTATCATAGGTCATTCTAAGTGTAATATATAGTTTGTTGATTAGTTTGGAAGTGGGCAAATGCACTCCTATACTAGGTTGATAGTTGATCAATGACTTTTTATGAAATACTTATGTGAGGACTGATCTTCTTTAGTCATGAATGTGTCTTATAGTGTGTCTTGTGCAAAGTATGAGTGTTCAAATTACTAGTGCATCACCTCATTTCACATGTTTTTATAGAGTTTTGTTAATCTCTATCCCTTTTCCAAGAAAGTGTTAGTTTAGGTCTAACTTAGGTGGTAGATTAAGAAGGAAGTTGGCCTTTTCTAAAGGTCTGACCCAATCTTAGGTGACCCACAACCTAAGTTCATTCCCATGTTGGCCTAGATTTGAGTAAGAGGACCTGAACAATTCCTTTTCTTAGTTAGGGTACAATCTAGGACACCAACACTAACATCTTATTAATTATGTATCCGATGTGTATCAAGGTTTTGTGTAGATAAGTCAATATTGTGCAGAGCTTTGTCTTTTCCTTAAAGATAAATAATTTCTTGAAGTGCTCTTAAGTTGGTTGATTTATATATTTTTTTTAGCTTTTTTATTAGTGTTCCTTCATTTCCTATATAAATTCCAAAGCAATGAAAATTTTATACATAAATAATTATATAGTACACTATAAATATTAATATATTTACAAGAAGAGTTACTTGTTCTGAGTCAAAAAATAAAAAACTTACTATTGTGATAGCCTCTGCAATTGCATATCTAATACAATTTATTTGCACAATTATATGTATATTATTAAATAATCAAAATTAAAATTTGCTATATATATTACTTATAACTAATACCATATATCAAATCATTTAAAATATATACAAAAAAAACGTGTAAGCTGAAAGCAGGGACTATAACTATTACGTAGCTCTTATTTCCATGTATGAAATCTTTTAAACTTTCAACAAAGTGAGAATTTTATATTGAACTTTGTAAACCACATAGTATAAATTTCTCTTTCCAAAAAAATTGTGTTTTGTCCAAATTAGGAAACTTCTTATTAGCATTTTGGAATTTTTTGTTAGATACCTATTTGTAATAATAATTTATAAGAAGTGGTCCACTCATTTTAATTAATTTTTGGGTCACTAATTAGACTTTTTTGTACTATATTTTCTTCTAATATTTTTTAACCCTATGAATAGTAAGTAGACACCCTAAAGTTACATGGTGCACATGGTTTATTGAAGACTTACTTTTGAATTATCACATCTTATAAATATATGCCATACTCAAAAAGTCATTAGACATCATAGAGTTATATGGTGGATATACTTTATTGAAGACTTACTTTTGACCCATTAAATCTATATTGAAGTAATATCAATCTAAGTCTTGTATCATTATATCTTATACAAAGAGGTCATTGTAAATAATATAGTTGTATTTGATTATTTAGGGGAGGAGGTGAGGTCCTTTCACTCATTGAGTTGGGGTCTACTCACACACACACAACCCTATATATTATGGTTGATGCAAGATTATTTATGGATTTAGATGCTCCCATATTATAAAATATAACTAATAATCTTAGGTTGGTGAATAAGTAGACATTTTCTTTTCCAAAATTGGTGGACACACATCATATCTAAGACTTTATTGAGTCTTCCAGCTATGTTGATTGTTATCATGCCTCTACCAACATCTATTCTAGGTGGCATCTTTACTTCTTGGTTGTCTCCTTTCTTCACCCTCCTTGTCTCTACCCACCCTTTTGTAGTGGAGAACTAGTTATTTTCCTCTCATTTGACATTCCACTAACTCCCTTTACCTACCAATCTCTCTACAGGGTCAACCCACTCTGATACAGATATGGTACACTCATTATCGAATCTTAATGAAAGGATGCATTTCATTTGATAATGATGAAATGATCTCACTTATTCTTCCCCTTTTTTTACACAGTTGGTTATGAAATAGAAAGAACTATTTATATTAATTGAATATCATAATTACATAAATTCATCCCAAGTAGAAGTTAAAAACTTTAGCTCTATTTTGGGTTTACATATAAATTCAGGATCCAAGCCTTCCTTTAGACTACCTTTCTCCTCTATGTTTTTAAAGAGTCCTTACCTTTATTATAAGTCTTAAGCCACATAATCACTTGCCACTTTCATTCTGTTATATCATAAAGATATAACAATCTCGATGGATGCACATGCTCAGTCTTCACATGCTGACATTCCAAACAATGAGACACAAAATTTATTACATCTTTCTTTATCACTTTCCAGAAATAGAGAGGTCTTAGCTCAGCCATGAGCTTAGTTGCACCAAGATGTCCTAAATATGTGGCATTGTGTAATTCATTTAGGATTATGTTCCTCAAATTTTCTCTATCAAACACATACATCCTACCATTATACCTTAATAGACCATCACTCTCTAACTTGAATCCTTTATACTTGGGATTCTGAGCATTCTCTAATGATGCTTCCTTGACCTGATCATAAAATTCATCTCTTGGTAAGAATTTGATTCCTTGATCATGAAAAGTACTCATAATAGTATCCACAGCTACTATGTACCTTCTATGGCTTAGGGAATCAACAACTCTATTTTCCTTGCCCTTGATCTAGTTAATATCAATATAATAATAATAGAATAATTATAACCAATGTCTATGATATGCATTTAAGTTTGGTTGGGTGAAGATGTACTTAAGTCCCAAGTTATCAGTCTTGAGCTCAAATGGTTTGCCCAATAAATAATTCCTTCAAACTTATAAGGCATGCACTATTACAAGAAATTCTAGATCATGAGAGGCATAATTCATCTCATAAGGATTCAGTTTTCTAGACTTATATGCTATAATTGAACCATATTTCATAATAAATCCTCCAATTCCATCCCCAGATGCATCCATGATCACTTAAAATTGACCATTAGGATTGGGAAATTTTAACTTGAGTGCTGAAGTAAGCCTCATTTTTAGTTCCTGAAAGGCTTTCTTGCACTTTTATGACAAAAAAAACTCTAATTTTTTCATTGAAAAGGTGTAATTGGGTTAGTTATCTTTTATAAAATTAGAACAAATTTCTTGTAATATCCCATTAATCTCATAAAAATCCTTACCTCATGCACATTCTTAGGCACTGGCCATTCCATTATGGCTTTTATCTTTACTGAATCCATTGAAATTCCATCCATAAAGATATGTGTCCCAAATATTGTACTTTATTCTGGAAAAATGCACACTTGGACAACTTTCCATATAATTTGTGCTTCCAAAACCATTGAAAAACTAGTTATAGATTTTGAAGATGTTCTTCCTCATCCTTAGAATATATGAGGATGTCATCTACAAAAAATAACACAAAATGGTCCAAATAATCCCTGAACACACTATTATTGATATTCATAAAGGTATCACTGTGAACTCATAATGCCCATATCGAGCTCTGAACATTATTTTTAGAATATCCACTTCTTGGTTTCTCAACTAATGATACCTTGCTCTAAACTCAATCTTAGAAAAGATGGTTGCCCCTAACATCTAATCAAATAAATCATCAATACAAGGTAGCGGATATATGTTCTTGATTATCACCTTGTTCAATATCTTGTAATCAATACATAGGTGAAGAGTACCATCATTTTTATTGATGAACACCACTAGTACACCCCATGGTGACACACTTGGTCGAATTAACCTTTTTGATAAAAATTCTTGAAGTTGAGATTTCAACTTAACCAATTATATAATTATCATCTTATATGGTTGCTTGGATTATGGTTCAAATCCAAGTATGATGTCTGTTGAGAAATCAAACTCATGTTTGGGTGATAATCTAGGTAATTATTCTAGAAACACATCCTGAAAGTTCCTTAGAAAATGCTAATCCTTGATGGATGGTTCCTTAGGTTCCTCTATATCATTTATTTTAATAATAAATGCTTGGCATCTTTTTTTTTGAGCCTTCTTGAGTTGAATTGTATAAATTTACCTAAGATTCAACTCTTTTTTCTCACCCTGAAGCTGTGTCTAATTTCCAAAATCATATTGACACTCAATCTTCTTTAGATAGCAATCAACCTTAGTTTTATGCTCCACAAGATAATTAACTCTTAGGATCACATCATATGACCCTAATGGTGTAGCATACAAATCCACTATTATATTGAATTTAGGTAACCTAATCTTAGCTTCCACTAGACACTTGTCAACCTTAACATTTGCTTCATTCCCATACTATATTGACCATGCATTTGTCATAGCTCTAGTTTTTATAGACAACTTATTAAGCATTTTATCAGCAATAAAACATTTTTTAGCTCTAGTGTCAATCAAAATAGAAACTAGATGATCAAACAAAATACTTGATAGTTTAATAGGAGAAGCTTGGAATTCAACTCGATTATTGTCAACCACTGCTTGAATCCAATGGTAAAAAAATTCCTGTTGAGAATCAGAACCCTTGATCTTTCCATCTGATTTACCTTGAGCACATTCTCAAGTGTAATAGTCACCTCTACAAATGAATAAACCTCCAGGCGGCCCTTTCCCATTAGATTGTTGGTTTCCCTTAGAACCTCCCTTGAAACCATTCCTAGGTTTCCTATTTCCTAAGCTACTATTGAACTTAGCATGTTGGCTCTTGAAGTCTCTACTCCTCTTCAAGTTATTCTTTTTGAAAGTCATTTTAAAACTTTTAAACTTTTTATTGTACTTATCTATGGCTTCGGCAAGAGATTTTAGATTCTATTCATGCTTGACTACCTTCTCAAAGATCTAATCCATGGTAGATGGCCCATGCACATCCATCTCACAACCAATTTGGGGTTTTAATTCCATAATGAATTTCTTGATTTTGAACCTCTCATTTGTTTGATACTAGGTATATACTTTCGGAGCTTGGTGAATTACTCCCAATATTCATCCATAGAAAGGTCTCCTTGCTTAAGGTTCTAAAAAACCATCAGCTTTTGATTGAAATATAGATAAAAAAGCCACCATGATCTAAACAATGTCATGAATTACTCCCAAATGGTGGTGGTAGAGTTGAGGTTCATCTTAAACTTCTTGTTTGCCCACAAAGTTGATACTTTTCTAGTACATTCATATGCTCTCCAAATTAATTTGGTGACTTTAGAGTAATTGAAAATCTCAAAATATTTCTCCATCTCAGTCATCTATGCTTCAACTCCATCTCCTAAAATGGTTCCATTTAACTTGGGTGGATTTACATTTTCATATCTTGTGCTAACTCTGTAGCTACTCAAGTTATTGCATCTTGTGGCACTTCTTCATGTCTCTTCTCTTGAGAATTTTCTTACTCAATGGGATGCTCTTCAGGGTATTCATAAACATTCTCCTCAACATGCCCATGCACTTCATTCTCTAGGGCCATGATTTGATCACTAGTTCATGTATGGCTACAAGGATCTGATCCAACTATGTAGCTTGTTTAGTGGTAAACTGATTTGGATCCACTAGAGGATTGGTGTTTGAGTTACCCTCACCTCCAAGTATAGTGTGTACCATTCTTTTTTCTGCTTAATAGTAGAATGCATTTGTGTTAACAAACTAATTAAGTCCTAGAGTTTGAACCTCAATTTTGATACCACAATGTAACAATCCCACTAGGTTTTACTAGAATAGTGTAATTTTTTTTAATCAATTACACAAATTCAACTAATAGATTACATCACTTGTTATAGCAACAACATCACATGAGATAAGTTAATTATGACAACATAATATAACACACAACCATATTCAATCACAACAAGCATGATTATAATTGAAAGAAAATATTAGCTATCAAATCAAGCAATGAATATAAAAGCATATTAAAATATCACAGTGTGTGCGAGCTTTTAGTCTTTAATGTATCATCCCTTAATGTCTCTATATTTGCCACCCTCTTCGATGATTTCCTCCCTCTATCACAATCTAAGGGATGGATCTATCATGCATCCACCTCATAAAAATAAATGTAGTTAGCCCAAAACAATATAAAATCCAAAATATATTGTTGTAATAAACTAAACAAACATGATCATCATGTACATAATATGGAAGTACAACTAACTCCATAATTAACAATCATGTAAATTAAGCAACATATAACTATCCATAGATCAGCATATAAAATCTAGCTTAACCAAAATAATAATTATCCAAACAATAACCATAAAATCCACTAATCAATTGGTTATTAAGTCTAGAGAGGAAATTAGGATGTGACATTAGGATTTACTCACACACACACACACACACACACACACACACACACACACACACACACACAATCCTATATATTTTGGTTGATTCAAGATTATTTATGGATTCATATGCTCCTATATCATGCAATATAAGTAATAGTCATAGGTTGGTGGATAAGTAGACATTTGTGTTGCCAATGTTGGTGGACACACATTGCATCTAAGACTTTGTCAAGTCTTCCAGCTATGTTGATCATTATCACACCTCTACCAACATCTCTTTTGTGTGGCATATTTAATTCCTAGTTATCTCCTTTCTTCACCCTCCTTCTCTCTACCCACCTTTTTGTAGTGGAGAACTAGTTATTTTCCTTTCATTTAAAATTCCACTAACTCCCTTTGCCTACCAATCTCTCTATAGGGTTAACCCACTTTGATACAAATATAGTATAGTCATTGTTAGATCCTAAAAAAATTATGCCTTTCATGGTGTAATGGTGAAATGCTCCCACTTATTCTTCCCCTTTTTTTACACTGTTAGTTATGAAATAACAAGAACTATTTGTATTAATTAAATATCACAACTTGATGTAGAAAAAATAGGCCAACTTTTGGAGGCCATAACTTTTGACCTATAGCTCTGTTTGAGCTCTTCCACATGCCAAAATGACCGTATCAAAAAGGTTGTTGCTATTATAGGTAGTTATAATGGCCTAGCAGTGTTTTCAATAATTATTAGAGGCTTTATGTAATCATTTAAGGATCTAAAATTATGATTTAATGATTTTTTTCATTTTTTTCTATTTTTAGAAATTATATATTTTTAGAACCAGACATTAAATTTAGTTGAATTTCATATCATAGTCTAATTATAGTGTTTAGGATATTTTGAGTGATTTTTGGGTTATTTCAAGAGTTTTATAAATAGGCTTTTTTTAGATTTTAGTTTTTTTCAAATTTTGCATGTAAACTCTAATTTTTTAGTTGAGGCTTGTTTAAGCATGGTTTAGGTTTGTAATTATTTCAAGAAATCAATACAAATCAATTTTGAGTATTGTTTCAAGATATTGGCCTATTGGTAATTTTTTTCTTGTTAGTTTTTGGTTTCATTATCTAGTATCAGAGCAAGTTCAAATCTTGGAGGAGAGAAGAATGGCAAGATGATGAAGAGGTATGGCACAGATGAACTAAACTATTCAAGAGATATAGAGGTAAGTTAAAAAATTAATAGAGGTTATCACCAATCAGTAGAGAAGAGAAGGTGGTGATGAGGAAAACACAGATCATGATGAAGAAATTCAGTAAGAAGAAGAACAATAAGAGTAGCCACCATCGATGAAAGATAAGATGGTTTGAGCTTTAGAAGGAAGGAATGAAGGAATCAAGGTTGATGTTCTATATTATGGAGGCAATTTAAAACTAGAGGAGTTGATAGATTGGATGAATAACATGGAGAAGTTCTTCGAGTGAAAGACTATGAGAGAATATAAGAAGATAAAGTTTGCATACACAAAATTGAAAGGTCATGCAATGATTTGTGGGATAACCTACAAAAAGAGAGACAAAGAAAAGGTAAAGAGAAGGTTAATTCATGGAAAAATATGGAGAAGAAGCTATGGGAGAAATTTGTTCTTTTGGATTATGCACAAACCCTATATAGAAGATTTTAGAATTTGAGGCAAAAAGATCACAGTATACAGGAGTATACAGATGATTTTTATAAACTTTCAAAACGAGTGGAACATGATGAAACAAAAGAGAAAATGGATACAAGGTATGTAAATGGTTTAAAATTTTATATTTAAGATGAATTAAACATTCATAAAATACTTAACATGGAAGAGGCTTCTCAATTAGCTTTGAAGGCAGAAGAAAAACAAAATAGACAAAATTTCAGAAGGACATCTATTGGTCCAAGAAGAGGTGGATCCCCTATAATAAGGGGATGAGGTGGGTTTAATACCACCAGAGGTGGATTTAATGCTAATAAAGGTGAATCATCATGTGGTTTAGAAGGACAAGATGATAATAGGCAAGGGTTTCAATACCAACAAAGAGGAAGAGGATTTTAGAGAGGATGAGGTTACGGTGGTGCTAAAGGATGGTTTTTGAATCAACACAAGAACTTATGTTTGTTATAGATGTGGAGAATAAGGGCGCACAGAATTTGCATGTCCAAATTATCAAATCAAGAAAGGAGGCAATAAGATCATCCAAGAGTAAATATAGTTAAGGCTGAAATAGAAGAGAAAAATACTGAAGTTGCACCTGCAAATATTGGAGAGAATCTCATGATGAGAATAAATATGATCACTCCAAGGAAGGAACAAGTGCAGAGTAAAGAAGGTGATGATGCATGGTTGTGATCAATTATTTTTTAAACAAGATGTACTTCAGGTGGAAAGGTATGAAAAGTAATTATAGATGGTGGTAGTTGTGAAAATATGGTTTCTAAAGAAATGATTGAGAAAGTAAATATACAATGTGAAAAGCATCCTAACCCTTATCAGATTTCATGGTTTAAGAAAGGGAATGAGGTTACAGTAGATAAAAGGTGTTTAATCAAGTTTTCTATAGGAAAAAAATATAATGATAAAATATGATGTGATGTTATTCCGATAAATGTGAGTCATGTGTTATTGGGGAGGTCATGGTAATTTGATAGGAAAGTAGTTCATGATGGAGAAAAGAACACATATAATTTTTGGAAAGGTGGGACAAAGGTAGTTTTGTTATCTCTTAAATAGGAAGAGAAGATAGAAAGCATGCTTTGTACTAAAGAATTTATCCAAGATATGAAGGTAGCAGGTTATTGTTATGCACTACTAGCAAAGAATGAAGAAATAGAAATGGTGCCAATACCAAAAAAAAAAACAAGAGTGTTGAAAGAATATGAAAATTTTATGCCTAATGATATATCAGATGGTTTACCACTGAAGAGAGATATTCAGCATCACATTGATTTGATTCCAGGATCAGCACTACCCAATCAAGCAGCTTATAGGATGAGTCCAACAGAACATGTAGAATTAAATAAATAGGTTACTAAATTTCTAAGGAAGAAGGTGATAAGGGAGAGTATGATTCCATATACAACACCAATATTGCTAACTCCAAATAAAGATGAAATATGGAGAATGTGTGTGGATAGTAGAGCAATTAATAAAATTATAATAAAGTATAGGTTTCTTATACGTCATTTAGATGATATGATGGATGTGCTTGTAGGAGCAAAATATTTTACCAAGATTGGTCCAAGGAGTGGTTATTATCAGATTCAAATTCATGAAGGAGATGAGTGGAAAACTACATTCAAGACTAGGGATGGCTTATATGAGTGGATGGTGATGCCAATCGGATTATCTAATACACCTAACACATTTATGAGGGTGATGAATACAGTGCTATGAGAATATATTGGTAAGTTTATGGTTGTTTATTTTAATGATATTTTGATATTCAGTAAGACTAAAGAAGAACACTTACAACATTTGTGAATGGTAATAGATTTATTAAGCAAGGAGAAGTTGTATGAAAAATTGAAGAAGTGCAAGTTTATGCATAACAGTTTGGTATTTTTGGGATTTTTAGTTTTAGTAGATAGTGTGAAAATGGATGAAGAAAAGATAAAATAAATTGTTAAGTGGCCTATTCCAAGAAGCATTATAGAGGTAAGAACTTTCCAGGTTTAGCAACTTTTTATAGAAAATTTATTTAAAAATTTAGTAGTATTGTGGTACCAATAAAAGATTGCATGAGAGGGAAAGAATTTGCATGAACTAGAGAAGCCACATAAAGTTTTGAAATTTTGAAGAAAAAGATTATAGAAAGACCAATTTTAGCATTACAATATTTTAGCAAAGTGTTAGAGGTTGATTGTGATGATTCATTTGTGGGAATTGGTGTTGTGATGAGTTAAGAAGAGAAGCCAATAGCATATATTAGTGAAAATTGAATGATGTAAGAAAAAAGTATTCTACCTATGATGTTGAACTTTATGCAATTATACAAGCATTAAGACATTAGAGGCATTACTTGGTGCCTAAGGAATTTATACTCTTTACAGATCATGAGGCTTTGAAGTATGTGAATATACAAAAGAAGTTGAATAGTAGGCATTCAAAGTGGGCTTCTTTGTTGTAGGGGTATACTTTTGCGTTGAAAAATAAATCAAGAAAATAAAATCAGGTAGCTAATTTATTAAGCAGGAGGGTCATATTATTAACTACTATGGTAAGTGAAGTAGTTGGATTTGAATCTATTAAATAATTATATGATATTGATCCATATTTTAACAAGGTAGTTGAGAAGTGCAAGAATCCATTAATAGGTGGGACAAATGTTATTCATGATGAATATCTTATGCAAGAAGGTTATCTCTTCAAAGGGAAACAATTGTGCATTCTAGTTGTGTCTCTATGAGATAAAATAATAATAAAATTACATAGTGGTGGTTTGGCCAGACATTTTGGTATGATGAAGATAATAGCTTTGGTAGAGGAAAATTATTTTTGGCCAAAGATGAAGAGAGATGTGGCAAGGTATGTTTCAAGGTGAAGAATATGTCAAATGGCTAAAAGACATCCAAAAAATATTAGACTTTACATGCCATTATCGGTTCCAAGAAAGCCATGGACAGATTTAAGTATGGATTTTGTGTTGAGATTTCCAAACACACAAAGAGTAACGATTCAATTTTTGTTGTTGTAGACAAATTTTATAAAATGGTTCATTTCATTACATGTAAAAAAACCAATGATTCCACTAGGGTTGCAAAATTATTTTTTATGGATATTGTGAGATTACATGGTGTTTCAAAAACTATTACTTCAGATAAGGACACAAAATTTCTAAGTCATTTTTGGAGGAATTTGTGGAAGAATATGGGTACTAAACTACAATTTAGTAGTGCATATTACCCACAAATAGATGGGCGGGTGAATAGGAGCTTGGGAAATTTATTTAGATGCTTAGTGGGAGAGAAGCCAAAGCAATGGGACTTGGCTTTACCATAAACTAAGTTTGCATATAACAATTTAGTGAATAGATCAGTAGGAAAATCACCATTTAAAATTGTTTATGGAATAAATACTATGGGTATTTTAGATTTGGTACAATTTCCAATTGCAGATTGAATTAGTGATGATGCAAAAGCGTTTGTAGAGCATATGCAGTAGTTGCAAGAAAGAGTAAGAAGAAAGTTGCATGTAAGTAATGAGAAATATAAAGCAGCATCAAATATCAAAAAAAGATCAAAGGTATTTGAAGAAGGAGAGTTAGTAATGGTTTACTTGAGGAAAGAAAGATTTCCAAAAGTCACATACAACAAGTTGAAGTACAAAAATATTGAACCATGTAGAATTGTGAAGACAATCAATGATAATGCATATGAGGTGAGTTTACCATAGAATTTTGATATATCTCTAGTATTTAATGTTTTAGATTTATATGAATTACATGGAGAGGATGGTGAAGATGATGAAGATGAAGAATTAAATTGGAAGCATCAAGTTCCAAAGAAGAAGAAAGAAAAAATAGTGCAAGTTTTAGATATGAACACAGTGAGCACAAGGCAAGGGAGTTATAACAAGTATTTGGTGTAGTGGGAAGGCTTACAACAAGAAGACAACACTTGGATTATAGAATGGGAGATGAAGAAGATTGAAAAGGAAAAATGGTAGCAATATAATCAGGGCAACTCGTATGTGCTAAGTTATTTTCACCCAGAGGAGAATGATGCAAAAAAAAAATAGGCCAACTTCTGGAGGCCATAAATTTTGACCCGTAGCTCCATTTGAGCTCTTCCACGCAATAAAATAATTGCATAGAAAAGGTTGTTGCTATCCTAGGTAGTTCTAATAGCCTAGTAGTGTTTTTGATATTTTTTAAAGGCCGTATGTGATAATTTAAGGGTCTAAAATTATGATTTAATGATTTTTTGGGTTTTTCCTATTTTTTAAAATTATATATTTTTAGAACTAGACATC